>CM076584.1:1496052595-1496652595 GCA_034641835.2 Pinus albicaulis | reverse complement strand
TCACCACTAGGCCCAAAGTAAATTTCAAGAGGTTGATTGTGTGATATGGGAGACTTAATGGCTACAAAAAATTGTGGGATGACCAATGGAGGAATAACTCTCAGTCGTTTGACTTAGGGATTCAGATTTTATGGAAAATAAGAGACAGTATCTTGATCAACTTCCAGTTGAACAACGTTGGGTTCAGGAGGTATGGTCTCACTGATTGGATGGATCGTGACCACGGGTAGCTGTGAGGAATCCATCTTCACAACAGTAGACAAAATAGGATTTGTACAAACAACTTGTGCCAACTCTGGTATATGGGAAGATGATGCTTCACCAGAGGTACTAATAGTACTGGTTTCGGTAGAGTGATGTCACCTTCACCGACTAGGAGTAACTTCCAGTGGTAAAGGTGGTTTCAATGCTAATATACTCGAATGATGGGGAAAAGGATTTTGTTCTTCCACGATGATTGATTTATTTTAACCAACAAATAAATAAACAAAATAAAACGGTAATGCTAGGAAAAAGGTTTACCAAAAAACTATGAACTATAGAATACCTCCTAGTGAACCGAAAAGTACTGGCAGGCAATCTCCCCGAATGTTGTGTTCAGTGTATCACAATTTACAACGCAGCCAACTTGGCTCACTATGGATGGATAGGACCCTAAATTTGTCCTCCCAAATATACTTGAAATTATGTGGAGGCCTAAGCCCATATTAGCGGTGTCTAATGCGAAATCGCATAGTGAGAGCACTCGTTTATACTTTTCATACTGTAACACCTCCCAATATACCCGAAAGTACATGGACGAGCTACGATATACTTACGTATTGGAGTGAGGTATAACACTCGGAATGTATCACAGATAATTAATGACAACTGCGATGTTTTACAACGCTGGAACACGTCTCTAGCCTATACCTTCTAAATTTTATCATTATGGTTCCAATTCTTTGTTAGGTAAATTGATGTAAATTTTAAGTTGATCTTGTTTATCAATTTTCCTTTCAAGGTTCACCGCGATGATGTGATGGAAATTCCTAAAATAAAAACTAGAAATGATAAGAAAACTTTCAATTTTAGTTTCTTCAATGAAAATTATAGGTACTATAGGGAAAGAGAAATCAATTTTAGAGCAAAAAACAAAGAGCACAAACTAATATGCAACTTTCCTAATTTGTTCCTGTGCAAAACACACAATCCACTACATGCAAATGCAGGTTTTTATTTTCCATCCCTTTAATGTGAATGCATAAAAGGAAGCTAAATGCATCAAATCAATAAAAAGAAATGCATTTTACTTTGAGAAATGAGGAATTGAACAAAAATTTCTCTTTTTAGGAAAAATGAAGGTTTTAACTATAATTTCTCCTATAGGAAATGAAGAATTTAACGATAATTTCATTTTCAAAAGAAGATGGATTTAATGCAGTAATGAAAATACTTAGAAATTAATTTGTTAATGATAAAGAAAAACACTTTAAATAAACATTGAACAAATTTTTCTTTCAAACAAGGAAGATATAGGTAAAGTCACTGGTCTCTATGAGGCATCAGGCTCTTGAAAATACAACAAACAAAATGCTGAAATATGACAAATTCAATGGGAATTCGGTTGACTCTAGGGGGAAATGTAGTCTGTAAGGGGAGATAGTGCGTTGCAACGCACCCCTGAGTGGGAGATAGTGCTTTGCAAATCACTGTTTCCTCTTCAACAGTGTATTGGGCACAACAGAGAACAAAAGATCAAACTGTTTAACACACTTCTAATGCAAATTTGATTTCAAAAAACCTAATATTTAAGAGTAAATGTTACTGGGTGGATAAACAAAGGCAAACACACCAAAGACGAAGGATAAACTCCCCAGTGGAGTCACCAATTTGTTATGCGAAATTAGGAATTATGGATAAAACATTCTTCCCTAAATGTGGTGCTATGCATTTAGAACAACAGGTTAAAGACTTTGCAGATAATTTTCCTAACAGTAAATAGACATGCATAAAAGATCAAGAAACCTACTTGGGGTCCATGAGCTTCCTATTCTCCTTCTGTCGCTCTTCTTGTAGCTTCAAATCCAAGCTAGATCGCCAAAATATTTCCTGTAAGAATGAACACTAAAAAACAATGAGATTGTAATATACAGATGCCTATTCAAGTTATTCAGTTAAATCAATGAAACATGAACCATATACATCAGATAAGAACTAATAATATGAAAGATAGAAGCTTATACATATACATATGTGGGAAAGTAAGCAACAACCTTTATTAATGGATATAAGGGGAGGTTACAACCAATGATTTATTTGATGTCACCATCTCCAGCATCATCCCAGCCTCATCAAAATGAACATATTGCTAGAAGCATACCACTCAAATCAAATCCTCAATTGAAATTCCACCAGAATTTCTCTACTCAATTTCTTCCTTCTCAAGCACTAGGATTTGTGCTCAATTTATAAATGAGCTAAAGGTAGTTTCACAATCAATGACTTTCTAATAATATGCAAGACAATTTCCCAAGATCAGAGGTATCAAATGGACACATGGATTCAAAGTTTGACACATATGCACTTTTCTAGAAGGCACTGGCCAAGTGGAGATTCCAGAACAATGAGAATTTCGCTCCCAATTGACCAATGCACACTTGAGTGTCAGGAAGTGCTTTGCAGAGCACCCTTGAATGGAGGTAACTACATATGCAACACACTTAGCCCCTTGAGAGACTGTGTTGGTGAACTCATAGATGATTTAACATATAGTTCAAATCTTGGAAACCTTGCAATGGAAGTCATTAATGATTTGTCTTTGTTCTTTATCTTAGGGCATGTAGCAACTGAAATGATAGGGGATGATAGACCCTATACATTGGTTCTGGGGATGATTTCCAGTTTAACCATGTCATTGGGAATGATGCCCAAGTTGAGCTATAACAATTCCAATTGAGGATTTCCCTAATTAATATGGGGCTAATTCCCAAGGAAAAACAAAAGGAAATGGGACTTGGGGAAGTGGAAAATTGGTTAAGTGTTGGCATAGGCTTCTCTAGGAAGCAGTGAGAGAGATAGAGATAGTGCAAAGGTTCCTCGGGATTGAGAAAAGGATTGAAATATTCTCATATTTTCTGACTAACGCAATATACAAATAGTGGGGTTTTTAGATGTGGCTCTACCTAGGAAATAATTGTGTAATATGTTGATTTAATTCTTTATCTTGTATGCTTCATGATTTCATGATCATTTATACTTGTTTCTACAATTGGTAGAGTAGATACAAGTATATTATTTTTGTAAAGTACAATTAGCAATTTGAATCTACAAGGAATTTTTACTACACTATCCTAAGTATTTTATATGATGCTTAACATGGAAAAGTTCATGGGATAATCATGTGAGTTCTAAAATCTTAGTGAATGTTCCTATATGGATTTTAAAAGGCAGTTGAAATGTTAAGGCATATGTTGGATTGATCATGTAACTAAACAATTATGCTATTTCCTTTCCAAATGAAAGACGTGGATGTGTTCTTGAACGGAGGCGTTTTAAGGATAGTGTAAATTACTTTTCTACGTTCAACCATGTAGCTTCTGGTAGGCCTATGTGTAGGCCCAATGAGCCTTTATATAGTTCAAAACTCCTCTATCAATAAGTACATACAAATTAATCTGTTAATAGTTAGTCATAGTTAGTGGAACATGGTGTCCTCTAAGAGGTAAGACATATAGTTGACCTCCTTATTTGTAATCATGATAATTTCATTTAAAACTGAGATTTTTTAGAATCATACAATATAGAAGAAACTCATTCGGTCGAGAAAAAATGAAGATTTGGCTATTCAAGTCCCTTTTGAAACCATTGATAATATTACTTTAGCTTGGGCAATGTTATGGATGCTTCAATAGTTAAAACATGCCTAAATTATACTGTGAAATAGTTGTATTTTTAAATTTGAGAATAAACACTCTTTAATGAGAGTAAAAACCTTAAATTGGAGTGAATACTAAGCAGGAGAAGTGTTCATATGATATTCGACTATAAAGTTTCATAAAGCCCCTTAAGGATTGGTGAATGGATGGTGAATTTTCTTGAGTGCTTTTCATATCCATGCAAACCAATAATAATATCAAAAATACATTTCTAACTAATGGATGTGAAGATAGAGCTTATCTTGGTATAGTGTAGAGGAAGAATAGGTTTTCTCCCTATAATTATGTTTTAAGAGTTGTATGGAAAAACAATGAGGGTAGGAATTTTGAGAGATAGATTATAATTGTATCCATAACAATTTTTATAAGAGGTTTAGAACAATGTGATCTCCTAGTTTTGTGTCAGTGAAAGGATTCATTTAGAGGGGGTTACCTCATAGGTACTATAGAGTAATGGCTAATTTCCCAAAAGTCTATGATACCTTTCATGATTAATAAATTGGAATCTTAAGAGAACTTTTGGGTGAGTCTTTGCTAGTTAGAGTTTAAGCTAATTCACTAAAGGAAACTTGGAAAATTAAACCTTATTAGAAGCCTTTAATACTTGGTAAATTTAGGGATAGGTGTCTCTAGCCGAACCCTAGGTTACATGAGTTACTAAGAGTTGAGACATTTCAACCAAGACAAAATGGGATAAACAGATAGGGGTCTAGTATTAATGAGAAAATATACTTTTTTATTTGAATTATTGAGAATCTACAAATTTAAATAAAAAAAATTAAGAAAAAAATAAGATGTTGGAGTCTTGAATGAGTAGAAGCCACAATGTCTGAGCCTAGATTTGAATGAATAGATCCCATAATGTTTGAGCCTAGGGATAAAGGATCCGAAAAAATGTATTTTTATTAAAAAAAAAAGACAATTTAAGTTTCTCTATATTCAAATATTAACCATTAATAAAATGAATTTTCAAAATTTTGACATACTTATAAAATTTAAAGCTGAAATAATACATTTCCCATTAATATTCTCTAACCAAATATTTAAAAGTTAAAAATATTAAATTTAAAGATACTCACTTCTCTACAAACTTCGATTAAAAAAACATTCAACAAAATCAATCAAAGTCATTTTTTCATAATGGCAACCTCCTATCATTAGGATGCATAAGGTTGTTTTCTCTCAAACCCAAACTCTTTTTTGTTTTTATAGTACACGAGACTCGTTCCATATGTGTAACCTATGCAAAATTATAATTTACCAATTTCCTAATTGTTTAATATTCCCCCTCAACAAAAGTGCACATGTAACCACCCATTTTAAAATATTAAATAAATAATTGTATTCATCCAACTCCTTCAACTCCTATTTTTGCTGAGACGTGTTCCCTAAATCCTCTTTCATACTTGTATTTCTTTGTTGTATGAGTAGTTGTGTTTCTTTTTATTTATTGTCTCAATTACTTTAACTCACACTTCCATGATTATTTCACAACTTAAATTGAGATAAGATTCTAATTCTGACTTTTTCTCCCTGATTTATGATGCTCAATTGGAATTTTCAATTAATAATTAATTTAAATTAATTTCATATACAATTTCATGGTTTATGCCTCCTTAATATTTTTATTTCCATAAAGTGATAATCATAATATGAATACTAAAATATGTAAATATGTTTTTCCATTCCAGACTATTAATTAGTTTCTTATTTTATAATATAAAGTATAAATGAAATGATATTTCCTTTTAAAATGAAATCAATAACAAATAATTTTCCACCGACATATTTCAATTTATCGTTTAATTCAATATTATTGACATTTTCTCCTAATTTTATGAATATATCATATCCTTCATGGTTTATTTGTCATATTTCTAATAGTTTCATGATTGTATATCCTTCAAATATTTATTTTTGTTAGTAGGAAACCTGCACAACAATGGAGACATTGTTAACTCACTTTTCTGTCTTTTGTTGAGAGGCAATTGATTGTTGACGAATGCGTCTTCACTTTATTGCAAACCTCTTAGTTGGTTTTCATAAGTGATTTGTGAATTACTCTTATATCATCATACACCATACCATTATATCATTATAGACCATATCATTGAAGTAAAACTAATTGTTCAGTTTATCTATTTAGACCATGGAAATAGTAGACCATATCATTGAAGTAAAACAAATTGTTCAGTTTATCAATTTAGACCATGGAAAGAGTACTAGTATGTGGAAGTAAGGAAAATGTTACTCAACTTCTTCTAATGGTTCTCAGCATACCTCCATACAACCCAATTATCTAAGTGTAAGTTAATCAACAAACATTTTTACCATACCTACATTCGTTATCAATAATTTTTATATTTATATTAAACATAGAAAACAAAGTAACTAAATAATTACAATTTCCTCATTCATTGTGGAATCCAATGACTTACATACTAATAGTTGACTTTCACAGTAAACAATCTATTAGCAATATATGTACTTTAATATGTCCATATATAATTTAAGATTATTAATATGAGAACAGTCATTATCATTTATTTCAACAATTTAATGCATAGTTGGTTCAAAGATTATATCTGATCATATTTACCGTCCTTTATAGATGAATCATTTGTAAATAAATTAACTTAAATAATAAATAAAATATATTAAAATAATAATATAAAATAGAGGAGTTAATTTATTTCACTATAGTATTTAAATTTAGATCTAATAATATTTATATTGATTTATTTTTATATGTTTATATTTTATTTTTAATAAAAAGGTAGAATAAATATTATGTTTCACAATAAGCTGATAATAATGATAAAAATTAAGAGCGTCTCTTTTTACACTTAGGTTCATAATATAGAGCCCTTCAATTAGTAAATTTAGATTGAAATCTTTAATATCAATGCTAAGAGGATTTATATCACAATTTCTTATTACACATCTATCAAGTAGATATCTTTTAACAACAAAATATCTAGATAAGAATTGAAATAATAATATAAAACAGAGGACTTAATTTATTTCACTACACTATTTAAATTTAGATCTAATAATATTTATATTGATTTATTTTATATGTTTATATTTTGTTTTTATATTTTATTTTTAATAAAAAGGTAGAATAAATATTATGTTTCACAATAAGTTAATAATAATGATAAAAATTAAGAGCGTCTCTTTTTACACTTAGGTTCATAATATAGAGCCCTTCAATTAGTAAATTTAGATTGAAATCTCTAATATCAATGCTAAGAGGATTTATATCACAATTTCTTATTACACACCTATCAACTAGATATCTTTTAACAAAAAAATATCTAGATAAGAATTGAAATTATAATACCTTAGAGAAAGATACTCATAGTCTAATGATTGAAGGTAATCTTTTCTTGTTATGGGAATTTCATGCTAGAATCACATCTGACCAAACTCTTCTCCTATGTAATGATTCAAATCCTAATCCTTGTTGTCTAGATGAAAACCTTGATTAAGGTAGTAGATTCAAAAGAACCTTTGAAGACTTAGCCATGAATATATTTGGTAATGATTTAGTCAAACTTTGTAGTTCTCAAGATATTATAATTTGCAATGGCATAATCAAATGGCCAAATTCCAACCATATGAATTGTATTCATGGGCTTGAAAATAATTTCATGGATTATGTGATAATTGATATACCTACATCCAATAAAAATATATACTTTTATTTCTTAAATAAAAATGAACCTCACACTAATAATAGATGTTTAACCTTAACTCTACACTTTTCCATGAAAAATAAGCACATGCATGGGAATTATGAAATTCAAAGACACCTTTTTTTTACAAGAGTAGAATGAATATATTTGTAAGGGATTTAAATAGGGATTTATACCTCTTAACTTATAAGGACAAGATTGAAAACCTATATCATAATTTCACTTCAATCATCTATATTGTCATTAGCACGTTCTCTACAGACATGCCATAAAAAGAATAATAGAACTGCCAACCCTTGGTCTGATAATGATTGTAAAATTTCCAAAAGGACCATTAGATATTCCCCTAATAAAAAAGTAATACTTGATAAAATAAATATGAACAAGAATCTTACTAAAAGAAAAAATGATACATATAAGTAGAAAGAAAGAGAAGTAATTTCACCTATATAATTATAACCCTAAAAAGTTTGTAGGATAATTCTAATTCATAAGGCTAAACAAAATCATTTGATTCCCTTGCAGAACTCAATTTTTTACCTTTAAAACATCTATAGGTCCTCTAATGCCATGAACACCATTTGAATGTCCTTATAGAGGATGATGTTTTTTTTTTGGTAGGCATTGAGATTATGTTTAAGTAGTTCCTAATAGGAAAGATAAGGAAGTTGAAAGCTACCAAGATGAAAATTTTAAAATTGGAAAACCTATCCTCATCCCACACTTAAAGAAATTCTTTAATTTAATGGTAAAGCAAGGTTTTCCTAACCCTTGGATACATAGCTTTAATATGCCTTTATTTAGGATTGGGGATAAAAATATTTCCTCTAATTATAGGAACATTATGACTAGACACATTTTAGCTAGGTTGTATTTGATTTTTTTGGAAAAGAGGAATATTTTTTGGCTTGAAATCCATGGTAAAAGAGCTAAAGGCCATGTTTGGCTTATAAGAGGTCATTAAACCATGGAACATATTATTACTCTTAGGATGATAGTAAAGGAATTCAATGATAATAACACTAATCTCTTATTTTATTTAGTTGACTTTAGAAAATATTTTGAAACCATTCCTAGACAAAATATATGGAAGAGGCTAGAAGTGATAATGAATACTCTCGAGATAAGGGTGTCGTGACAAGTCTATACAATATTGATATTCCCAATAATAGAACCACTAAGAGTTGATGGGATGCAATTAAATGCAATATTGGAGTAAACAAGTGTGTCCCTTATGTCTACCATTTTTTACATATACATTGATGAGTTGGAAGAGTGTTTGGAAGATGCAGGTTGTGTTGGCCCCACACTCACTGGTATGGTCATAACTATTCTCCGTTATGTTGACAATATTGTTATTTTGGCAACAATACATGAAGATATTTGCAAACAACTTAGAATACTTGAATATGTATTCTCCAAGATGGATATGACTATTAATAGCCACAAAAATAATATGATAAATATTAAATCCAAATATATCATCTATAATGCTTTCATCTATGAAAATAGCTTCTTGGAGGAAGTTTCTTCTTACAAATATATAGGAATCGACTTCCATCACAATATCAACTGGAATTATAGCATTGATAAAAGGATAAATAGGGGTTGGAAAACTTACTTTCGGCTTGAAAACAACTGTAAGTCGACAAATATTTAGATTTAGGATTTAAAGAAGCTATTCTCTGAGAATCTCATCACTCTTGTTATTTTATATGGGTGTGAGGTTTAGTGTTATAGCATATCCAATGAGTCATGGAGGAAGATTGAATATGTCCAAAAGAAATTTATAACCTACAACCTAAAAATTAAAGGAAATACTCCCTACCCTATCCTCTTGATTAGAGAAAGCCTTACCCTTATTGAAAGAATGGTTTAAAAATGACTAGGTATGTTATGTATAAGAAGAAGTAATAGAATATGGACACCAAGAGGTTTCCTAAAATTACTTCTAACTCTAGCCAAAAACCAGTCACCCTCGACTCAAGCGAAGGTAGCATAATGATGGCTAGTCTTGGATGGACTGTTGGGGAATAAAGGAGGAGATCGTCTTGCAAAATATTGGTAATATTAAAAATATTATTAGTTCCAAATTTAGGGAGAAAATGTGGGGAAAGAAAGAGCTAGAGAGAAAAGGGAAACTACAATATTATAAGGAGGTAATTAAAACCAATCTCAAAAACCAAAATTATATTTTTTCCTTGGCTCACAGTAAGAGGAAAACAAACATTTCCAAGATATGAACTAATTATCATGAGCTTCATAGTGAAACTATGAATTATTCAATTCAAGAAAAAATACTTAAATTATTTTTAACTTTCAATCTGTCACACTACCAACCCTCTTGATTTTTTAACTTAATTTAACAAAACTATGAACATATGGTAAAACTTCTCTCACTTCTTTTTTAACATAGAAATAAAATGTAAAAAAATTATAATTAATCTTTTACTTTCTTAAAGTTGCATAGACTATTAAATATTGATAAATAATAATCATCATTATCATATATAAAATTACATTTTTCATTTTATTAATTTCTTATTTTTTAATTAAATAAATACATTAAAAAAATAAAACACTAAAACTTGTTGCAACAAAATTTTAAATTTAAATATAATAATATATACGTTGCTTTTTTATTTTGTTTTAGAATAAAAGATAGAGTAATTATGTTTCAAACTAAGCTGAAAATAGTGAGAAATATTTACATAAAGTTATGTGTTTTAATATCATATGGTAAATAAATCTTCTTTAAAACAATATTAATTTTAATTACTTAAACTTTGATATCCAATAAATTTATTTATTAGCTTGAACTATGATAAGTTTTTGAAAGGTTGTATTGATATAGAATATGAAATTATCATCAGAATAGACTAACTAAAATTTGAGCATAACACTTAACTAAATCTGAATGGAAGAGGAAACATTATCATAAGCTTTCCCTATTTATCCATCTATCCATCTGACAAGAATATGAAAAGACAAATACAAGAGGAGATGTCAGAGGTCATGGATAAAATACAAAATTATGAAATAACATGACTAGTACTCACAAAGAAAAAAATATTGATTCGGAGCACATGGCTTACGCCATAGATGAAGTACAAAACTGTAAAATAAAACTAACTAGCAGAAGATAATGCGATGTTAACATTCTGTAGAGATTTCCGTGCATTCATATTTGTAGCATTTCTTTGCCGATATTCCTTTTCCTTCCCTAGTTTGGTTTTATTGTGTTTACAGTAACCCATAGCTTTTGGTGTGGAAACGGGGGGATCGCTCAAACAAATGCTAAAAACAAGATTTTGGTAATGCTTGCTAGAGAGTTGGAACGATATTCCGATATAGTTGGGAAACGGCAGAGATATCGGATATGTATGGCAATATTATAAACTTAAACTATGGGCAATATAAAGACATATTTTAATTAATCAATTAATTCATTCAGCCGACCATGGTGACTGCTGCCGATAGAAAGTGATGGGCTGCTATGTCTGCCATGCTATCTCTGCATCTGCGAATAAAATGCTCTCTGGTTGGTTGGTAACCGGACGATCAGTGCATCTGCTAGGAGTTGTCTACTCAACATACAGAATAGCTTAGCTTGAGACCGTAGTTTTTTGCTAGAATTTGGTGAAATAAAATTTAAAAAATTAGGTAGTTGGAGTGTTTGAATTGCATTTTTTATAGTGGAAATAGATTCAGCACTATCAAATGTCAACAGTTGCACATGTAATACATGAATTGGCAAACAACACAGGAGGATCTCACAGGTGCAGATCACCAAGAGCTCCTACAAGCAAATGCACCCACTTAGGTTTCACATTAAACTCCAATATTAAATAGATACATTTGGTTAGGAATAGTAAAACAGATTCCTGAATGATAGGAACTAAATGTCTAATAAAAAACCAAATGAAAACTACGTAACAATATACCTAATTTCCATTAATTCTAACACTCCCCCTTAATGGAGAAACGGATTATTAACCACACCTAATGTATCCCTAAACAAATCAAACTTTAGTCTTCCCAAAGGCTTAGTGAATATATCAGCCATATTACCACAAGAATTACAATACTCTACACAAATCTTTTTGGACTGCACTTTCTCCCTGACAAAATGAAGTTGAGTGTCTATGTGCTTAGTGTTCTTATAAAACACGGGATTTTAAGCCAGTTTTATGGAACTCTGATTGTCGCAGTTGATGATCGTAGCTTCTGTCTGTTCTTCCCTTGCATCTTGGAGAAGTCTACACAACTAAACTGCCTCACATGTTGCTGCACACATAGCTTGATATTATGTTTCTGTTGAGGATAAAGCAACAGTATGTTGCTTCTTGCTGCACCAAGAGATGACCTCGGAATCAATGTTGAAGGCGTAACCTGTAAATGATCTTCTATCATCTAGATTTCCCGCCCAATCAAAGTCTATATAACTTGTCAACTTAACATCAAATGAGTCAGAATACAAAATACTGAAGTTTGATGTTCCTTGCAGATACCTTAATACTCCTCTCACTGCACGCCAATGATTGTCATGGTGTTGAGTCATAAACTGACTCAAAACACTCACTGCATAAGCTAAATCTGGTCTTGTTGTAGTCAAATAAATAAGACTACCAACCAATTGTCTATACAATGTTGCATCTGCATATTTTGAACCATCATTCATCTAAAGTTTGTTGTTTTTCTATAAAGTTACAAATGCAGACTTACACTCATCCACCTTAAATATAGACAATGGACTCTTTACATACTTACCCTGGGACAAGAAAATTTGGCTTGAATGTCTCCACACTTCTAGACCCAATCAATATTGCATTTCTCCAAGGTCCTTCATCTCAAATTTCTGTGATAATTGCTGCTTGATTTCTTCAACGATATTGTCTGCACTTCCTGTTATTATCAGATCATCTACATATAAAGAAATCACCACTATCTGTCCCTCATCATTAAACAAGGTATATAGATTGGGATAATTTTTGCTCCATTTATAACCATGCATGAGGAAAAAAGAATCAATTTTTTCGTACCAGGATCTAGGAGCCTGCTTTAAACCATATAAAGCTTTATTTAATCTACATACTTGGTGTTCTTCTCCCTTCTTAACAAAGCCTTCAGGCTGCACTAAATATACTTCTTCTTTTAAGTCAACATTTAAGAAAGTAGATTTAACATCTAATTGATGTATTTTCCAATGATACTTAGTAGCTAAAGCAATAATCATTCTGATGGTATTTAATTTTGCAACAGGGGCAAATGTTTCCTCAAAATCAATACCTTCTATCTAGGAATACCCCTTTGCCACCAACCTTGCTTTATGCTTATCAATAGACCCATCTACTCTAAATTTCAACTCAAATAACCATCTGCAACCTATGGGTTGTTTATCATTAGGAAGCTTTACTAGATCCCAAGTATTGTTCTTAATGATTGATTCATATTCCTCATTCATTGCTTTCTTCCATTCAAGACTTTTCCTAGCTTCATAAAAATTAGAAGCTTCTGCAATGTTTAACATACCAGCGATGAGTGCACAATCCCTATATCGAGTTGGTAACTGTTTTGGCCTACTTGATCATCTGAGTGATGAGGGTTCAATTATTCTGCTGCTTTCTTCTCTTTGTGGACTGAACTCATTTTCTTCCACATTATCCTGTTGCTTCTGTTGTTCCTTCTTATGTTCCTGTTGTTGACTGATTCCTGTTTCACTATCCTTTTCTGGAAGTAAGGGTACATGTCATTCTTCATTGTTTTGAACGTGGTTTCCATCATCAACCTGTTCATGAAATATTACATCTCTACTAACAAACATCTTGTGAGTAGAAGGGTCAAACAATTTATAAGCCTTATACTCACTGCAGTATCCAATGAAGGTACATTTAATGGCCTTTGAATCTAACTTCTTCCTGTTCTCTTCGGGAACATGTGCAAAAGCTTTACAACCAAATACTCTAAGATGACTTACTGCATTCTTGAAGCCAAACAATGCTTCAAAAGGAGTTTTATACTCAAGACTTTTAGTAGGACTCCTATTCTTTAAATATACTGTAGTATTAACAACTTCTGCCCAAAAACCATTGGCTAGATTCTTACCTTTCAACATGCTGCGAGCACACTCCACCAGTGTTATGTTTTTCCTTTCAGCAACTCCATTTTGCTGAGGAGTGTAAGGTGCTGTAAATTTCTGCTGTATCCCATGCTCGTTGCAGTATTTGGTGAAGACTCCTTTCTTGAATTCTCCCCCTTGATCTGATCAAAGAATCCTGATGAACTTTCCTGTTTGCTTCTCAATCATGTTTCTAAATTGCTTGAAATATTCAAAAGCATGACTTTTCTATTTAAGAAAATATACCCATGTGAATCTTGTACAATCATCAACAAAGATTAAAAAATAATAGGCCCCACCTAATGATCTTGTCTGCATTGGGCCACATAAGTTAGTGTGTACAAGTTCGAGTATATCCCTCTGTTTTCTATCTTTAATGGCAAGAAATTCATTTCTATGATGTTTACGGAACACACATGCTTCACAATAACTATGCAACTTTTTCAAAATAGGAAGACCATCTACCATACCTTTGTTCTGCAACAGAAGGAGATCACTGAAATTGATATGCCCAAGTCGCTGATGCCACAAATTTTCAGCAGACTTATCCAATGACATTAAGGCTTGTTGTGGCATACTCTTCACATCCAATTTGTAGAGTCCTCCTATGTGAATACCTATAGCAATGGGCTTCATCTGATCCAACAAATCTTTAATAATACAATGAGATTTAAGGAATTCTACTTTGAGATCCTGATCTATAATCTTTGACATAGAAATCAGGTTCTTCTTAATGCCAAGAACATACCACACATCAGATATATTCCTGATTTTTCCATCAGATAGAGTAACAAGGACATCTCCATGTCCCTTGATCTGATATCCTCTATTATCTCCAAGGTAGACTTTTACTCCAGTGTTGGATTCTCTAAAATTTTTGAACCATTTCTTTTTACTTGACATATGCAAGGAGGCTCCAAAATCTATGAACCGAATATCTGATTCATCCTCCTCAGTAGCTAAGGAAGTGTTAACCTCAGCCATAAACAATCTCACATCCAGATTCTGATCTGCATCTGCATCAGCCAAATGACCTACATGTCTTCTCTGCTTGTACCTCTCCTGATTTTCCTTTTTCTTATGGCAAAATTTAGCAATATGGCCTATCTTACCATAATAAAAGCATTTAGGAGCATAGTCATGTTTATACGAGGTCATACCTTGTGGTGTCCTTTTTGATGTGCTTCCCCTCCTCTGATCAACCATTGCTCTCCCTTTTCACTTGAACTTTGTTATCAATGCAGGATCTAGATCTTGAGGTTTGAGAGACAACCTCCTTTCCTCTTCCTGTAGTAAAATATCCGTAGGCTCTTCAAAGCATGGAGGATTTTCTCTTGCATTCAATCCGGTTATAAAAATCTGATAGTCATTCTTCATTCCGTTCATGGTAATTTTCACCAGATCATCATTTGCCACGGTTTGACCAATATCATATATTTTATCTTTAACTTCCTTTATCCGGGATATGAATGAAGAAACAGACTCATTCTCCTCCATCTTGATTGAGAGAATCTTCTTCTTGAAGAACAAGGTTCAATTAGTGTTCTTGATCTCATACATATCTTTGAGAACTCTCCAGATGCTATTTTTCATCTTGCAATCCCGAATATGAGGGATGATGCAATATTTAAGTGATAATTTGAGTAGCACCTTTTCTTTCATCTCCCTTTTCTCCCAATCTTGAATTGTTGTATTTTATCCACCATTTGGAGCAGTCCGCTTGACTTCGTCGCCAGTGGAAATGCTATAAGAATTTTGTCCCTCAAGTAAAGTCTGAAGCTTAAATTTCGAATTTGTGTAGTTGGAGCCATCCAACTTGTTAATTTAATTTAAATAAGCTTCTACCATCAGGGTATTCATCTTCAGAAAAAAATAGCCTCCAGCAACTTTAAAAAAAAAAACGAATTAACCCCAGATCCTAAAAAAAAAAACTATAAGGGAAAAAAAGAAACTTAGAATAAAATAATACGAGACTGCAATTAATCAGTCACAGTCGCTGCAAAAAAACATATCTGACTGTAGAAATATAATGCCAACGCAATATATCGGATTTATGAGATAAAATCGACGCAAATATTTTATCTTCACTCCTGACAGCTATGGGTTGATTAGTGCTCTCGGGCCGAGAAAATGGCGAACGATCTGGTCGATTCGTTGAACTTCGATCTTCGGAAGTGTTCTGTTCCACTCCTTAGCAGCAATTCTGTTTAAACAAACTACTACAATCTCCGCAATTTTGTTGACTGGTCGATTCGTTGAACTTCGAGGTGACTTAAATCACTAAACTACTGAAGTTTAACAACTATAAACAAAATTCTGATAAATCTTTACCAAATTTTTTTAACAACTCTAGTGAATTCTATGTCATTTTGTATGCTGAGTAGACTGCGGCTATCTTTTATTTGACTCCCGTACATCATTTGGGGCATCTGTTGTCTATTGGCCAAAATAAAGCAAACCTTCGTAGGTTTGATAGCCAAAATTTTACTTACGTGAAACAAGAAGCTTCCTCATCCTAAATATACCCTACAAATTTGCAAAAACGAATATCAATTTTCGTAATCTAGATCTTGTTGAAATATTAGGGACAGTTCACTTTTACTTTGTAATTTATTGTTAATGTTTTCAATGTAATATATTTATTTATGTATTATTGATGTTTTCACTGTAATATTGAGAAAAACAATCTCTAGTCCACATTTTCTTTTCATTCTTTGTCATGATATCAAAACTGTCAGTCACATAATATTCCACAGAGAAACACTTCAAATTTTTTTGGGTTGGCAAAGAAGAAGCAAAGGTCTTAACAAGCAGAGAAGAAAGTGTGAACATAGCTTGAATTTCTCACATGTGAAAAATAAAAGTACGTCGCCACTTTTGCATCCCATAAAACAAAAAACTATACAAATTTCGCACAGCCAAAAACAGCGCAAAAAAGTCTCCAACCCTCCGAACCCCGCGTGAATTGAACGGGTGCGCAAAAAGCTTCAGAAAAACTCATAAGAGCTGGATGAGGTTAAAAAAAGGGAAGTCCGTCCAAGAATTTCGAAAGTCAAATGGTTCAAGTTTTCGAAGGTTCATGTTTTTTCGAAACCTCCACAATTTCTCGTCGAACTTTTAAAGGTTCACAACGACATAAAACTTGTTTTTTTAAATTCATAAAATGTGACTCTCATTGTGGGCCTTTGTTGAAAGGTTCTATTGATGAAATTGTTTTTAGAATATTTTTAAGGTATTTTAAATAAGAAGGATTTAGAAAAGAGGGTTTTGTTTAAAGATATTTTTAAATATTTTTTAAAGCGGAGTCGATGGGAGCCTTTTGCATTGATATAAAAGATTTTTTTTTTGAAACGAGGTAGTGTTTCATTCAATTATTTTTTTTAATTAAAAAAATTCCTTTTTTTTAAGGCGTAAATTCGTATTTGAAGAAATGGCTTCCTCTAGTGCATTGTGGCTTGCTAGAGACCTTGATTTTGTTTGGAAAAAATTACGATAGTCTTGAAACATGAAGATATTTGTGCAAGCCCCAGAATATTGGGATACCCGACCCATGAACAATTAGCATCCATGAACAATCACTGCAAAACTAAGAAAGAAGGAGCCCAAAGCCAAATGTTGGATACAAAACTCGGTCGATGACTCTATCTTCGACAAGATAATAGGTTCATTAACAACAAAAGAAACTAGCGATTATTTGAAAGATGCGTATCAAGGTAATGATACCGTAAATACTGTTAAATAGACATTGAGAACTTAGTTCAAAACCCACATAGAGAGTGTAGATAAGTTCATGATGGGAATAGTTAGTCAGATTAAACTCATTGGTGAAACCATTACAGATTAGAAAATTGTTGAAAAATTCCTGCGTAGCCTACCCAAGAAATATGACATGATTGTAACAACCATTTTGGAATCCAAAGATTTTACATCTTTCTGAGTAAAATGGTTGACTAGATCACTTTTGGCACAAGAAACACAATTTGGTAGAATATTCCATGGAATAAGCTTTTAAAGCACAACTCTCTTTTGGAAGAGGCAAAGGCACATAATATAGGCAGTTCGAAACATCACCATTCAACAAAACAATGGAGACATCCATAAAACCAAACTATGAGAATCATAACATTGAGAAAATATAATCTACAATGGTATTACTGCAATAAATTTGGGCATTCTGAACATGAATGTAGAAAGAAATAGTCAAATCAACAAAGAGGCAGTTCCTATCTCTCCAACAATGAAAGAGAATCCTTTGAAAAAATGTTTCTTTCCTGTGATCTTTCTAAATACACTCACAACAAGCAACTTTGCAATCAAGCTAAGATGGTGCTCACTCTACCAGGATAATGAATAATCCATTGAGCATGTCTTCATGATTTGAAATTTTTTTATAAATTTCTGTGATGCATGAAATATGATGCAAGTCACAAAAAAAAAGTTGGGAAGGGAATTCTCTAGAGTAAACATGGAGGAGCTGGTACATTGACCCAACAAAAAGTGTATATAGAGACCTTCCTCCAATTATTTGTTCGAGGGTTTGGCTGGCACAACACAAGGTTATCCTTAAAGAAAAATGTTTCACCCCCGAGCATATATATGCAGAAGTTCTCGAAACCTTTCCTATTTACCCTAAGAAAAAGGCATCAACCCTCCCAGATGTATAATCAATGAAACACTAGACAATTCAAAGCCTTGGGCTTATTTTGATAGGGATTTTTTAGACGATGGTGATAGGTGTGGTGGGTGCTTTGTACTTCACTTATGATACAATAATTCTCTACAGGTAAAAATGTGTTTCGACCTAGGCACAAACAACCAAGTAGAATCGCTCACTTGCAAATTCCTTTTTTCATTGACAATAGAAAAAGGTTGCACATAAATTTAATCATAGTGTGACTCAATGTTATTCATCAATTGGATAAAAAAAACCTAGACATGCAGATGTATCTTTCTAAGTCCCATTATGGAGGACTTGCAGAGGACCATGGAAGTTTTCACTTAGTTTTCTTATGCTCATATCTATCGGGAATAGAACTGAACTATTTCTAGTTCCCATTATGGAGGACTTGCAGAGCACCATGGAAGTTTTCACTTACTTTTCTTATGCTCATATCTGTCGGGAATGGAACAGAAACACTAATAAATTATCTAAATTGGGGTTGAATATTGAAAGGGGGACTAGGATTTAACATTCTACATAATATTACTCTTCATATGCATTCATCTTTCTAATGCCACTCTGTTGGTCGCTTTAATTGTTTTCACAATTCAAGCTCCACATAAATTGTCAACCCGAGGAAGTCTTTTTATTCCAAAGACAACCACGCACTGGATATGCTACACTCATGGACCAAAAATATCATGCTACAAACACTTAATACAATGCCTCTATTTATTTACTAATTTCTTTTTATTATTGTACAATAAGATTTCATGTCTCTACTCGGCTTGCAAGACTTCTCCATGTCTAAAGGAAGGCTCACCCTCTACATCCATTTATTTTCCATGCTACAATATAGGTTTCTATTTATGATTTTGTTGAACAAATCTATCGACACATTGTAAGATACATTGGTAGTCTACTTGGGACTTTAAAACTCTATTTTTTTAGCACTAATATTACACTTTTAGATAGATAGGTTTTTTTTGGAGAATTTAAGTAAACACAACTAGATTGTTCGTAAAAAATACTATGATTTTTGGAAAATGAACCTTTCTTGTGTATGTAAGAAATGTAGTTTTGAATCATAATCTTATGAATGGAAATTATGGATTTTTTCCAACTGAAAAAAGATTAAATTTTTTACTATGTAAGGTTAAGTAACAGAAAAAACATTAACTTTTTCAATATGTAAGGTTAAGTAATATTGACACTTATTTTTAAAATATCAATAAAAGAAAACTTTTTTACTATGGAAAATGTGGTCTATCAATAAAATATTTTCAAGTCCATATTATATAAAATATTTCAATTTCATTTATGCATATGTGTATGTTATATCAAAAAGTTAAAAATAAATAAATTCGTATGGTTAAAATATTATAAAAAAAATCAACTAACTTTACTATTTTACATTTGGGTCATTTTTCAAGTATATTTAAAAGTCAATTTAGTCTAAAACCTATCAATGTGTGTTGAAATTGCAAATTTAGGTTTTATAGTATACACAATTGAAGCGTCCAAGAAGACTTTCAAGTTGTTGCGTTGATTTATGCATTTAAAAAAGTAATCTAAACTATGAAAATTACACATGGTAAGTAATCTAAACAATGAAAATTACACATGGTATGTTTATATCTTAACTATGAGATTGATTAAATCTTTTGATGTGCAAACTTTTTTTTCATGTTTTGCACTCTAAAAAAATGTTTCATATAAAGATATTTTATTTATTTTGGTGCATAGTAGATTAATATAGATCTATACAGATACAATATATTGAATATGAAATTCTATTCCATGAAAAATACTTTATTAAGAAATATGAAAATATATATCCTTTTTAAAATTTTGCAACCTTGTCAATCCAAACTTGAAGCTTGTTTGTAAATATGCATTTTTTATTAAAATAATATATATATATTTCATTTCCTCAACTTTAAAAATCAATATTGAATATATATTCTATCATTACTCCAAACACATCATTATTGTTGAAATCAGATTTTCCAATAACCCTATTCAATATCTATAGAAAAAATTTAATAATAATATGACTCTTAATTAATGAGATGATAATTTTATTTATAGATGTGTTTCAATAGTAACCATACACTTTTCTCTAATTTCTTGTTGTTGATAGGATAAGGGATTCCAATCGTGTTCGGAGATTATTAAGGTTATAAAGAATGTAGAACGACATTACACGTGCCTCTACTTTCTTATAGTTCATTGCATAAGGGATTACAACTTTTCTTTTTGGTTCATTTCCTCAACTTTGGAAATTAATATTGAATAAGTATTTTATCATTGTTGAAATCAAATTTTCAAATAACACTATTTAATATCTATAAAAAATATATATAATAATAATATGACTCTTAATTAATGAGATGATACTTTATTTATAGATGTGTTTCAATGGTAACCATACACTTGTCTCTAGTTTCTCGCAGTTGATAGGATAAGGGATTCCAATCATGTTCAGACATTATTAAGGTTATCAAGAATTTAGAACAACATTACACTTTCCTCTACTTTCTTATAGTTCATTGCATAAGGGATTCCAATGGGTTTAGACACTATTAAGGTTGCAAGGAATCCAGGATTGAAGAACTATTTTTCTCTAGTTTTCAAAATAATCAACTGACGCATGCATATTTTAACATGTTTTTTTTTAGCAATTTTGGAAAGCAATTTATGTCAACAGTTGCACATGGAAAACATGAATTGGAAAACAACACAGGACAAGCTCACAGGTGCAGATTACCAGGATCTCCTACAAGCAAAAGCACCCGCCTTGGGCTTGTCATAAAACTCCAACAATAAATAGATACATTTTTTAGGGATAGTAAAATAGATCCCTGAATGATAGGAACCGAAAGTCTAATATAAACCCAAATCAAAACTACGTAAACAATATACCTAATCTCTATTAATTCTAACACCCCCCCTTAATGGAGAAAGGGATTGTTAACCACACCTAATGTATCCCTAAACAAATCAAACTTCAGTCTTCCCAGAGGATTAGTGAATATATTAGCCATATTATCACAAGAATTACAATACTCTACACAAATCTCTTTGGACTCAACCTTTTCCCTGACAAAATGAAATTGAGTGTCTATGTACTTAGTGTTTTTATGAAACACATGATTGTAAGCCAGTTTTATGGAACTCTGATTGTCGCAATTGATGATCATAGCTTCTATCTATTCTTCCCCTGCATCTTGGAGAAGTCTACACAACCAAATTGCCTCACATGTTGCTGCACACATGGCTTGATATTCTGCTTCTGCTGAGGATAAAGAAATAGTATGCTGCTTCTTGCTGGATCAAGAGATGACCTTGGAACCAATGTTGAAGGTGTCACCTGTAATTGATCTTCTATCATCTAGATTTCCCACCCAATCAGAGTCTGTATAACCTGTCAACTTAACATCAAATGAGTTAGAATACAAAATACCAAAGTCTGATGTTCCTTGCAGATAACTTAATACTCCTCTCACTGCACACCAATGATTGTCATGGGGTTGAGTCATAAACTGACTCAACACACTCACTGCATAAGCTGAATCTTGTCTTGTTGTAGTCAAATAAATAAGACTACCAACCGATTGTCTGTACAATGTTGCATCTACATATTTAGAACCATCATTCATCTAAAGTTTGTTGTTCTTCTATAAAGGTACAAATGCAGCCTTACACTCATCCATCTTAAACCTAGACAACAAACTCTTTGCATACTTACTATGGGACAAGAAAGTTTGGCTTGAATCTCTCCAAACTTCTAGACCCAAACAATATTTCATTTCTCCAAGGTCCTTCATCTCAAATTTCTGTGATAATTGCTTCTTGATTTCTTCAATGAGATTGTGTGCACTTCCTTTTATTATGAGATCATCGACATATAAAGAAATCATCACTATCTGTCGTTCATTATTAAACACGGTATATAAATTGGGATCATTTTTGCACTGTTCATAACCATGCATGAGGAAAAAAGAATCAATTTTTTCGTACCAGGATCTAGGAGCTTGCTTTAAACCATATAAGGCTTTCTTTAATCTACATACTAGGTGTTCTTCTCCCTTCTCAACAAACCCTTCAGACTACACTAAATATACTTCTTCTTTTAAGTCACCATTTAAGAAAGCAAATTTAACATCTAATTGATGCATTTTCCAATGATGCTTAGTGGCTAAAGAAATAATCATTCTGATGGTATTTAATTTTGCAACAGGGGAAAATGTTTCCTCAAAATCAATACCTTCTATCTGGGAATACCCCTTTGCCACCAACCTTGCTTTATGCTTATCAATAGACCCATCTACTCTAAATTTCAACTTAAATAACCATCTACAACCTATGGGTTCTTTATCATTAGGAAGCTTTACTAGATCCCAGGTATTGTTCTTAATGATTGATTCATATTCCTCTTTCATTGCTTTCTTCCATTCAGGACTTTTACTAGCTTCATAAAAATTAGAAGGTTCTGCAATGTTTAACATACTAGTCATGAGCACACAATCCCTATATCGAGCTGCTAACTGTTTTGGCCTGCTTGATCTTCTGAGTGATGGGGGTTCAATTATTCTGCTGCTTTCTTCTCTTTGTGGACTGAACTCATTTTCTTCCACATTATCCTGTTGCTTCTGCTGTTCCTGCTTCTGTTGTTGTTGCTGACTGATTCTTGTTTCACTATCCTCTTCTGGAAGTAAGGGTACATGCCATTCTTCATTGTTTTGAACATGGTTTCCATCATCAACCTGTTCATGAAATATTACATCTCTACTAACAAACACCTTCTGAGTAGAAGGGTCAAACAATTTATAAGCCTTATACTCACTAGAGTATCCAATGAAGGTACATTTAATGGCCTTTGAATCTAACTTCTTCCTTTTCTCTTTTGGAACATGTGAAAAAGCTTTACAACCAAATACTCTAAGATGACTTACTGCAGGCTTGAAGCCAAAAAATGCTTCAAAAGGAGTTTTATACTCAAGAATTTTATTAGGACTCCTATTCTTTAAATATACTGTAGTATTCACAACTTCTCCCTAAAAACCATTGGTTAGATTCTTACCTTTCAACATACTACAAGCACACTCCACCAATGTTATGTTTTTCCTCTCAGCAACTCCATTCTGCTGAGGAGTGTAAGGTGTTGTAAATTTCTACTGTATCCCATGCTCGTTGCAGTATTTGATGAAAAACTCCTTTCCTGAATTCTCCCCCTTGATTTGATCAAAGAATCCTGATGAATTTTCCTGTTTGCTTCTCAATCATGTTTCTGAATTTCTTGAAATATTCAAAAGCATGACTTCTCTCTTTAAGAAAATATACCCATTTGAATCTTGTACAGTCATCAACAAAGATCAAAAAATAATAGGCCCCACCTAACGATCTTGTCTGCATCGGGCCACATAAGTCAGTGTGTACAAGTTCGAGTATATCCCTATGTTTTCTATCTTTAATGGCAAGAAATTCATCTCTATGTTGTTTACCGAATGCACATGCTTCACATTCAATATGCAACTTTTTCAAAACAAGAAGACCATCTACCATACCCTTTTTCTGCAACAGAAGAAGATCACTAAAATTGATATGCCCAAGTCGCTGATGCCATAGATTTTCAACAGACTTGTCCGATGAAATCAAGGCTTGTTGTGGTGTACTCTTCACATCCAGTTTGTAGAGTCCTCCTATGCAAATACCTGTAGCAATGGGTTTCATCTTATGCAACAATTCTTTAATAATACAATGAGATTTAAATAATTCTACTTTGAGATGCTGATCTTTAATATTTGACATAGAAATCAGGTTCTTCTTAATGCCACGAACATACCACATATCAAATATATTCCTAATATTTCCCTCAGGAAGAGTAATAATGACATCTCCATGTCCCTTAATCTCATACCCTCTATTATCTCTATGGTAGACTTTTACTCCAGTGTTGGATTCTCTAAAATTTCTAGACCATTTCCTTTTACCTAACATATGTGAGGAGGCTCCAGAATCTACGAACCAAATATCTGATTCATTCTCCTCAGTAGCTAAAGTAGTGTTAGCCTCAGCCATAAACAATCTAACATCCAGATTCTGATATGCATATGTATTAGTCAAATGACTTGCATGTCTTCTCTGCTTGTACCTCTCCTGATTTTCCTTTTCCTTATGAGAAAATTTAGCAATATAGCCTATCTTACGACAATAAAATCATTTAGGAGCATAGTCATGTTTATGAGAGTTCGTACCTTGTGGTGTCATTTTTGATGTGTTGCACCTCCTCTGATCAGCCATTGCTCTCCCTTTTAGCTTGAACTTTGTTAGCAATGCAAGATCTGAATCTTGAGGTTTGAGAGATAACCTCCTTTCCTCTTCCTGTAGTAAAATAATAGTCACCTCTTCAAAGAATGGAGGATTTTCTCTTGCATTCAATTCGGTTATAAACATCTGATAGTCATCCGTCATGCCGTTCATGGTAATTGTCTCCAGATAATCATTTGCCACGGTTTGATCAATATCAGATAGTTTATCTTTAACTTCCTTTATCCAGGATATCAATGAAGAAAAAAAATCATTCTCCTCCATTTTGATTGAGAGAATCTTCTTCCTAAGGAACAAGGTTCGACTGGTGTTCTTACTTTAATACATATCTTTGAGAATTTTCTAGATGTTATTTGTCGTCTTGCAATCCCGAATATGAGGGATGATGCAATCTTTAATTGATAATTTGAGTAGCACCTTTGCCTTCATCTCCCTTTTCTCCCAATATTGAATTGTTGTATTCGATTCACCATTTGCAGCAGTTGGCTTAGCTTCTTCTCCAGTGGCAATGCTATAAGAATTTTTCCCTGAAGAAGAGTCTGGAGCTTAAATTTCCAATTTGAGTAATTGGAACCATCCAATTTATTTCTTTCATTTAAATAAGCTTCTACCATCTGAGAATTCATCTTGGAAAGAGGAAAAAAAAAAAATCTAGCAACTAAAAAAAATGAATCAACCCAGATTACAACAAATTGAATACAGATGCGATGATATTTTTGCTTACAGAGTTACAACACATGTAGAAAAAATGCAGCAAACTAGACAAATTATCTGTGTTAAATCAACTCTTCACTTGCACTAGCCTCTGACGTATCTGGAATTAATATGCTTGAATAATTTTAGAAAACAGTGAATAGACAAGGTCTTCAACTGGTTTTAAGAAACCCGGGAGCCGACGTGTTGAAGAAGCTCCAGAGAGAAACATTCACTGAATTTCTGGGAAAGAATTGGTTGTTTGTCACTGTTGGCCAGGCATACCAAAGACTTGGCCCATTTAGTGGTTATAAAAGATGGCATCCCATTTCCTGCACACTCTGCGACATGCACAGAGAGAGTCGAATGGCATGAGTGCCAATATCTTCTCGTCTAGTTCCTTTCATAGGAAAGCGTAGTCTAGGTCATCAAATATCAATCATGTAGCGTGACAGTGACAAAGAAAGCAGCTCCGCACCAGCGAAATCTTCAAGATGTGACATGAACGAATAGTCACTGCACTTGCACCTTGAATTTAAAAAAAAAATGGTGTTGATTCACCATGCAGGAGAAGATCAATTGGAAAACTTCTTATGAGTGACGTTACTCATGAAATTCTCAATCTCATCCCCCTCAACAACAAAACAGATCTCTATTTTGTCACCAGTCACAGTCGACAGCAAGAAAATGGTCTCTGCTAAGGATGCAAATCCGACACGCAGAGGAAGAAAGGACAAAAATACCAGTCTACCAGACCATGCTAGTTGCACTCCATGCTTCCAGGGTGACTGCGTCTTTGACCACCAGCAGCCACGAGCAGAGGAAAGAAATCCACTCTAACAAAACAAGATCCTCCAATTAGCGCAGAGACTAACCTTACTCAGATGCCAACACAATGAAGGGTTACCACACTGATCGATCCACAACGATCCACTACTGGAAATCTTCTCCAAACACTTAGCCTCACAACGCACATGCCTCTAATCTTGTGTGCTTTGATACCATGTCAACAGTTACACAGGGAAGACATGAATTGGCAAACAACACAGAAGGAGCTCACAGGTGCAGGTCACTAGGAGCTCCTACAAGCAAATGCACCCACCTTGGGCTTCTCATAAAACTCCAACAATAAATAGATACATTTGTTAGGGATAGTAAAACAGATCCCTGAATGATAGGAACTGAAAGTCTAATACAAAACCAAATCAAAACTACGTAACAATATACCTAATCTCCATTAATTCTCACAATTCATTTCTCCATATTTTGGAGACATATATCTAATAAAAGCTTGAAATTTGATTAAAAAGCTTGAAATTGGGTTACTATGGATTTAATTTGTTTTAGTTAGAATGTTAGTTATATATGTTTTAAAGTCATTATAAAGTGTAAAATGTCTTATTGTGCCATTTATTAAAAAAAGAAAAAAAAAAAACAATAAACAATATCGACCAGTTGTCTAGATCAATTAAAAAAAAGTGTTGGAAAAGAAAGTTCTAAATTGAAAATTTCAAATTTTCCAAATGACAAATGGGGAAATTGGTTAATTTTCTTATATATATCATCAATTAAGTGTTCTTGAGCATAATCATGCACTATTATTTCAAATATTTATCAAAGACTTCATTAATAGTTTTTGATACTCGTGTTAGACAATTTATCAATGTACTCTTGAATGAATTTGTCAAAATATTTGTTTCCATTCATAATGGATAACATCATCTTCATTTTTGTACAATAATTTATTTCACAAGCTACAAAGTATATCCCTTAAATTCTCTAATCAAACATTTCAAGACAAGTATGTATATTTTTATTCCAAAATTATATTTCTTGAAAGTATAACTATAATGGAGTTAACTAAATATCAAAGAAACCAACGCTGAATGTAATCCAAATTTGTAGGAGCACTTGGGATTGTTGAGCATTTCTTGAAATTATAATTATAATGGAGTCAACTAAATATCAAAGAAACCAACGCTGAATGTAATCCAAATTTGTAGGAACACTTATGATTGTTAAGCATTTCATATACAAGTTGTTTTGTATGTGTGGATTCTAGGAAACACGCATCTTTCTTTTAAATTCATTAGTCCTGACACATTAATTATGTGTTTCATTAGATTTCTTCAGTAGAAATAAAAAATTGCAGTTGTTTATTGCTAAGTGCTTTTGGGCAATGCTAGCAAATTTTGTCAATCGGTTGAATGAGTTTTTTTTTTGGAAAACTAGTTTAAAAAAAAATCGTATTGTTGTTTATCTCAATTTTTTTTTTAAATGTGCATATTTAAAAATTGTATTTTATACATTTCCTATTTAATTGATTATGTATAAATTATTATTTTTTTCAGCATGAAGAACTTTCTTCATTTATATTAATGTATCAGATCAAATTGTCAATATTCATTCATACATCATGTCTTCATAAAACAAGAAAAAAATCATCAAAAACAGTGTTCCAGAAAAACACACATCCTCAAAATCTATATCCCATATACATATACATAAAAAAAAACTTAAACAGTCCGCTCCCGAAACCATGGATCGGCCCTGTAAAAATAACATAACTGACTCTTGATCATAAAAGTCAATGCATAAATTGTCATTGTGTCGATGTCAAAGATATTTTTTGGGATTGTACATGTTTAAAAATTTAAATGTGTGTATTTATTAGTAAGAATGTTTTTAATTGATTATATATATTTTAATGTGAAATAATTTTGTATTGATTTCTTTGTTTTTGTGGATTCTTATACAAAGGATTTTGAACATTTTGAATATATAAATTATGATTTTTCCTTATTTTTTCATAATTCTCTCTAATACTTAAAGAATAAGAACTTATGTTTTTCTCCATAATCATTATTTATTTACGCTAATATGTAATTTTTCTCCACAAACTTATTATTTAAATCAACATTTGTATATTTGTGCAAACGTACTATTGTCATTTTATTCAATGAAAATAACAACTTTGCAATCCATTTGAAGTAAATGTTAATAACATATATGAGATATACTCAAGATAGATTTAGGGAGTAAACAATTTCTTATGAGATGAAATTTTGAGATCATATTTTTTAATTTGATTATATATATATATATATATATATATATATATATATATATATATATATATATATATATATTTATATATTTTTGAAGTATATTGTGAAACTTTTACATTTAAGAAAAGTTTCGATGTATGCTATTGCGTTTATATAAAAAATAAATTAATGATCTAAGATTATCAATTTTTTTTTTTTTTAATGGTCATTGTTATTGATGTTATGTACAAAGTTTCTATTTAGGTGTTTAATTATATCATTACCATTTATAATATAAACATTGTAGAAAGTCTATTGCAGTTTTTTTTGTAATATTTGAATTGATAATATGGGTAATGTAAGAAAGGCACAAACAACAAGACATTAATAACAAGAAATTAAAGATAGTAGTTAAGGATTTTGTATACATTGTTATTTTATAAAAGAAAATAGGCTTAATGTGATCACATGATGGATCTTAATGATGGAATAGTAATTTATATTCATATTGCAGCTTAATTGTGTTAAAGTATAAATATTTCCTTCCATTTGTAAATGATCGGAGTCTATAAAACCATTTAGTGTAGAAAATATAATTCCACATGTTAACATTAGAAAAAAATTCTATAAAAAAACAAAAACATTCCACATATATATGAATCGTTGACATTTTATAACATTTCTTATATCAATAAACAATTATATTCACATTGAAAAATCAACATATAACGAAAATACAATGAAATTGGCATAAGGGACCAACTACATTAAAAAATCAATTACTTGGATTATTTTTGAGTTTTTTTATTCAAGCAAAAACAAATGGTAACATGTAATAATTTTTTATTAGTTGGGGTTATTTTGGGTGGTTGGGTAGAATTATTATTATCATCCCCATCCAATATAAAATATCTACTCGTAACATGATGAGCTTTTATGCCTTGATGATTATTGTCTTAATGGCTTTGAGGTTGAGAAAGGAACTCTAAAATGAGTACATTTGTTGGTTGGCCTGGTACTGACAACCTCACTCTTACCAATGGGTTGAGAGGGAGGTCGATTTCTTTCCTTGGAAAAAAAATACATGTGATGAATTTCTGAAAAACTTCAAGGAAAATAGGTTTCCAATATAAAATTAATTTTATATTTTTGAATAAAATGCTCTATTGGAAATTCCTTTATTTTCATTTATCTATTTCATAATTTAAAACAGAAAAATATCCACTAAAGAAAAGGTATCAAAACACTCAAAAATTCTAAAATTTATTTAGACCATATCTCTTTGTATGAGAAGAGAGTTTATTTAGCATTATTTATCATGGAAAATACAAAAAAAAATGGAAACGTATGTTACAAAAAGTTAGACAAATTTGTATCAAAATTAATATGAAATGATTATATTGTTTATCATAGTCAACAACATTGTAGTATCGCTATAATATTCCTACATGGTATGGTACATATTTCTATTAGTTTCATGAGTCAAGTTGTGTTAGGATTGCATGCCCATGAGAATACACTTGTTTTGGGGCCTACAACATATAATATGTGTTTTTGTGCCAAAGTTCTTGTATCGTTAAGGACTAGAGAATCCATGTACAAAAAAGGCTCGATGAACCTAATGTTGTAATATGTAACCAAAATATGTTAATATGATTTATTATCGTTGCCTATGTCCATAATAAAAATGTATGGGGAAATAAAATGTCATAAGAGTGAAAATAAAGGGAGTGGAACCATAGAATAATTCTAAGTTTGAAGGAAATGTGGTGCATGGTCGATACGACTTTCCAAGTGGTGGGTAAAAGTTTCCAAAGTGACACTTATTAAAATAAACCATTCATATGAAAGATTTATTCCCATCATTCTATCAACCATTCCTAAAAATGTTGTTGCACCATACTTCAGAGTAAAACACCACTAGAGGTAACCTTGATGCATTCTTAATCCATCATTTGTTGTGTTTCAAATTCACATTATTGATGCATCATGTTGATTGTTGTAGACTCATGTTATTAACTAGTAAATGATACATTTAACCCTTAATCCTCATAACCTTATGATTTGTCATAAATTCAAAGGTGGAATTGTATGGCCCAACTTCCCTTACTTTCCTGGGGTGAGACTAGATCTTCGACGGGATGTTAGCTACCCTTCCCAAAAAATTGTACAACTAAGTTATCATTTCACTCCTCTGTGAAGGCTAGAGCTTAGAGGAAGAATCTTTTCACATCGTATCCCAACGTGGGGCCTCATACATGAATGGTATAAAATATGTGTCCATAATTGGTTCGAGAAAATATTATTTTCCTTATGGATTTAAATCCCCAACGCATGGCGGATAGTGTGAGTTGAGATTTATTTAGAACTATAGTATATTTTTGGGAGTAATGTTAGATTTTTGCAACTAGTTTTTGGTTTATTAAAAAATAAAAATACCCGAATTATGTGAATATGTAATGAATTTTTCTCAAATATCGTTGTACTCCTATTATATAAATTTACTGTGAATTACATGTGTCTAATATTGAATATATGATTTTGTAAATTATTGTGTTGAATGTTGAATAAATGTTTTTTCATATATGATGTTCTATAAATCGATGGTTTATGCCCTTTGGTAAGACTTATTGAAAATGGCACCAAAAAAGATTCTAATTTAATCTTCCCTTGAATTAAACTAGAAGAAAATTGTAATTCCGCATCACATGACAACATGTATGAGTTAACTAAGTCATTTTGACTTAGTTGGTTTAATTAATTAAATTTGATGGCCTTGCTTGAATCATGTATAGTGTCTCCTACTTTGTAGGAGCTCTGGTTGAGTTGTAATTAATTAATTCAACTTATCTGAGTTAAAGTGAGTTTAACTAGTTCCAAGTGTTAGAGGAACTAGTGGGAGGTCAAGTAGTGGGGTTTGTACTATGTGATCAAATAGTTAACTAATAAATCAACCATAAATAAATCATGAATGTGTGATCTATGAGTTACCTAGTTGATATTGGAGTTTAAGGGAGATGTACTATCAATTGTATAATCATCCAAATTTTATAGGTGGTGCGTGCAGTTAGAGGAAGGCCTTGGAATACTTGCTTTAGAATAGCAGTGACCACAAGAAGTTGGCAGTGAAGGACAAGCTTCAAAAAATCAAGATGGGAAAGGGTGACACAATACCACAATACTTGAGCAAGTTCACCCAATGACATGATGAGCTTGGGAGTGTTGTATTACAATTGTTGAAGATGATCTGGTCAGCCTAGGACTTTTAGTCCTTCCTAAGAGCTTGAAAAACTACCAAGATTCGGTAAATGGGAGGGAGAAGCTACCAAAGTGGGAGTGTTTGTGGTTTGACTTTGTGTAAGAAGAGATTAGGCAGAACACCAAAGATGGATCCTCATCCAAACATGATGATGAGGTGAACTATACCTTGGCTTGAAAGGAAAATAAAGGGAAAGGAAAGATTTTATGAAACCAACTCCAAAAATAGAAGAAAAGAGAGATCAACGTCTTAGAAATCAGCTACTTCGAGGGGGAAACGTCCTTTACATTACATAAATGAACGATTATTATATGATTCAAATGAAAAAACCTCCTTTATATATATAGTATTCCATGGGGTCACAATATAATCCTAGCCAACCTAACAATAATAATGTCAGGGCAGAACAATAACAATAGTGGGGTTTTATGGGGCAAAATAATAACAATATGGGGACTATAGTGGTACAACAATAACAATAAGGTGGTGACACTAACGACAATGTGTAATATAGGGACATAAAATCCCCCCCTCCCTAAAAAAATTGTTGTCCTCAATGCTTGACTAACTCTGGATGCTTCTGCATAAAATTTTCATCATCCCATGTGGAATCTTTAGTTGGTAAGTTCTTCCATTTTATGATATACTCTGAAATTGATCGATTTCGTAACTGTCGAGTTTTTGTTTAAGTAAGTACTTTAGGTTATAATATGATTTTTCCTTCCTCATCAACTTCTGGCATATATTGTTTGATCTAGAATTTTGTCACCTATAACCTTCTTTAAGCATGAAACATAGAAAACTGGGTCCCCTCGACAAGAGGCAGGAAGCTCTATTTTGTATGCCATAGTACCAATATTTTGCAACACCTTGTAAGGACCATACTACTTTGGTGATAATTTATTATCCTTCTTAACTTTCTTGAGGGATATTTTTTTGTATGGTTGTAGCTGTAAAAATACCCAGTCTCCTACGTCAAATTTTTTCTCGTCGCTGCGATGTTGATCTACCTATTGTTTCATATAGTTTTGTGACAAATTTAGGTTATCCTTTAAGAGTTGGAGAACTTGTTGTTGATGCTCGTGTGATATTCCACTACTTGAACCTTATAATTTTCTCTTAAAGATGATGTGATGGATAGTGGATGATATCCATAAAGTGCCATAAATGGGGTCATTTTTGCTACATTATGGAAGGAAGCTTTATGCAACCATTCAGGAAGAGGTAACCACTTGACCCATTGTGTTTGTTTATAAGATACAAAACAACAAAGATATCCTTCCAAACATTTTTTTTCTATCTCAGTTTTCCCATCGAATTGAGGTTGATAAGATTAGCTATGGGCTAGTTGAGTACCCAAACAAGAAAATATTTTCGTCCAAAAATTTCTAGTGAAAATGGGATCTTCGTCGCTTAGAATAATCTTTGGGTTTCCATGTAGCTTTTGAATTTTTTACATAAATGCAGTAGCAAATGTACTTTATTTAAATGGACGAGACACTAAACAAAAGTGTGCATAATTTGTAAGTATATCAACTACCACCATGATGACACTCTTTCCTTTGGGCTTAGGGAAAAATGTGAAAAAATCCATTGAAACCTCCTCCCAACATTGAAGTGGAATGGGTAAAGGTTGTAGCAGAATGTGGGTCTTAATTGTCTCAACATTATTTTGCTGGCAAACCAAACATTCTGCTACAAAATTTTCAATATCAGATTTAAGGCCATCCCAAAAAAAAATCTTTCTTCACTCTATGGTAAGCTTTTAAAATCCTGAGTGTCCTCCTATGGGAGAGGTACTGGGACCTTACTACAAATTTTGAATGAGTTTCTACACTTCTTCTTCATTCTTCCATTCCTCCCTTGCTTCAGTTATCCAATCTGGTTGGGTAATATAAATGGCACAAAGCAATGTTTCCACCTCCTCATCCTTTCTTGGGAGTGCATCTGCAACAACATTTAGCTCCAATTTTCTGTAGATGATTTCAAAATCATAACCCAACATCTTTGTCACCCAGTTTTGCTCCTCTTCTGAAAATATTTTTTTTTCCAAAAATTATTTAAGACTATCCTGATTAGTTTTTACCTTTAATTGTCTTCCTATTAGATAAGGTTGCCATTTCTTTAGTGAATGTAGTATTTCAAACATTTCCTTCTCATAAATAATTTTTTGTGAATACTTTCCTTTGATTGGATTACTTTCAAAAGAAATGGGTCTTCCTTCTTGCATTAAAACAACACCAATTTGATTTCATGAGGCATCACATTTGACAATAAAGGTTTTTGTGAAGTTCGGCGTAGCTAAGACCAGTGCTAGGCACATTTCCTCTTTAAGATGTTCAAAGCCCTTATTTTCTTCAAGAGTACATGAAAATGCATTTCTGTTCAATAATGTTGTTAGAGGTGCTACTATTCTCCCATAATTGTTAACAAACTTTTGATAATACCCTGTTAACTCGAGAAATCCTTGCAACTTCTCTATGGTTATGGGGAATTTCCATTCCTTAATGGATTTAATTTTGTTAGGGTCTACTTTAACACCCTCCTGAGATTAAATATGACCCATATATTCCACCTCTTGTACTCCGAAGAAACATTTGGAGGTTTTTTCATATAATTTTTTCTCCTCCAATAGTTTGAGCACATTGTCAACATGTTGAACATCATCCTTTCAATACATGTTGTAGATTAGTATATCATCAAAAAATATGAACACAAATTTTCTAAGGAAGGGTTTAAAAATGGAATTCATAAACCCTTGAAATGTAGAAGGTGCATTGGTAAAACCAAAATGAATGACCAAAAATTCATAATGACCCTCATGAGTTCAAAATGATGTTTTCTGGATATCTTCAATATTCATTCTAATTTGATGATATCCTGAACGAAGATACAACTTGGTAAAATAAATTTCTCCATGTAATTCATCCAAAAATTCATCAGTCATGGGAATGGGAAATTTATATTTAATAGTGAGCTTATTGAGCTCCCTATAATCCGAACACATGCGCCATGATCCAACCTTCTTTCTGAGAGGGAGTGTTGAAAATGAAACCATGAAAGATTCTAATATAATTTTCCCTTGAATTAAATTTGAAGAAAGTTGTACTTCCACATCACATGGCAACTTGTACGAGTTAACTAAGTTACTTTGAATTACTAGGTTCCTTTAATTCTTGTTAAGGGCCTAACTTAAGTCATGTATATTGTGTCCTACTTTTTCGGAGCCCCAATTGAGCTTATTTTGAGTTGTAATTAATTAATTTAGTTTATCTAAGTTAAAGTTGGTTTAACTAGTTCTAACTGTTGGAGAAACTAGTGGGAGGTCAAGTGGTGGGGTGTGTACTCTATGATCGACCAGTTAATTGATAAAATAGCCATAAATAACTCATGCATGTGTGATCTATGAGTTACCCAGTTCAATTTGGAGTTCAAGAGCAGTGTACTATCAATTGTATAATCATCCAAATTATATAGGTAGCACATGCAGTCACAGGAAGGCCTATGATGTATTGCATAATTCAAATTGAGGATTTCCCTAATTAATAGGGGGATAATTCTCAATGAAATAACAGAAGGAAATAGGGACTTGGGAAAGTAGAAAATTGTTGAAGTATTGGCATAGGCTTGTTTAGGAGGTAGTCAGATAGATAGAGATAGTGTCAAGGTTGCTCAGGCTTCAGAAAAGAATTGTAATTTTCTCATATTTTCTTACTAATGCAATATACAAATAGTGGGTTTTTTAGCTATGGTTTTCCCTATGAAATGATTGTGTAATGTGTTTATTTAATTCTTTCTCTTGTAAGGTTCATGATTTCATGATCATTTAATTTTTTTTTGTAATTGGTAGAGTATATTCAAGTATATTGTTCTATTAAATTACAATTAGTAGTTTGAATCTACAAGGAATTTCTACAAGACTAGCCTAAGTATGTTATATTATGCTTAACATGGTGAAGCTCATGGGATAATCATGGGATTTATAAAATCTTAGTGAATGTTCCTATATAGATTTTAAAAGAAGGTGGAAATTTGAAGGCATCTGTTGGTTTCATTGTGTAACTAAAAAATTATGTTATTTCCTTTCAAAATGAAATACTTGGATGTTTTTTTGACTGTAGGCATTTTAAGGATAATGTGAATAGCTTGGCTATGTTTAGCCATGTAGCTTCTGGTAGACCGTGTAGGTCCAATGCGTCTTTATGTAGTTCAAAACTCCTTTATGAATAAGTACATACAAAGTAATGTGTTAATAGTCATTAATATTTTGTCGAACATGGTGTCTTCTAAGAGGTAAGACATATAGTTTACTTCCCTATTTGTGATCATGATAATTGCATTGAAAACTAAGATTTTTAGAATTGTACAATAGAGAAGAAACTCATTTAATTGAGTAAAACCTGAGGATTTGGCTATTGGAGTCCCTTTCAAAACTATTGAGAATATTACCTTAGCTTGGGTAGTGTTATGAATGCTTCAATAGTCAAAATATGCCTAAATTATACTATGAAATAGTTGGATTTCTTAATTTGAGAAGAAATCATCTTTAATGTGAGTAAAAACCTTAAATTGGAGTGAAGAATGAGAAGGAGAAGTCCTCATATGATATTCGACTAAAAAATGTCATACGGCCCCTTAAGGATTGGTGAATGACTGGTGAATATTGTTGATAGTTTTTGATATCCATGCAAACCAATAATAATATTAAAAATCCATTGTGAACTAATCGATGTGAAGATAGATCTTATCTTGGTATAATGTAGAGGAAGAATTGGTTGTCTCCCTATAATTATTATTTAAGAGTTGTACGAAGAAACAATGAGGGTAGGACTTCTGAGAGATACATTATCATGTTATCCATAACTATTTTTATAAGAGATTTAGAAAAAAATTCTCTCCTTATGTGTGAGTGAAAGGATTCACTTAGAGGGGGTTCCCTCATAGGTAGTGTAGGGTAATGGCTAATTTCTCAAGAGTCTATGATGCCTTTCATGATTAATAAATTAGAATATTGAGAGACATTTTGGGTGAGTGTATGCTTGTTGGAGCTGAAGATAATTCACTAAAGGAAACTTTGAAAATTAAGCCTTATAATAATCCTTTAATACTTGGGAAATTTAGTGATCTATGTCTTTAGCTGGGCCATAGGTTACATGAGCTACTAATGGTTGAGACATTTCGGCCAAAATGAAATGGAATAAACAAGTATGTGTATAGTACTAATGACTGTATAGCCATTTTATTTAAATTATTTGGAATCTATAAATTTTAATTAAAAAATTTAAAAAACAAAAAGATCTTGTAGTCTTGGATGGATAGAACCCACAATATTTGAGCCTAGAGTCGAGTTATCATGGATTGAAAAGTACAGATTTTAAGAAGAAGGAAAAATTCGAGATTTTGTAGATTCAAATGTTAACCATTGATGGAATGAATCTCCCATATTTTGATGTATATATAAGGTTCGAACTTGAAATAATGCATTTCCCATCAATAATCTCTAACAAAATATTTAAAGTTGAAACGTTTAAATTTAAGGGTCTTCACCTCTCTACAAACTTCGCTTAACAGAACATTTAGCAAAATCAATTATAAATCATTTTTTCATAATAAAAACCATCTAACATTAATAGATATAAGGTTATTTTCTCTCAATCCCAAACATTTTTTAATAATACATGAGGCTCATTCTATATAAGTAACATATACACCATTACTATTTACCAATTTCCTAATTTTTTAATATTCACCTTTACCTATAAAACACACATGCACAACTACACATGTAACCACCCATTTAAAACTATTAAAGCATTAACTTTATTAATGCAAATCTTCTTACATACTTTTATTTCTTTTTTGTATGAGTAGTTGTGTTTCCATTTATTTATTAGCTCAACTACTTTAACTCTACATTTTAACTCTACATTTACTTGATTATTTCATAACTTAAATTGAAATTAGATACCAATTCTTAATTTTTATGCATGATTTATGATGCTCCTTAATTGAATTTTTCCATTAATAATTAATTTAAATTATTTTCATATACAATTTCATGCTTTATGCCCCATTTTATTTCCATCAAGTGATTATCATGATATGTATACTAAAAGAATTAAATATGTTTGTGAGACTATTAATTTAGTTTTCTTTTTATAATATAAAATATAAATAAAACAATATTTTTTTTAAAATCAAATAAATAACAAATAATTTTCCATGGACCTATTTCAATTTATCGTTTAATTCATTGTTATTGACATTTTTCTTAATTCTATGAAGGCTTCCACGTATATCATGTCCTTCATGGTTTATTTATCATGTTTCTAATGGTGTCGTGATTGTATATGCTTCAAGTACTTGACTTTCGTTAGTAGGAAATATGCACAACAATGGAGACATTGTTAACTCACCTTTGTGTTTTTTTTGTTGAGAGGCTAATGATTGTTGAGGAATGAGTCTTCACTTTATTACATAACTCTTTGTTGATCCTCATAAGTGAGTTTTTATCCTCGTAAGTGATTTGTGGCCTATTCTTATATCATCAGTACCATTGAAAAAAAAAAAAAAAATTTATTTAATATATCAATTTAAACCATGGAAAGAGTAGTAAGGAACATGTTACTCAACTACTTCTTATGGTTCCCAACGTACCTCCATACAATCTCATCACATAAGTGTAAGTTAACCAACAAACATTTTCCCGTACCTACATTCATTTCATTAATTTATCAATAAATTTTATATTTATATTAAATATAGAAAACATATTAACAAAATTATTACAATTTCCTCATTCATTATGGAGTCCAATGACTTAGCAACTAAATTCCACATCAATACATACCAATAGTTTAATTTCAGACTAAACCATCTATTTGTAATATATGTACTTTAATATTTCTATAACTCATTTAAGATTATTACTATGAGAAAAGTCATTATCATTTATTTCATCAATTTATGCATAATTGGTTTAAATATTATATCTATCATATTTACCATCATACATTATATATATACATATATGAATCATATGTAAATAAATTTTCTTAAATAATAAATCAAATATATCATAATAATAATATAAAATAGAGGATTTAAGTTATTGCAAGACAATTTTTATATTGATTTATTTTTATATGTTTGTATTTATTTTCATATTTTGGTTTTGAATAAAAATATAGAATAATTATGTTTCAAAATAAGTTAATAATAATGACAAAAATGAAGAGTGTCTTTCTTTACACTTTGGTTCATAACATAGACCCTTTAAATGAGTACATGTAGATTGAAATATCTAACATCAATGCTCAAATGATTTATATCACAATTTCTTATTACACACTTATCAACTCTACCTTTCAACATAAAGATAATCTAGATAAGAATTGCAATTATAATACCTTAGAGCATAATATTCATAATCTAAGGATTAAAGGTAATGTTCTCTTGTTAGGGTACTTTCATGATAGAATCACTCTAACCAAGCTCTTCTCCTATGTAATGATTCAAATCCTAATCCTCTTTTTCTATATGAGAATCTTGATTTAGGTAGTAGATTCAATAGAAACTTTGAAGACTTGACCAAGAATTTATTTTGTATTTATTTAGTCAAACTTTATAGTTCTCAAGATCTTATAATTTTCAATGTCATAATCAAGTGGCCAAAATCCAACTATATGACTTGTATTCATGGGTTTGAAAATAATTTCATGGATTATGTGATATCTGATATTGCTACATCTAGTAAAAATATATACTTTTCTCCCTTAAATAACCATGAGCCTCACACTAATCATAGATTTTTAACCTTAACTCTACACTTTTCCATGAAAAACAAGCACATGCATGAGAATTATGAAATTCAAGGACACCTTCTTTTTACAAAAGTAAAATGAATATATCGTTAAGGGATTTAAATAGGGATTTATACCTCTTGACTTATAAGGATAACATTGAAAACCTATATTATAATTTTAATTAAACCCCCTCAACTACCATTAGCATGTTCTCTGTCTAGATGCCATAAAAATAATAATAGAACTAACAACCCTTGGTATGATAATGATTGTAAAATTTCCAAAAAGACAATTAGGGGTGCTCCTAATGAAAACTTAAAAGTTGATAAGATAAATATGAACAAGACTTTTACTAAAAGAAAAATTATACTATATAAGTTGAAAGAAAGAGAATTAATTTCATCTATATAAGTCTAACCCTAAAATTTTTTAGAGGAAACTTCTAATTCATAAGTATAAAAAAAATCATTTGATTCCCTGTTGGAACTCAAATTTTTACCATAAAAACATCTATAAGTCCCCTAATGCCACAAACACCATTTTGAATGCCTTTATAGAGGATGATATGTTTTCTTTAGTAGACATTGAGATTGTGTTTAAGTAGTTTCTAATAGGAAATATAAGGAAGTTGAAGGCTACCAATATGAAAATTTTAAAATGGGAAAACCTTTCCTTATCCCACACTTACAGAAGCTCTTTATTTAATGGTAAAGCAAGGCTTTCTTAATGCTTGAATGCAGTTCCTTATTGTGCCTATATTTAGGAGTGGGGTTAAAAGCATTCCCTCTAATTATAGGAACATTATGATTAGCCACATTTTAGCCAAGTTGTATGGGATTATTTGGGAAAAGAATATTGTCTTTTGGCTTGGAATCCATGGTAAAATAGCTAAAGGCCATGTTTGGTTTATAAGATATCATTCACCCACGGAACATCTTGTTACTCTTAGGATAATTTTAAAGGAATACAACAATAATAAAACTAATATCTTCTTTTATTTAGTTGACTTTAGAAAATATTTTGACTCCATTCCTAGAAAAAAATATAAAAGGGGTTAAAAGTTATAATTATTTCTCTGGAGATAAGTGTGTTGTGACAAGACTATATGAGATTGATATTCCCAAGCATAGGACCACGAAGACTTCGTGGGATACAATTACATGGAATATTGGAGTAAACAAGTGTCTCCATTATGTCCTACCATTTTTGACATATACATTGATAAGTTGGAAGATTATTTGGAAGATGCAGGTTGTGTTGGCCCCACGCTCACTGGTATGGTCATATATATTGTCCTTTATGTTTACAATATTGTTCTTTTGGCAACGGGACATTAATATCTTTGAAAACAACTTATAATACTCAAAGATCAATGATCCAAGATGGATATGAGTATTAATAGAGGAAAAAATAATATGATAACTAAATCCAAAAAGAAAACATCTGATACTTTCATTAATGAAAATAACTCCTTGGAGGAAGTTCCTTCTTACAGATATCTAGGAATCGACTTTCATCATAAGCTCAATTGAAATTATAGCATTAAGAAAAGGATAAATGGAGGTTAGAAAGCTTACTATGGGCTTGAAAACATTTGTAAGTCGACAAATCTTTAGATTTGGAATTTAAAGAAGTTATTCTTTGAGAATATCATGACTGTTGTTATTTTATTTGGATGTGAGGTTTAGTGTTGTGACATATCCAACAAGTCATTGAGGAAGACTGAATAGATCAAAAATAAATTTATAACCTACGACCTCAAGATTAAAGGAAATACTTCCTACCCTATCCTCCTAATTAGAGAAAGCCTTACCCTAACTAAAAGCATGGTTTAAAAATGACTAGGTATGTTATGTATAAGAAGAAGTAGTACAATATGGACACCAAGAGGTTTCCTAAAATTACTTCTAACTCTAGCCAAAACCCAGTGACCTTCGACTCAAGCGAAGGTAGCATAATTATGCCTAATCTAGGATGGAAAGTTGGGGAATAGAGGAGGACATCGTCTTGTAAAACATGGATAGTATTTAAAATCTTATTACTTCCAAATTTAGGGAGAAACTGTGGGGAAATAAAGAGATACAATATTATAAGGAGGTAATCAAAACCAATCTCGAAAGCCAAAATTATAGTTTTGCCTTGACTAGTCGTAAGAGTAAAATGAATTTTTCCAACATATGAACTAATTCTCGTAAGCTTCATAGTGAAACTAGGTATTATTCAATCCAAAAAAATGGCATAGGATGAAATTGTTTGTCACATATGCGATCTTAAGAGGGTTGAAGACAAGTAGCACTTTCACTGAGATTGTCAATCTTATACTCAAATTTTGTCTAAGTTTAAATCTATCACACTACCAATTCTCTTGATTTTTTTACTTAGCAAAACTATAGACATATGGTAAAACTTCTCTCACTTCTTTTTGAAGAAAGAAATATAATGTTAAAGAATTCTGATTAATCTTTTACTTTCTTAAAGTCCCGTAGTCTATTTAAATATTGATAAATAATAATCATCATTATGATATTTAAAATTACGTCTATAATTTTATTAATTCTTTTTTCATTTACATGTGCATATTTTCATTTTGTTTTTTAATTAAATAAATATATTAAAAAAATATAAAAAATAAAACCCTAAAGTTTGTTTCAACATAATTTTAAATTTAAATATAAAAATATAAAAATTAACTTTTTATTTTGTTTTAAATAAAAAATAGAGTAATTATGGTCCAACGTAAACCTTGTTGCAACATTATTTTAAATGTAAATATAAAAATATATACATGGATTTTTTATTTGTTTTAAATAAAAAATAGACTTATTATGTTCCAAACTAAACTGATAAGACTGAGAAATATTTTAAAAAGTTTTTTATTTTTATTACATTTATATTTTTATTAATCATAGGTTTAATAAATCTGTTTTAAAAAAATATTAATTTTAATTACTTAAACTTTGATATCCAATAAATTTATTTATTATTTTAAACTATGACAAGTTTTTGAAAGATTTTCGTGATATAGAATATGAAATTATCATCACAATATACTAACTACAAATTTAACATAACATTTAACTAAAGCTGAATAAGAGAGGAGACGTTATCATGAGCTTTCCCTATTTATCCATCTTACAAGAATATGAAATGACAAAAGCAAGAGGAGATGCAAGAGGTCATGGATAAAATACAAAATTAAAAAATAACATGACTAGTATGCACAAAGCTAAAAATATTGATTCGGAGCACATGGCTTACGCCATAGATGAAGTACAAAACTCTAAAATAAAACTAACAAGCAGAAGAGAATGAGATGTTAACATTCTGCAGCGATTTCCATGCATTAGTATTCGTAGCATTTCTCTGCCGATATTCGTTTTCCTTCCTGGTTTGGTTTTATTGTGTTTATACTAGCCCATAGCTTTTGTTGTGGAAACACGGGATCGCTCAAACAAATGCTAAAAACAAGATTTTGGTAATGCTTGCCAGAGAGTTGGAACGATTGTCCGATATAGTTGGGAAATGGCAGAGATATCGGATCTGTATGGCAATATTGTAAACTTAAACTATGGGCCGTAGGGAATGCATCTACAGGGAGATGCCATATAAAAACATATTTTAATTAATGGGCTGCTATGTCTGCCATGCCATCTCGGCATCTGCGAATGTAGGTATATACATTGAGATAATAGAATGCTTTCTGGTTGGTTGGTAGCCGGACGATCAGGGCATCTGCTATATCTTTTATTTGACTGTCGTACGTCATTGGGCGCGTCTGTTGTCCATAATAAAGCAAACCTTGGTAGGTTTGACAGCCACAGTTCTCCTTACGTGAAACAAGAGGCTTACTCATCCTAAATATACCCTAAAATTTTGCAAAAACCAATATCAATTTTCGTAATCTAAATCTTGTTGAAATATTATAAGTTGGCTACTAGTCCCCCATCTCCCATAGAAGGTTAGTTCAATTTTACTTCAGTTTAGTGATAAATGATTTATTGTTGATGTTTTTAATGTAATATACTTAATTATTTATTATTGTTGTTTTTAAGGTAATATATTTAATTATTTTATTTTTCTTTTATTTTTTTATCAGGTATCAAAACACTACCTCACATAATACTCCACAGAGCAACACTTTTTGTTGGCAAAGAAGAAGCAAAGGTCTTAACCAGCCAAGGAGAAAGTGTGAAAATTTCTCACATGTGAAAAATAACAAGTACGTCAATTGCGCATCTATCAAGAGAACTCAGTTCGTCACTTTCGTCACTTTCTCATCTCCGCCAAGAAAAAACTATACAAATTTCGAATTTCCGCACCCCGCGTGAGTTGAAGAGGGTGCGCAAAAAGCTTGAAAAACTCATAAGAGCTGCCCAAAGGACGAGATTATAAAAGAAGAAGTCCGTAAGGTTCAAGTTTTCGAAGGTTCTTGATTTTTCGAAACGTCCTCCATTTCTCCTCGAACTTTAAAAGGTTCACAACAGTACAAAACTCGTTTTTTTGAAATTCATAAAATTTGACTCTATTCATGAAATTATTTTTTTAAAGGAATTTTTTTAAGGTATTTTAAATAAGAAAGATTTCGAAAAGAGGGTTTTATTTAAAAATATTTAAAAATATCTTTTAAAGCAGACTCGATGAGAGCCTTTTCCATTGAGAAAAAACATCTTTTTGAAACGAGGTAGTGTTCCATTCAATTTTTTTAATTAAAAAAAGTTTTTTTTTCTTTTTTTCTTTTAAAGCAGTAAATTTGTATTTTAAGAAATGGTTTCTCCTAGCGCCTTGCGGCTTGTGAGAGATCTTGATTTTGCTTGGCAAAAATTACGATTTTTAGTCTTTAAGAATAAGATATTTGTGCAAGCCCAAGAATGTTGGGATACTGTGTCCAACTGTTATTTACAGCCGACCCAAGAACAATTAGCATCCATGAACAATAATCAAAGGAATGTCACTGCAGAACTAAGAGAGAAGAAGCACAGAGCCAAATGGAGCAACAAAATTGTAGGCTTGTTGACTTAATTGTCAAATACACAAGAGGTATTCTTAATAATAATATATTATATATGAAATGTATAAAAGATGATAAAATGTTACAATGAGGCCCTGCTTATATACCAAGGTAGGTGGACTTTCATGACAGACATGCCCTTTCACTAACTTAATGACTACTTACATAATCCTTATTTGACTATTAATAATTATATTTATTGTATTTATACTATTTATACTATTTGCTATGAATTATATTCATAACATTGCCCTTCTCTTCAGAAACTTTGTCCTCAAAGTTTTAATTTTCCGACAATTTTCTTCACTTTGTGATTATGATCTTGGCATATGTCAATCATCACTGGTACCTTATCATGTAGAGTGCCTTATCTTGTAGAGTTCTCTCATAATGTTGTCTTGAAACTAGGGTTTTTGTTTATTTATTTATTTTTTAAATGATGTTTTGAACCCTTTTTTTTTAATTAATTAATTTTTAATTTAGTTAATTAATTTAATATTTATTAATTAATTAAATTAAATTTATTTATTTATTTTTGCTAGTAATACTACCCATTTTTATTTTTTTATTTTTTTATAAAGTTAAATTATAATAAATTTATAAAGTATTTGTTTTGGTTGATTTCATTTATTTTGTTATGGATTTTTATGAAATGGTACAATACATTTAATACGAGGACACATGCTGATTCGGAGATGACCATAAATTACTACTCTTTCGCATGTCGAAAACCAACATTCTCTCCAACAGATCCAATCGTCTACTGTCTACGATTTCTCCTCTAGAGGAATCAACGATATTGGTAGTATCTTCGAGGGGACCATGATGATATGAGAGAAAAATGGAAAATAGGGTCATTCTAGGAAATGGTCGTTGAATTCCCCGTGGATTTTCCTAACGTCCTCGTTATGTCCCAGAACAGTGACCATAATGGAGATCACCCGACTCAACTCTTTATCTTCGGGGAGATGTTCAAAGTAAGAAGATATAGGTACATCGTTCTTCGATTGCAAGAAATACGAGAAGGCACTATTGTCCACAATTATCGTTTTGCTTGCTCGAGTTGCTCCAGATCCTTCACATTGACAATTTCTTATTTTTGGTCGATAGAAAACAACTCTAACAGGAAGCAGTGAGAGTAGTAAAGGCGGTGGCTTATCAACGTGCGGTCAACGTCAAGCCCGCCGAGCATAGCATCCGTTTACGACTGCGAACCGGTGGTGAAAAATACAACCTCGAAGAGAAATGCAACCATCGCCAAGAATTCGTCGTGCTCACACATTCTTGACCCAAAAGTGGACTCCACATGATTTAGTAATAGGCACTTATCTTGGGACATTTGAGACACTTTCTCCTCAGACACTTTAAACAGGTTGACATCAACAAAAAAACCCCTATATAAAGGCCATAACCCTGGATGTTCCCTCATCTCCTTTTGATAACATCAGAAACCATAATCACTAAATATGTGAATGACCATCTTAAAGTGCACATTATTACTGGATGCATATGGAAATTTACGGAACTTGTAACAACATTTAAAATCAAATGGATTTTTTTTTGTCTCATCCACTGTATCATTTCCTGTAACTTTGAAGTTGCATAGTTTGTAGGATGTGATTGTATAAACTTCATCACCAGAGTTCTATCTAAAGCTTTAGCCATTACATCAGCAGCTCAACTGCCAAACCAATTAGTGTAGTCTGGACACATTGCAGTACCAGCACTTCTAAGTACCAGCACTTCTAAGAAGAGCTTTTATTTACTGCTGTTCACTTGAGTTATTAGCTCTACATATCTCATGTAGTCCTTGTCCAAGCTCACATGAAGCTTCAGGGATGATTGGGGGTGGCACTTCCTCCAACACTTTCTTTAGATGTGTCGCACTCTCTAAGCTCACAATTCGAGCCACGAGACCCTCCAAAATCTCTCCTTGCACCTTAACATGAAATTTTGTCCTTGGCACTAAGATGTTAGAAATTTCATCTAGAGATTTACACATTGGAGTTGCAGTTCATTCTTCACAAAGTGCAACTTCTACAGATTGTAAATCTATTTTACTTCTATGTTCTTTGAGATTTTCTGAGAAACTTCTAGATTCACATAAATATGGTGAACAATCTTCATTTTGTGATAAGTCACTAAGGATTCCATACTACCTGTACGAAAACAAATAAGTAGATTTTGCAGCCTTAAATAGAGGACGCAAAGCTGGGATGCAAATAGCAAGCTTATGATCTCCGAACTAGAAAACAGATCTATCATAGGATGGCCCTCTGTTTCTCTCTGTATTCCCCTCATTAACAAGCAGGATATTTGACTTTACAGCAACACTTTCTAAGGGTAAACCTTCTAAAACATGGAATGATGCTAGTTGAGAAGGATGTACAAATTCCACTTCATCAATGAGAGGATCTTGGTCTTGAATGACCTCCAATTGAGCCAGTAAATGGATGCCATCTTCATCACCATAATCATCCTTTGAGGCCATCACTATTACTTCAGCTACTTCAACAAATTCCTGGCTAGCAGGTTCATCTTTATCTTTAAGATCATCTTGATCATAATCTAAAATTTTCATAACTTGATCTTTTGCAGAATGTAGTGATTCTTCATGATTATTTTCTGAGTTCTCTGAATCAGCTAAATTGTTCTGTTGATTATGTATAATATTCAGAAATATTGGTTCTTGCGTCAGATTAATCTTGTCCCAAATGGCGTTTATTTTCTGCATTGCTTTGTTATAATTGTCTATGGACTCGCTATGGTTTTGCTAAGTTTGTCTTTCTATCTGATTTGTCATGTATTGAAGTTTTCTGATGTCATCAAAATTTCCTGTAACCTTATCATCAAGATCGATTAGCCTTTTAGTGAATTAATCATAATTATTATTGATCTTAATCTCAAGATTAATCAACCTTTTGTTGAAATCGACCATCGTCATTGATGAAAAAGATTGAGTGGCAGCAATTTTGAGGCACCACATCTAACATCTGAAGGTAGCCAATAGTAGTGGCGTGGGTGTTTTATTCTAGGCGAGAAGGTTGTCGCTCTGATACCAAATGGAGCAACAATGTTGTAGGCTTGTTGACTTAATTGTGAAATACACAAGAGGTAATCGTAATAACAATATATTATATATAAAATGTATAAGAGATGATAAAATCTTACAATGAGGCCCTGCTTATATAACTAGGCAGGTGGCCTTCCATGACTGGGCATGTCTTTTAGACATGCCCTTTCACTAACTTAATGACTACTTACATAATCCTTATTTGACTCCAGAACACTTGGAATACAAAGATATCCATGAGGATACAAATATTATATTATAAAAGGTATGAGATAGATAGATGATTGAATGTTACAAATGAGGCCTGCTTATATACCTACACAAGTGCCTCTTCACGAAATGTCATATCTTATAATACATGGACTTTCAACCTAGTTAATAATTAACTAATTAATCACTATTTACATTATTTTATTCATTACATTGCCTTCCCCTCAAAAATATTTGTCCTCAAATCTTGTCGATGAAAGGCCTCGATTTCTTTTCCTACTACGAGTATCTTTTTGTCTCAAGGCAGTCATCCTTGTTGATGCAAGTTGATATGATCCTCTAAGTGACAAACAAAACTGTCGCACTAAGAATGGATCCGACCAACCTAAATCAATTTTCTGTGGAATCTTATGACGACTCTCAACTTGTGATGACTTGTTAGTATCCTTCGGAATATGAAATTGTTTCTGCTCTAAATACATAGCTTGGTTGAGTTGTCTACTCCCATGATTTGGATGTCGATAGGGAATTTTTTTGGTTTGACTTTGATTTTATTTTAGCGAGGATGTTATTGAGTAGGTTACAGAACCTTCACTTAGAATGTTCCTCGCTCGTCTGGCATCTAAGTTTGTTTCTTCTGCAACTTTCTTGTCGTCTTCTTTAGTTGACACATTTTCTGGATCAACGTTCAATTTGTCTTCAACTTGAACTTCTATATTTGAAGATTTCGATGCTTCATTTTCGATAAGTTGTTGCACCTTGTTTTCTAATGACTTCTTGCCTTTATTTAGTTTCTTAATCTGCGTTATCAATTTTTTGTTGTTGTCCTTAAGGTGAGAAACTTCTTCATTCTTGTTAGTTGTGATTTTTTCAACTTATCTTTGCAAATATCGTATTTCTTTTTTACTTTCTGGAAGAACTACTCTTGTGATATCTAATATGTCTTTCAGTGTTAGTGAATTCGGCTTCACCGTGAATTCTTGTAATGTTATGTTTTTCTTTTTGTAAGAAAATGTCAAAAACGTATTTTTCGTATTAAGGATGAATGACCCTACGGATTTCATCCAGAGTGAACCCATAACTATATCACTATCGTTACAAAATAAGGTTTTAATGGTAAATTGCGATACAAGGGAATACTCGCCAATACTTAGGTGTAAATTCCATATGTCATATTTTTTTTCATTTGCGTGAAATGAATTTTTTCTGTTATATTTGATTCGGGGATCACTAATTGGTTAGAAAATTTAGTACTAACATAATTATTCTCTTGATTAAGATCGATAGATATGAGAACTTCCTTTCCCGCAAGTGACCCCTTAATTTTAATTAGCGCACGGACAAACATACTATAATTTTCAGGAAATATTCCTTCTTTCCTTTCTGAATTAGATTCCATTTTTTACTTATCGAAATGAGATTAGGGTTTTTAAAAATAACCCTCCCTAATATTTATAATCTTCAAAACTTACTATTCCTTAAAATAATTTTTCGTTGGATCCTTAGTATTGAATCATTCAAAAATTCTCTTATTATTTTTTGACTTGGACTTTTCCCTTTTTTTTTCCTTTTTTTCTTTTTTTTTAAAATTCTGACCAAAGGCTTACTAGTGAAATTTCTTCAAATTTTTACTTCAAATTTTTAATTCTGGCCAAAGACCTTCGACGTAATCAGAAAACGGAGAAACTCCACAAGTGTAGCGAAATGCTTCAACGACAACAATGTTGACGAATTTTTCAATGGCCAAAGGCCTGGATTGGAGAGCGTGGCTCTGTACCGTAATTAAGTGACCGAAGGCTCGAACTGCTCTAATAACAAATGAAGCGAACAAAGTTCCTTCTCAAGCTTAAATACTCCAGAACACTTGGAATACAAAGATATCCATGAAGATACAAATATTATATTATAATAGGTATGAGATAGATAGATGATTGAATGTGACAAATGAGGCTTGCTTATATACCTACGTAGGTGCCTCTTCATGAAAGTTCATGTCTTATCATGCATGGCCTTTCAACCTAATTACTAATTAACTAATTAATCACTATTTACATTATTTTATTCGTTACACCAAATGTTAGATACAAAACTCGGTTGATGAGTCTGTCTTCGACAAGATAATATGTGTTTTAACAACAAAAGAAACTAGTGATATTTTGAAAGTTGCATATCAAGGTAATGATACTGTGAATACTTTTAAATTGCAGGTATTGAGAACTTAGTTCAAAACCATAGATATTACTGAAATAGAGAATGTAGATCAGTTCATGACTAGAGTCATGGCAATAGTCAGTCACATTAAACTCATTGGTGAAACCATGACAAATTATAAGATTGTTGAAAAAGTCCTTCGTAGCATACCAAATAAATATGACATGATTATAACAACCATTCTAGAATCCAAATATTTTACATCTTTCTAAGTAGAAGGGTTGACTAGATCACTTTTGGCACACGAAATAAGACTCAACTTGGCAAAAGATTCCATGGAACAAGATTTTAAAGCACAACTCTCTTTTGGAAGAGGCAGAGGCAGAGAATATACATGCAACAACAAGTGACGCAGAGCTCGAGGGAGAGGTAATTCAAAACATCATCATTCAACAAAACAATGGAGACATCCACAAAACCAAACTTAGAGAATCATAACATCGAACAAATCTAATGTACAATGGTATTATTGCAAGAAATTTGGGCAGCCTGAACATGAACGTAGAAACGAATAGTCAAATCAACAAAGAGGCAGTGCCCATCTCTCCAACAATGAAGGAGAATCCTTTGAAAAAATAATTCTTTCCTGCGATCTTTCTAAATACACTAAAAACAAGGACGCTTACAATCAGGCTAGGATGGTGCTCACTTTGCAAGGATAATGAATAATCCATTAAGCATGTCGGCATTATTTGAAATTTTGTTATAAATGTCTGTGATGCATGAAATATGATGCAAGTCACACAAAAGGTTGGGGAAGGGCATTCTCTAGAGTTAAGATGGGGGAGATGGCACTTTGACCCAACAAAAAGTGTATATAGAGATCATCCTCTAATTATTTGTTCGATGGTTTGGTTGGCACAACACAGGGTTATCTTTCATGAAAATTGTTTCACCCCTGAGTATATATATGCACAAGTTCTCAAAATCCTTTCTTAATTCCCCTAAGAGAAAGGCATCAACCCTCCCAGATGTATAAATAATGAAACACCAGAAAATTCAAAGCCTTCATCTTATTTTGATGGGGATTTTGTAGACGATGGTGGTAGGTGTGGTGGGTGTTTTTTACTTCACTTATCATACAATAATTATCTACAAGTAAAAATGGGTTTCGACCTAGGCACAAACAACCAAGTAGAATCACTATCTTGCAAATTCCTTTTTTAACTGACAATAGAAAATGGCTGCAAATAAATTTAATTATAGTGTGACTCAATGCTATTCATCAATTGGATAAACAAAAACCTAGCCATGTAGAAGTATCTTTCTAGTTCCAATTATGGAGGAATTATATAGGACCATGGAAGTTTTCACTTATTTTTCTTATGCTCATATAGGTCAGGAATGGAACATGACCACTAATAGACTATCTAAATTGGGTTTGAATATTGAAAGGGGGATTTGGAGTTTACATTCTACGTAATAGTACTCTTCATATGCATTCTTCTTCCACATGCTAGGCATGGACCAACAAGCTCATGCTACAAACACTTAATACAATGCTTCTATTTATTTACAATTTTATTTCTATTATTGTACAATATGGTTTCATGAGTCTACTTGGCTTACAAGACTACTCCATGTCTGAAGGAAGGCTCACCCTCTACATCCACTTATTTTCCATGCTACAATATAGGTTTCTATTTATGATTTTGTTGAAAAAATCTATGGACACACTTTAAGCTACCTTGGTAGTCTGCTTGGGACTTTAAAACTCTATTTTTTTTAGCCCCAATATTACACTTTTAGCTAGATATGTTTTTTGGAGAGTTTAAGTAAACACATCTAGATTGATCCTCAAAAAGGCTATGTTTTTTGGAAAATGAACCTTTCTTGTGTATGTACTAAATGTGGTTTTGGATCATAATCTTATGAATTGAAATTATGGATTTTTTCCAATGAGAAAAACATTAAATTTTTCACTTATAAGGTTAAGTAACAGGAAAAACTTTAAATCTTTCAATATGTAAGGCTAAGTAATATTGAAACTTATTTTTAAAATATCAATAAAAGAAAACTGTTTTTGTTAAAAACCGTTAACCTATTAATTAAATGAAATGGCTCTCTAGGTGAAAACCCTAGAGAGTGTACAAACACTCATACACACACTAACAATCAAGTCAGATGAGCCTCAATTATATAGGCTTTCACACTAATGGGATGGTTTCCACCACTCCCTAGATATTAGGATTTGGTATCTAAGATTAGAATCTCAATCCTATCTTCATCATAAAAACAATCTAATTATGGCTTTCTCCATCACTTCCAACACTCCCCCTTAATGGAGAAAGGTTACCGGACAATAACCTATGCTTGCTGGTCTAGTCTTAGCTAGGCTTGCAATAAAAACATGAAAAACATGGTAACAAAGGTTTTCATTTTGGTCTTTATGCTCGTGACTCCATATTTGTTCATTCTGAGGTGAGGCTTCATATTCACTTTCCTCGTCGTGAGGTACTGATGTATTTGCACCTCATTTCTTCCCTAGTGATGGAAAGCTTAAACGTTTATCTTCGCCCTTATCAAAGTTATGATAGGATTAATAGGAGAATTTTTTCTCTCACCATTTTTGGTGTCATGGATGTAAATTTCAGCAATTTTGTCTTCAACATTTATGGATGCAACTTCTGTGTTAGCTTCCTAAATACATGGTGTTTCAAGCCATGCTTCAAGAAACTTCAATTCTTCTTCAAACTTCATTGCTTCTTCCTTGTTGATGTTAACATCTGCACACATAGAAATATTCATGAGATCATCACATTTTAAATTCTCTCCACCTCTGTCTTCTTCTGCCACATATTCGCAATTAGCTTCATGTGTCTCGTCCAATTAATCTTCAACAGTTTGTTCCTTTTTACATCCTTCTTGAAGATCAACTTGTGACTCTTCAATATTAGGATCTTACACAGCATACTGTGCCTCTTGTTTCTGGTGGTCATCAACAAAACCACATTGTTTTTTCTGAAATTTTTTAAAACCTAAAAATACTACTCATGCTCATTCCTACAAATGTCCACATGAGAATATCATCATAATCATCATCAGAATAAAAAATATCTAAAATATAGACATGTTGTTAAAGTCTAGCTTTTCTTGTTTTATATTGTTTACAGATTTCGACTCCACTCAGTGCTCTAACGAGCTCCAACAACTCCGTTACCACGCAGGTGGGAAACCTCCCTTTTGGCAGCTCTTCAATAGTAGAACCTTGTAGACTGTGGCTTCTATGCCACATAGGTCTCAGTGGCCTCGGCTCTTGCGACGAGCAACAAACAACCTCTCAACAGGCTGGAAACGCTATCAATGTCTAATTTTGATGCATGTAATTAGAAATTTCTCATATCACACATAATTGTGAAAGAAAAATGCAACAAATCAATTAATATTGTTTTTAATAAATGCTTTCCAACCAACCAAACTGAAGAATTGGGCCTCAGCATATAATTCTGTAAGAAGCCTCTGCGCTCTCCAGATAGGGCAGCCAATCAATAAATCACCTCGGACATTGGCTCTCACACCCACACATCTTGAATGGAACATGCAACAATCTATCACTTCCGCCTTTCTGTCCAGCGTGGACTAGATGTGACAAGCAGCTTCGGATCTGCAGTAACCAGATCAGAGAAAAGGGCTTCAACCACAGCAGAGATCGATCAGATCAACTAAATCCTTGAACGATCGTATCATTGTAGATGAATCTAAGAAAAGGGTGTGCATGTTCCTCCACAGCACTAACGCTGCTCACCACAAGTCACAGTAGCGTGAATCTTCATATCTATCATAGCAATGATCCATGTCGCTCGCGAGTGAAAAATTACCAATAGCCTGCATCTTCAGATAAAAAAAAAACACAGACGGATCTTTAATTATACACCGACACACCAAACAGGAGTACGCATCAGTCTCCAAAACTTTTTATGCAATGAAGTTCTCTCTGCACACTTCGATCTGGCACACATCTATGCCTCTATGTTTCCACAAATCACCTCGATGGATAAGAAAACTCACCGAGATTTTACCTGAAGCTCTGATACCATGTTATAAACTATTAACCTATTAATTAAATGAAATGGTTCTCCAGGTGAGAACCCTGGAGAGTGTACAAACACTCATACACACAATGACTATTGAGTCAGATGAGCCTCAATTATATAGGCTTTCACACTAACTGGATGGTTTCAACCACTCCCTAGATATTAGGATTTGAGATCTAAGATTAGAATCTCAATCATATCTTCATCATAACAAAAATCTAATTATGGATTTCTCCATTACTTCCAACAATTTTACTATGGACAATGTGTTCCATCAATAAAATATTTTAATGTTCATATTACGTAAAATATTTGAATGTCATTTATGCATATGTGTATGTTATATGAAAAAAGTTAAAAATAAATAAATTCCTATGGTTAAAATATAGAAAAAAAACAAGTAATTTTACTATTTTACATTTGGGTCATTTTTCAAGTATATTTAAAGGTCAATTTTGTGTAAAACCTGCCAATGTTTTTTGAAATTGCAAATTTAATTTTTATAGTCTACATAATAGAAGTGTTTGAGAAGAATTTCAAGTTATTGCATTGATTTATGCATTTAAAAAAGTAATTTAAATAATAGAAAGTACACATGATGTGTTTGTATCTTAAGATTGATTAAATCTTTTGATGTGCAAACTTCTTTTTCATGTCTTTCACTCTAAGAAAAATTTTCATATAACAAATTTTATTTTTCTTGGTGCATAGTACACACATAATTAATATAAATCTATATAGATACAATATATTAAATGTGAAATTTTATTCCATCAAAAATAGTATAGTAAGAAATATGAAAATATGAAAATATATATCCTTAGGAAAATTTTGCAAATTTCTAAATTTAAACGTGAAGCTTGTTTGTAAATATGCATTTGTTTATCAAAATAATATATATTTTTTTGGTTCATTTCCTCAACTTTCAAAATTCATATTGAATAAGTATTCTATCATTACTCCAAATACATAATTATTGTTGAAATCAAATTTTCAAATAACACTATTGATATCTATAATAAAAAATATAATAATAATATGACTCTTAATTAATGAGATGATATTTTATTTATAAATGTGTTTCAATAGTAACCATACACTTGTCTCTAATTTCTTGCACTTGATAGGATAAGGGATTCCAATCATGTTCAAACATTATTAAGGTTACAAAGAATGTAGAACGACGTTACACTTGCCTCTACTTTCTTATAGTTCATTGCATAAGGGATTCCAATGGGTTCAGACACTATTTTTTTTTTTTATCAATTTAGTAGTGCCTTGCTATTTTCTATTTATCTTTTGAAAGTAGGTTACAAAAAATATTAAGTCTGTGGCCTCAACCTGCCCGGAGGAAACTAGGTCTGTTGGCTACCTTAGAGCATTAAAAGCCATCCAAAACTGAAAAAGTTTCATTCTACTATTTGTTTCATGAGCTAGCTGAATATTTAATCTATTTTCTACGTAGCACTTAGACACTATATGCCTTTGCAAAAAAAAAAATACATATTATATACAAAACAAAGCTCCTATCCATATGAAGAATCAATCGGGGCTAGGTCCTTTGCTGTGGATCTTGGCATATCTGCTTGTTGCATCTATTGGATTTTCTTCTCAAGTATTCCAGTATGATCATCAAGTCGACCAATACGATCAGTGGTCTGGTACTGTGTGACTTTGATGTGCTGCAGCTGAGTGTCAATGTCTTGTAACAACTCCACCATTTTTGGTTCTGTCTTCTCTCAGTTAGGGTCAAAACTCTCGATAGCCTTAGCTAATAGGCATTTGAAAATCCAATAAGTGTGAACTGTTTGATTAAACAATGATAAGCGATATCTAGTATTGCCAGGATCTGTAACAAAGTCCATAATTTATGCTTCTGCTTCATTGTCTTCCTCATTGTTCTAAATTTCTCTTTCCCATCCATGAATTTCCTGTTTGACCTATGATGAGTTTCCAAGTGAGTAGGTTGATGAGAAGTTCATTAAAACCTCTTGTTTTGTCTTCCTCCCTCTCTTCCTATTCTCATCTTCAGGCTGTAACATCTTATATTTCCCTTTCTCTATAGTATGGGCTAAAGATTTTCTTGTTTTCCTCTTAACCATGGTGATGAGCTAACTTATAGTAAGATTGAGCTCTGGAATAAGAATAAGAAAATACAAGAAATAGAGAGAAATTAAATATTGAACCTTGTCACCAAGAACATGGTTTGGATATTTTTGTTTCTCCTCGATAGCATAAGACATGTTTACTCTTCCAATAGTAGCAAGGACATAAAATTGGACCCAGAAATGATAGAGGTTCTTGATATAGAAAGAAAAATAGCAAACAGTTGGGACTAGACAGAGACAGAGACAATTTTTAAATTTATACTTCTGATTGGCAAACAGGTGCTGGCAAGGAGGCGGAGTAAAATCTAAACAGACTTACAGGCTCTTAGTTTGACTCCTACAGTTATTTTCAAAGTAAGAAATAACCCCCCAAAGTTTATAACCCGGACCAAGAAAAACCTTCATGACTCTCTTCCTTCTACGGGTAATAAAAGGGAAAAAATGATAAAACCAGAGTTGCGTAACACAACCGAGATTAAAATTAGCTTTCTGCCTACTATTAAAATAGTCAGTAAGCATAACAAACCAACAACGTAAAAGATTCAGACTTATGCCCTGAATACAACTACAGACATTCAAACCATTCCTTATCAAATTTTGATTTCCGACCAACCCAACACAAATTTTTATAACTAGGCAGGGTGAGTACTTTCTCTTTACCAACATATGAGAGTTAATCTTAAAGTGACAGGGATCTACAAAGCATGGTTCAACTAGGTTTAACATAACAAAGTCAGACCAATCTACGCCCCGATTGAAACAACTTTCTGACTCTATCCTAAATAGATACATATCCAAGCTTTTGGTAAGGAGCATAGAATTAAAAGGGAAAATAACATACCCCAATAAAGCAATGAGCCTGGTGTAGACTATGGTCGCCTTCGTCCTCACTCAATTCTTCTCGGTTGTTGCCACAGAGGAATGTTTTGTTTTAAAATCAATCTTCTAATTCTTACACCCTCCCCTCAAATTGATGTTTCCTTCCGGCTCTGACAGTACAGGCTGTCTTATGAAACTCAACATCATACCCTTATCTTCCGCATGCTTCCATGATCCTGCTGCGGACAGCTTATGCATGGTGACTTAATGATGCATGAATGGAGGTTGCCACTTGGCTGACTCCATAACTGGCGGCCTTGTTCATTGAGCACCCCAATCGGGGGTCTCATGATCCACTAGATCTCTATCTATAATTATCTGAAGAGGATGTAATTCTATATCGCAGGTTCTGTCAGTTGGTGTTACATCCAATTGTCTAACAACATTTTGACTCCCCCAATTTTCCAGAAAGTCTGTAGCCTCATTGCCTATCCGATGGAAATGTAAAGGTATCAGATACTGGATATCTTGAATGAGAGAGCCTATTTCTTTGATGAGATTTTTTGTCCTCCAGCTTTTGGTAATCTTTTCCTAGGGTGTGCCTTGTTGCAATTTCTTTAGTACTCCTGTGACCATTGTCGAGTCTCCTTCTACAACTAGGCGTTGAAAATTTTCTTGTTTTGCTATCGTTAAGCCCTGTTTAACTGCCAATAGCTCTGCTTCATTATTAGTTGCATCTCCTATATCCATTTCATAACTCCTACAAGCTACCCCTCTAGAGTTTCTGAAAATACCTCCAGCTCCTGCCTGCCCTGGGTTTCCTTCTGATGGGCCGTCATAGTTTAATTTGATAAATCCATGTTGTGGTACTTGCCATCTTTCCTGCTCAGTTCTTCTAGGAGGTATAAATTTCCATAAATTGGCTGATAGAATTTGGGGTTAGAGATTGAGGTTATCTATGATTTGTGTTTCAATACCTTTTGTCTTCCACTCTTCCTCTATCGACTTGTATTTCAGAATTGTCTCCCAAAAATTTTCAATCATTTTCTGCCACATTTGATCCTTGTTATTGGGATCACCTCTGAATATCTCATGGTTTCTTTCCTTCAATATTCCCCATAAGAGAAACCCTAGAAACAGTCTCCATGCTCTATTCAAGACTTCACTTTTGAATCCTCCCTTTTGCCATCATAGGATTGTAGTATTTATATTTGTTTTATCTCTATCCATTTGCAGAAATATCCTTTCAATGTTGTTCCACATTGTTTCAGCAATTTCACAACTGTTTCAAAGGTGTTCTATTGATTCATTTTCATTATTACACATGTAGTAGATTGATGGGCCATGCATTCCTCGCTTCAGCATCTGATCCCAAGTTAGGATTTTCCTGTGACTCAGCAGCCACATGAAGTACTCCACTTTAGGCCAATGGTTGAAACCCCAGATTTTTTTCCATATGGTCCTATCATTATTATTGTGATTATTTGCATAAATCTTGTAACCCTCTTTAATTGTAAACATTCCTTTATTCTCATACCCCCATCTGAGGATATCCTTTCCTGTTGCCAGTACTATTCTTCTTGTACTCAATTCCTTTTCTAGATTATTCCACTATCTTATTTCCGGTGCACTTGGCTAGTGAATTTTATCTTTCCATCGTCTCCATTGGTTATTAAGATGATTGCACCAATAATTATGAATCAATTCGTTAGTTGGAGTGTTTGTGAGTAGGAAGAGTTCCCCTAAGTCAAGTTTGCTGAGAATTCTTTCTCTTTGTTGCCAGGAATCTTCCCAAAAAAGTGTTGATCTTCCTTCCCTGACTTCCCAAAAACTATGTTGCCATATAATATTTCTATTCTGGGAAGCAATATTCCATATTGTGGAGCCCTTTGGGACACTATCGATTTTTAATCTTCCAGTTAGAGATTGGGGCATACTATATTTCCGTTCCCATATGCATTTCCATAGATCATGTCCTCCTTGAATCCATCTCCACCATAATTTAGCTCCCATAATTTGATTTAAGACATATGGATCTCTGAGCCCTAGGCCCCTGCCAATTTTTCTTTTATGAGTTGATCCCATGACAAAAGTGCCCATTTCCTACAATCTTGCGTTCCTTGCCAAAGGATTTTTTTTTTAAATTTTACTAATTGATTGCAAACACTTTTGGGTGTCGCTCTGCCTGACAATTGATATACCAAGAGTGATTGTAAAACTAATTTTAGCATTGATAATTGTCCTGGAGCATTCACTACTCGAAATTTCCACTGTTGCAATTTTTTATCAGCTCTGGTTATAAGATCTTTCCAATCAGCTATGCGTAGGGAGGAAGAATTCAGTGGTATATCATAGGGAACTCCCCTATTTTGAAACCTAAAGTTCTTGCTAGAAAATTCTGCACATGCTCATGAGTATGAAAGAAATATACATTTGATTTATCATTATTAAGAAGCGTACCTGAGGCTTCCATGAATAAGTTTAAAACTTTTAAGATAACTCTTACTTCTCTCAGCGAGGCCTGGCAAAATAGAAGAATATCATCAAAAAATTGTTGATGTGTCAAGGAGATATATGGATCCCAAAGTTTTAGTCCCTGTATATGAACTTCCCTCAAATACGTTTTAATTAATCTTCCCAGTCCTTCTGCTGCTAAAATAAATAAAAAAGGAGACATCGGATCCCCCTGTCAGAGGCCTCTAGAAATGTTAAAAGGCTTGGATGGAGTTCCATTTAGAAGGATTGAAAAACGTGGAGATGAAATGAATGAATATAGCCATTGAACCCATCTATCACCAAATCCAAAAGCTTTCAGGATTACTGTCAGATAAGACCAACTGATATGATCATATGCCTTGGAGAGATCTAGTTTTTATAAGCATACCTTTCCTCTTGAGACACTATTAAGGTTGCAGGATTGAAGAATTATTTTTCTTTTATTTTCAAAATAATCAATTGAAGTGTGCATGCACATTTGAACATGTTTTTTTTTTTACAATTTTGGAAAGAAATTTATTCCTCCATATTTTGGAGACATATATCTAATAAAATCTTGAAATTGGGTTAGTATGAATTTAATTTGTTTTAATTAGAATGTTAGTTATATGTGTTTCAAAGTCATTATATTAGTGTAAAATGTCTCATTGTACCATTTATTTTAGAAAAATAAAAATAAAATAAACAATATCACCGAATGCTATTTACTAGAAAGGAAAGAAATTAACGATATCGACGAGTTGTCTAGGTCAATAAAAAAAATTGTTGGAAAAGAAAGTTTTAAATCGAAAAATTCTTCAAAATTTCCAAATGCAAGATGGGGAAATTAGGTAATCTTCTTCTATATATCATCAATTATGTGTGCTTCAGCATAGCCATGCACTATTATTTCAAATATTTATTCAATATCAAAGACTTCATTAATAGTTTTTGATTAATGGTTTTTGATACTCGCGTTAGACAATTTATCAATGTACTTTTGAATGAATTTGTCAAAATATTTGTTTCTATTCATAATGGATAATAACATCTTTATTTATGTACAATAATTTATTTCACAAGCCACAAAGTATATCCATAAAATTCTCTAATCAAACATTTCAAGACAAGTATGTATATTCCAAAAATTATATTTCTTGAAATTATAACTATAATGGAGACAACTAAATATCAAAGAAACCAACGCTGACTGTAATCCAGATTTGTAGGAACACTTCTGAGTTTTTCATATCCAAGGTGTCTTGTATGTGTGGATTCTAGGAAACACGCATCTTTCTTTTAAATTCATTAGGGTCCTAACACATTAATTATTTGTTTCATTAGATTTCTTCAGTACAAATACAAAATTTTATTTGCACGTGTTTACTGCTAAGTCCTTTTGGGCAATGCTTGCAAATTTTGTCAATCGGTTGGATGAGTTCTTTTGGAAAATTAGTTAAAAACAAAATTGTGATATTGTTTATCTCAAAGGTTTTTTGTTTTATATATATATATATAATTTTGTTTTTTTGTTTTTTTATTATTATACAAAGAATACATTTTAAATATGTAACATGTTTTTTTCTTTCATTTTTCTAATTTATATAATTAAAAAAAAATATTTTGTTCATAATTCTTTCTAATAATTCGAAGAAAAAAAATTATATTTCTCTCCATAATCTTATTATTTAGGTTAATATGTACTTTTTCTCCACAATTTTATTATTTAAGTCAATATTTGCATGTTTGTGCAAAAGTTGTATTGTCATTTTATTCGATGGAAATAACAAATTTGCAATCTATTTGAAGTAAAAGTTAATAATGTATATGAAATATACTCCATAAATTTAGGAAGTAGACTATTTCTTAGGGGATGGAATTTTGAGATCATAGTTTTTAATTATATATATATATATATATATATATATATATATATATATATATATATTGAAGTATATTATGCAGCTTTTATAGATAAGAAAAACATCCATGCATGTTATTGCGTTGATATAGCTTATAAATTAATGGTCTAAGATTACTAACTTTTTTTTAATAAATGGGTATTGTTATTGATGCCGTGTACAAAGTTTCTATTAAGGTGTTTAATTATATCATTACCATTTACAATATAAACATTGTAGAAAGTTTATTGCAACTATCTTTCTTAAATAAGACATATCTAGCCATGGTTTATATTTGCAAAGTAACTTAAATAATGAGTTGTGAAAATATATAATAATAGCATAAACAATATATAATTGTTGTTTTCTCTATAATATTTGAATTGATAATATGTGTAATTTAAGAAGTGCCCAAAAAACAAGACATTAATAATAAAAAATTAAAGATAATAGATAAGGATTTTGTACACATTATTATTTTATAAAACAGAATAGGCTTAATGTGATCACATGATGGATGTTAATGATGGAATGGTAATCTATATTCATATTTCAACTTAGTTATGTTAAAGTATAAATATTTCTTTCCATTTGTAAATGATCAGAATCTATAAAATCATTTAACATAGAAAATATAATTCCACATGTTAATCTTAGAAGAAACTTATATAAAGGAAACAAAAGCATTCTACACATATAGGAATCATTGAAATTTTATAACATTTATTATATCAATAAAGAATTGTATTAACATTAAAAAAATATATGTAATGTCGTAATGATCGATATACGATAGAAAGTATTTTACTATTCCCGCTCTTATCCGTATCAAAATATAAGGAAAATACAAGGAAAATGGCGTAAGGGACCAACTACATTAAAAAATCAATTACTTGGATTATTTTTGAGTTATTTTATTCTAGACCAAAAAAATGGTAACATGTGATAATTTTTTATTAGTTGGGTTATTTGGGTGTTTGGGCAGAATTAATATTATCATCTCTACCCAAGATAAAATCTCTACTCGTGACATGATGAGCTTTTATGCCTTGACGATTATTGTTTTAATGGCTTTGAGGGTGAGAAGGAAACTCTAAAATGAGTAAGCTTGTGGTTTGGCTTGGTACTGACAACCACACTCCTACCAATGGGCTGAGAGGGAGGTTGATTTCTTTCCTTGGAAAAAAATACATGTGATGAATTTCTGAAAAAATTCAAGGAAAAATATGTTTCCAATAGAAAATGCATTTCCTATTTTTAAATAAAATGCTCAATTGTAAATTCTCTTATTTTCATTTATCTAATCCATAATTTAAAAGGAAAAATATCCACAAAAGTAGAGGTATCAAAATGGTCAAATAGTCTAAAATTTATTTAAACCATATCTCTTTGTACGAAAAGAGAGTTTATATATCATTATTTATAATGGAAAATACAAAAAAGAAATGGAAATGGATGCTATGAAAATTAAGACAAATTTGTATCCAAATTAATATGAAATGGTTATATTGTTTATCATAGTAAGCACCATTTTAGTATCACTAGAATATTCATACATGGTATGGTACATATTTCTATTAGGTTCATGAGCCAAGTTTTGCTGGGATTGCATGCCCATGAGAATACACTTGTTTTGGGGCCAACAAACCATAGTATGTTTTTTTGTTCCCAAGTTATTGTATCGTTAAGGACTACAGAATTCATGTGCAAAAAAGGCTCAATGTGCCTAATGTTGTAATATGCGAAATGTACGAAAATTGTGAATCATTTCGCGGCAATTTATATTGACCGCGAAATATGTGTTTTGTAGGGGGCTCCACAAAAATTTCCGGCCGACGGAAAATTACACAATAGTTCGGCCGAACTTTTGATAATAAGTTCGGCCGAACTATTGTGACGTTAGTTTTAACAACTCGTAAGCGGAAAACATAGTTCGGCCGAACTATTACTAATAGTTCGACCGAACTAACGCGTCACCAATTACGCAGATCCAGGCTCTGAAAACGGTTCTGCAACTTTGGACTGATTAAACTCCATGAAAACTTGTTAATTAACTGTCGGAACCAAGACAAGCATTTTCAGAATTGAATCTACTTTCAGGAAATATAAATTTTATGGAATTTCGTAAACGTTTATTAATTTTTAATTATTTTTCTAATAAAATGAGTGCAAACAATTTTTGAGGGTTATCGTGATTCAGTGAAATCAAAATTTTGTGTCTCCCAAAATACATTGTAAAAAAAATTGAAAAAATTATGGGGCATTACATTGGTCCGTTGACTCTAATGGGTAGCTTTTAGATTTTTAGTTTATAACTTATATGTTAAGAAATGTGTTGTCACATGAAACATATCAAAAATACGCAGTTTTTCGTATTAGACCAGTTCAAAAAATTCTAGTAATTATGATATGCATCCATTGGCTTTGTAAATATGACAAAACCAAAGTAGACTCTGTCTAGATTGTTGTAACACATTTTGTTTTTTCAAAAACACAAATTTTCAATGAATACAACGTTGCCATATAACATGACTACTTATGAATTCTTTGATTGTTAAGAAACACACACTCAAAGAAACGCTAAGTTGACATATCAAATCCGCATAAAAAAATTTCAAAAAATAAGTAATAGAAAGCTAACAAAATTTCTCACAACTTTTATTTTTACCGCAAAATGAAATTCTACACGGAAAAATTGTTATAGTTTGCAGAAAGTTGAAGAACCCAAAAAAATGAAACATTTTTCTCAAAAAAGGGCAAAAAGTGTGATACATTTCACCCAATATGTAGCCAAAATGTGTTAATATGATCCATTATCATTGCCTACGTCAAAAAGAAAAAAGTATAAGGGAATAAAACTTGATAAGAATGGGAAAAAAGGGAGTGCAACCATAGAATAATGTTAATTTTGAAGGAAATGTGGTGTGTGGTTGATATAAATTTCCAAGTGGTGGGGAAGAGTTTCCCAAGTGATACTTTTTAAAAATAAACCATGCATATGAAAGCTTTATTCCCATCATTCTGTCAATCATTCCTAGAAATGTTGTTGCAACATACCTGACAGTAAAATACCACTAGTGGTAACCTTGATGCATTCTCAATCCATCATTTGGTGTGTTTAAAATTAACATTATTGATGCATCAAGTTGATTGTTGCAAACTCATGTTATTAACTAGTAAATGATACATTTAACCCTTAATCCTCATAACCTTATGATTTTCCATAAATTAAAAGGTTGACTTGTATAGCCCAACTTCCGTTACTTGCCTTGGGTGAGACTAGAGCTTGGAGGGGATGTTAGCTAGTCTTCCAAAAAAATTGTACAACTAAGTTATCATTTCTTTCCTTGGTGAAGGTTAGATCTTGGAGGAAGAAGATGTCCACATCGTATACCAACGTGGGGCCTCATACATGAATGGTACAAACTATGTGTCCATAATTGGTTTGTGGAAATATTTGATTCCTTATGGATTTAAATCCCCAACACATGGGGGATAGTCTGAGTTGCGATTTATTTAGAAATGTAGTCTATTGCTAGGAGGAATGTTATGTTTGCAACTACTTTTTGGTTAATTAAAAAATAAAAATACCCTAATTATGTGAATAAGTAGTGAATTTTTCTCAAATATTGTTTTACTCCTCATATATATTTACTATGAACTACATGTGTCTAATATTGAATATATCATTTTGTAAATTATTGTGTTGAATTTTGAATACATTATTGTGCTTATATGATGCTATATAAATCGAAGGTTTATGCCCTTTGGTAAGACTTCTTGAAAATGGCACCAAGAAGGATTCTAATTTAATTTTCCCTTGAATTATACTAGAATAAAATTGTAATTCTAGATCACATGACAACTTGTAAAAGTTAACTAAGTTATTTTGACTTAGTTGGTTCAATTGATTTGAGTTGATGGCCAAACTTAAGTCATGTATAGTGTCTCCTACTTTTTAGGAGCCCTGGTTGAGTTTCTTTTGAGTTGTAATTAACTAGTTCATCTTATTTGAGTTAAAATGAGTTTAACTAGTTCCAAGTGTTATAGGAACTAGTGGGAGGTTAAGTAGTGGGGTTTGTACTCTGTGATCAACCAATTAACTCATAAATCAACCATAAATAAATCATGCATGTGTGATCTATGAGTTACCCAATTGAGATTGGTGTTCAAGGTAAATGTACTATCAATTGTTTAATCATCCAATTTGTATAGGTGTTGCATGTAGTTAGAGGAAGGCCTATGATGTATTGTGAAATTCCAATTGGTTATTTCCCTAATTAATAGGGGTATAATCCCGAAGGAAACAATGCAAGGAAATAGGAATTTGGGAAAGAAGAAAATTAGTTAAGTATTAGCCTAGGAATTTCCATGAAGGAGTGCGAGAGATAGAGATAATGCAGAGGTTGCTCAAACTTGAGAAAAGCATTGTAATCTTCTCATATTTTATGATTGATGAAATATACATATATTGGGGTTTTTAGCTATAGTGTTCCCAAGGAAATTATTGTGTAATATGTTGACTAAATTATTTCTCTTATATGTTTCGTGACTTCACTATTGTTTAAATTGGTTTCTGCAATTGGTAGAGTAGATTCAAGTCTATTATTTTAGTAAATTACAATTAGAATTTTGTATCTACAAGGAATTTATACATGGTATCAAATATGAAATCACTATAGAAGAGAAAAATATGAGTTATTCTTGCAAGAGTAATGAGTTTTTTTAGATATATTCCATATAGCTAGTAGTGGGATCATGATAAATTTCTATGGTATGAGGATTGAGTATGCCCTTTAGCATAGCTCGAATTACATTACTAGGAAGGAACATATGGAAGCAGTCATGGAAGACAATGGATTGAGGGAATACATAGATATCAATGTTTCGAAAGCATCAACAACAATTGCATGAGCTCTATAGCAGAATGGAAGAATAATGTAGCCAAGGAAAGAAGGATCTTACTGGAAGGAGTTCAAAATAATTTTATAGATTCTATATGCAATGTGGAAGGACTTGGCACACTTTTTTTAGAACATAAGTGACCACAAGAAGCTGTCACTCAAGGAAAAGCTTCAAAAAATCAAGATGAAAGAGGGTGACACAATACCACAATACTTGAGCAAGTTCACCCAATGTCAGGATGAGCTTGGTAGTCCTAGTGTTATAATTGTTGAAGATGATCTGGTCATCCTAAAACTTTTAGTCCTTCCTAAGAGCTGGAAAATCTACCAGGATTCGGTAAATGAGAGAGAGAAGCTACAAAAGTGGGAGAATTTGTGGTATGAATTTGAGAAAGAAGAGATTATTCGAAACACCAGAGATGGATTCTCATACGAGCATGATGATGAGGAGAATTGTGCCTTGGATTGAAAGTGAAATAAAGGGAAAGGGAAGAAATTTGAATACAAGTGATATTTTCTTCAGGAAGGCAGGAATAAGGACTTATTGAAGATTAAATTTTTTCACTGTCATGAGCTGGGACACTATGCCAAAAAGTTTCTACATAATAAGGCCAACAAGAAGCCCTCAAGAGGAGTGTTAGGTGAAGATCTTGCTTCAAAATTTGAGTTGGATTTCACCCTTATTGCATGTATGGTGACATCGGTGATGGGTAGTGTGTTGTATCTTGATAATGGATCCTCATTCCATATGATAGGCAACAAATAATTCATTAGCGACTTGGAGGAGAAGGACCTTCAAATGCATATCGAGATGGGATATGATGGAAGGTACAATGCGACCAGTATTGGTATTGTTAATTTTCAAAGGGATCCTAGTTCTCCTCTCACATTGAAAGATGTCATTTATGTTCTGGGTCTGAAGAATAATTTAGTTTTAGTTTCTATGTTGGAATACTGTGGCTATGATATGATATTTATAAAAGGAATGGATTTCCTTCATCACATAACTATGGGAAAAGTGAAGCGGATCAAGGTTTGAGTGAAGAACCTCTACAAATTGGATGTGTAATAATGTACATCTTTGAGCACAAAAGCAGAGCAGGTGTAGGGCCGAGACATCGGTGAATTATGGCATAGGTGACTTGGCCATTTTCACCATGGAACTTTGAAAATCATGCAACATATTTCTACACGACTTCCCAACGGTGAATTAGAGTAGCATGATACATTCAAAGGGTGTACATTGGGGAAGTACCCCAAATACACCTTTCATGATAAGGACATTTGAGCGCAAGCGATCCTTGAAATATTTCTCTCAGATGTGTGTGGATGATTCTCGAGAGCTTCTATAGCCAAGGACATGTATTATGCTATATTTCTAGATAATATCTCACATAATTGTTGGATATTATTCATGTAAAATAAATACCACATGTTCTCAAATTTTTATTTTATTTTAAAGCATTTATTGAGAAATACAAGGGAAGGAAAGTGAAGGCCCTCAATAGAGAAACTGGTGGAGGCTATGTATTGAATGAGTTTAAGAAATTCTGTGCACTAGAAGGAATTCGACGAGATTTAATATCACCCCATAACCCACAACAAAATGGGTTTGTAGCAAGAAAGGACAAGAGAATTGTGGGAGTTGCATGGCCTATGTTGCATTCTTAGGGCCTACCATTGCACTTGTGGGATGAAGCATGCAACGCAATAGTATATGTGTAGAATATGAGTCTTCATTAGATTAGTGGGATGAGTAAACCAGAAGAATATTTTTTAAGTAAGAAAGAAGATGTGGCACACTTCAATATCTATGGTTCATCTATTTACTATCATGTTTCCAAGGATGCATGGAAAAATATAGAACCAACAATAGCGTTGTGAATATTTGTGGGGTACACTAATACACCTCACAATTGTCGGGTGTACCTACAATCTCATGGGATGATAGTTGTTTGTAGATATGTCAATTTCGATGAAGAGAGTTCCAATAGATGTTCTCTTGAGAAGGACCTTAAGTTGCATGCAGATGAGGAGATTTTAGCTCGAAAGAAAGAACTTCATAACGTTGTGGAGAAACCATAAGAAGAGGAGCAAAGAGTTGAAGCACCCACTCATGCAGAGACATCAAGATATGGAGAGAAGCACACCATAGCATATGAAATATTGATGCATGATGCTAGAGAAAATGTGGGAGTACCCACATCACAACGCAAGTAGAGGAGGTCACCAGATTGGTACACTTGCTACATGGATCTGATGAGAAAGAGTGTAAAGAATGAGCCATCCTCATTTGAGGAAGAAGTGAAACAAATAGTATGGGTTGATGCCATGGTATAGTAATATGATTCCATTATCAAGAATAGTGCATGGTAATTTGTCCCAAGGACAAAGGACAAGTCATTTGTAGGATCGAGATGGATCTACAAGGTGAAGCAAGAAGCATATGGGGTTGTTGAGAAACACAAGGCGATATTTTTGGCCAAGGGGTTCTCTTAGGTGGAGGGAATTGATTATGAGCATAGCTTTGCTTTAGCATCAAGGTACGCTTCAATGATATCTATTCCATAACTTTTAACGTAGATGGGATGGAAGATACATTAGATGGATGTGAAGATAGCTTTCCTCAATAGAGTGATTGAGGAAGAGTTGTACATAGAGCAACCGGAAGGATTTGAGATCTTCGACATAGAGTAACATGTATGAAAACTCAGGAAAGAATTGTATGCATTGAAATAATATCCCCATGCTTGGTACACCAGGATCAAGAGCTATTTTACCAATTTCGGCTTCACCAAAAGTGAAGTAGATGAAAAAATTTACAATATTGTGGTTGAAGGAAAATTATTAATTATAGTACTATATGTCAATGATTTAATTCTAACAGGTGATGAGAAGATGATAAAATTTTGAAAAGATAATTTCGTAAGCGAATTTGAGATGAAATAGATGGGGCTCATGCATTATTTACTTGGTTTGGAAATTTGGAAAGGAGATGGGAAACTGTTTGTCTCTCAGGGAAAGTATACCAATGAGATATTGAAGAAGTTTCACATGGAAAGAAACAAAATTATTGAGACTCTTATAATAGGGAATTGGAGCAAGGAATATGATACTTCAGGTGAAGTGGTAGAGGCTACCATTTAAAGGAAGCTTGTGAGTTCACTTATGTAGTTGGTGAACTCATGATCGAACATGTGTTATGTAGTTAACCAGCTTAGTGAAGCAATGGTTAATCTGTAAAAACTCTATTGGAAGGCAGCCAAACATATCTTGAGATACCTATGAGGTACCACTCCCTTTTGTATTTGGTATATATGGACATAAGGAGTGGAGTTGCAAGGCTTCACAAATGCATATTGGGTAGGGAGTCCATCAGACAAGAAGAACACATACGGAGGAATCTTTAGTATTGGATCAAAAAAAATTTTTTGGCACAATAGGAACCAAATATTAGTTGCACTCAATTCAGTAGAAGCATAGTACATGGCTACTAGTCAAGAAACTTGTGAGGCTATCTAGATGAGGAAGATACTTGCTAGGTTATTTTGTCAACAGATGGATCCTACAGTGATTTGTTGTGACAACCAAAGTTGTAACAAAATCTCGGCGAATCCATTTTTTCATTATCTATCCAAGCATATCGACATTCGATACCACCATTTCAGATATTGTGTCTAGAGGAATATCATGTTGCTAGAATACATTCCTATAGAGGAAAAGGATGCCGATATCTTGACTAAAGAGTTGTCAAGAGGAAAATTCGAGTTCCATAGAGGTAGGATTGGGATATCTGATAATCCTTTCTTCCTGAGATGGAGTGTTGAAAATGAAACCATGAAAGATTCTAATTTAATTTTCCCTTGAATTAAATTTGAAGAAAATTGTAATTCCACATCACATGAAAACTTGTAAGAGTTAATTAAGTTACTTTGAATTGGTTCTTTTAATTCAAGTTGAGGTCCTAAATTTATTCATGCAAATTGTCTCTTAATTTGTAGGAGCCCTCATTGATTTTATTTTGAGTTGTAATTAACTAATTCAGTTTATCTGAGTTAAATTTGGTTTAACTTGTTCCAAATGTGGGAGGAAATAGTGGGAGGTCAAGTAGTGGGGTGTGTACTCTATGATCGACAAGTTAAGTGATAAATCAACCATAAATAACTTATGCATGTGTGGTATAGAAGTTACCGAGTTTATTTTAAAGTTCAAGGGTAGTGTACTATCAGTTGTATAATCATCCAAATTGTATAGGTAGTACATGCTGTTAGAGGAATTCCTATGTTGTATTGTGCAATTCCAATTGAGGATTTCCCTAATTAATAGGGGGATAATTCCCAAGGAAATAACACACGGAAATAGGGACTCGAGAAAGTATAAAGATAGGGCATATTCTTGTCTAGGAAGTAGTGAGACAGATAGAGATAGTGTAGAGGTTTCTCATAGTTGAGAAAATACTTTTAATTTTCTCATATTTTCTCACTATTGCAATATACAGATAGTGGGTTTTTTAGTTTTAGTTTTCCAAGGAAATAATTGTGTAATGTGTTTATTGAATTCGTTCTCTTGTATGCTTCATGATTTTAGGATTATTTAAATTGGTTTTTGTAATTGGTAGATTATATTTCAGTATATTATTTTTGAAATTACTTTTAGCAGTTTGAATCTACAAGGAATTTCTACAAGACTAGCCTAAGTATGTTATATGATGCTTAACATGGTAAAGTTAATGGGATAATCATGAGAGTTATAAAATCTTAGTGAATGTTCCTATATGTATTTTAAAAGGAGGTGGAAATTTTAAGGAATCTGCTGGATTCATCGTGTAACTAAACAATTATGTTATTTCCTTTCAAAATGAAAGACTTGGATGTTTTCTTGAATGGAGGAATTTTAAGGATAGTGTAAATTACTTGGCTATGTTCAACCATGTAGCTTCTGGTAAACCTATGTGTAGGCCCAACGAGTCTCTATATAGTTCAAAACTCCTTTGTCAATAATTACATATAAAGTAATGTGTTAATAGTTATTCATATTTTATGGAACATGGTGTCCTCTAAGAGGTAAGACATATATCTTACCTCCTTATTTATGATCATGATAATTCCATTTAAAACTAATATTTTTTATAATCATACAATAGAGAATAAACTCATTCAACTGAGGAAAACCTGAGGATTTTTCTATTGGAGTCCATTTTGAAACTATTGAGAATATTACCTTAGGTTGGGTAGTGTTATGGATGCTTCAATAGTCAAAAAATGCCTAGATTATACTATGAAATAGTTGGATTATTTAATTTGAGAAGAAACCATCTTTAATGAGATTAAAAACCTTAAATTGAAGTGAATAATGAGGAGAACAAGTCGTCATATGATATTCAACTATAAAATGTCATAAGGCCCCTTAAGGATTGGTGAATCACTCGTGAATTGTGTTGAGAGTTTTTGATATCCATGCAAACCAATAATAATATTAAAAATCCATTGTGAACTAATGGATGTGAAGATAGACCTTATCTTAGTATAGTGTAGAGGAAGAATTGGTTGTCTCCCTATAATTATTCTTTAAGAGTTGTATGGAGAAACAATGAGGGTAGCACTTCCATGAGATAGATTAGCATGTTATCCATAACTATTTTTATAAGAGGTTTAGTAAAATGTGCTCTCCTAGTTATGTGTGAGTCAAAGGATTCAATTACAGGGGGTTACCTCATAGGTACTATAGAGTTAAAATTTTATGGGTTCTACCCATTCAAGATTCCAACATCCTTTTTTTTTCTTGAATTTTTCTATTAAAATTTGTAGATTCCTAATAATTTAAATAAAATGGGCATCCAGTAATTATTACTATACCCCTACTTGTTTATCAGTTTTCATCTTGGCTAAAATGTCTCAACCCTTAGTAGCTCATGTAACCTAGGGATCGGCTAAAGACATCGATCCCTAATATCCCAAGTATTCAAGGATTCTAATAAGGCCTAATTTTCCAAGTTTCCTTTAGTGAATTATCTTCAACTCCAACTAGCATACACTCACCAAACATTTCTCTCAAGGTTCCAATTTATTAATCATGAAAGGCATCATAAAATCTTGAGAAATTAGTTATTAGGGTGAAAATGTCAAGTTGGGTTACACTTTTTTCCCTTTTTTGAGAAAAAAATTTCATTTTTTATGTTGTTCAACTTTCTGCAAGCCAAAAGAATTTTTTTGTTTAGAATTTCATTTTGCAATAAGAATAAAATTTGTCAAAAATTTTATTAGCTTTCTATTACTTATTTTTTGGAATTTTTCTATACACATTTGATATGTCAACTTAGCGTTTCTTTGAGTGTGTGTTTTTTTAACAATCAAAGGATTCATAAAAAGTCATGCTAATACGCATTGGTGCATTCTTTCATAACTTTGTGCTTTTGAGAAAAAAAATGCGTTACAATAATCTAGACATAGTCTACTTCGTTTTCGTTATATTTATGAAAACAACTAATGCATATCATAATTAATATAATTTTAAGAAATGATCCAATATGAAAAAATGCATATTTTGAATATGTTTCGGCATGAACAAAATTTCTCAACATATAAGTTATCAAATAAAAATCTAAAAACTACCCATTATAGATGACGAACCAATGTAATGAACCATAATTTTTTCAATTTTTTTATATTGTATTTTGGAAGATACAAAATATTGATTTCATTGAATCATAATGAAATTCAAAAATTGTTTGCACCCTTTTTACTATAAAATTAATTAAAATTAGTAAATATTTATGAAATTCCATAAAATTTATATTTCATGAAAGCAGATTGAATTATGAAAATGCTTATCTTGGTTCCGATAGTTAATTCACAAATTTTCATGGAGTTTAATCAGTCCAAAGTTTAAGAAATGTGTTCATATCTCGGCTCTGCATAATTACAAACGTGTTTGTTCGGCCGAACTTTTAAAAAAAGTTTGACCAAATTGTTTCTTGCCCTGACGACCCATAAACTCTAACAACACAAAAGTTCGGCTGAACTTTTAATTGAATTTACGTCGACCGGAAAACTAAACGAAGCCCCTCCAAAAAAACATTTCACAGCAATATAAATAGACGTAAACAGATTCATTATTTCCGCATAATTTTGCATATTTCTTCATTTGGTCTAATTTTGCAAAGGATTTTTTTTGGCTTAAGGACTCTTTTTGGCTTACAATTCAAAGGACATTTCTTGGAGGCACGTGATACATTTTTTGGATGTCTTTTGGGCTTCATTTTTTTTTAGGTATTTTGTTGTTTGAGGTTTTGGGTTTAATTTTCATTGTTTTTAGAGGTTTCAAGCTTAATTTTCATGGGACATTTTTTTGGATGTATTTTGTTTTTAGAGGTTTTTCGGCTTAATTTCCAAAACACATTTTTTGGACCATTTTTGGGATTAATTTCGAAAGCACTGTTTTTAGGCTTAATATTCAAAAGACATTTTTAGGAGGTATTTTTTAAAGTGATATTTTTTTAGATGCTTTTTGGGCTTAATTTTCAAAGGACATTTTTTAGAGGTATTTTTTTAAGTGCTATTTTTAAAGAAGTTGGGCTTAATTTTCAGTGGACATTTTGTGGAGGTATTCTTTGAAGTGACAATTTTTTAGAGTATGTGTTTTTGGTTGAAGTAAATCTTTTATAGAGATTTTTTAAAATGAGTGATTGTCTAACTTTTTAAATGAATTTTTTTTGCAGGACTTGGAAGGAAATATTTTGAGCTTCATTTCATTTTTATAGGACATTTTTTTCTCGGATTTTTTAAAGTACGTGTTTTGGATTGAAGTATGTATTTTTTTCAAAATTATTAAAATGAGTTTTTTTTTTTAAATGAAATCTTTTGTGATGTTTTTTTTAATTGAGTTTTTTCTAAATTTTTGAACTTCATACTCAATTATCATGGGAAATCGAAGGAATTTCAAGAGAAAATATGATCAAACAAGAGACCCTGAAGAACATAGAGAACATGGGAGGGAATCTCACAAAAAAAAGAGAGAAGCATGCTCAAATATTGAAATGGAAAATCAACCTCAACTAGAAGTTGAAGCAGGTATGTAAATCTAAATATTAAAAATTTGATATTAAAAATTTTCCTAGTGTAAATTGTGAAGCTTAATTTTTATTTCATGAACTAATTTGAAAAATATTTTGCAATGTAAACAAAGAGAGATATTCCTCAAAATATTGATGACAGGATAAAAAATTTTGAAAGAGAAAGTGAAAGAGATATTGAACCAATGATTGAAGATGGTGAAAATGTTGAAAGAAATTCAAGTGAAGAAATTGAATCATATATATATATATATATATGTTGAACACATGCACATATTATTGAAATTATAAATATTTATTTTAATAGTTATTTATTGAATATGTAAACTTATTATGTATAGATGAAATCAATATTGATGATGAGATGTTAGAAAATGTTCACACATATGGAGATAAAAAAGTTGACCATGTTATACGATATCGTGTTAATCACATTTTTTATTCATACTTCATAAAGGAAAATCTGGCAGTTCAAGCCGAATTGTTGAAAGGTCTGCTATCATTAAGGAAATTAAAAGAAGCTATTAATTTATCGGGTATTCAAAAATCAACAAAAGATAAAAAAAATGAAGGAAAATGTGATACAAAATATAAGTAGTGCTATAAATTCAATTAGAAGATCTAGAAAGAAAAATGTTTCAATTTCATGTAAAGCAATACATATGGCAGTGGTTTCATCAAGTACTAAAGAGAATCACTTGGTGAAATCTATGGCATGAGCATTAGGAACCTCATGACAAAATTTGCACAAACATTAGAAATTTCGATTGCAAATAGATGTAAATGGTGAACTTCCTTGTTGGAGAGCTATTTGTAGGAAACCATACAAACATAGACTTGGAGAAAATGTTAAAAAAACAATATATGAATACTGGATGAAAAATTCACGTGTTTCACGAAATGCAAGGGATGTGATACAAATAAGAATAGCACGAAACCAGTACGAATTACATCCAAAACATTTCTTGGACACCACTCAGATAGAGTTGTTCAACAAGTTCAAAGAAGAGAATCATGAAATTGATGTCTCAATCAGTGCTTTTATGCAACAAAAACCATGGTATGTAAAACCTATCACCATACGTGACACTTGTTGTTGTTGGTATCATGTGGAATTTTAGTTATATTATGACACATTCCTTAATTTTGGTAGAAAATTTTGGAAAGATTCACCTCCTCCTTCCACTATCCATGATTTCATATCTCTAATTCTATGTGGAAGAGAATGTCATGAATTATTTTATCAAAAGAAATGTGTTGCTGGTAAAAAATGTGATGATTGTAGATATTTGACTAAATTTCAAAAAAAATATTGTACTAATATAAATGATCAATCATTTTCCAACATGAAAGTGAAATGGGAGAGATATGAATATATCTATATATCGATTCAAGGTTCAAGTAGTACTACAATCACTACAAGGAAAAGACCCTCTAGTGGATGTTTTTGAGGAATAACAAAGAAAAATACCCCATACATTTGTTTCTAGCGGAGGTTAGTAGAGGAGGTTGGCAAGCGGAGGGTTTTGATGATGTTTTCCTATCGGTGCTCTTATCATTAAAACTCGCCTCGGTGCTTTCAAAAAAAGAACACACTGGTGCAGACAAAATCATTGGCACACCAAACACCGTGCACTCCATACACACACGTCCGATGCGTCATAATATAATAGAGCACTGGTGCCTTACAACTCATCTGTGCCGGTGCATTATAAAACACAATGCCAACACCAAAACCACCCAGTGCGGTAGAAAGAAACAACCCCAATGCATCATAAAAAACACGCGAAAACACAAACTGACTGGTGCGTTTGTAGCAAACAATATCTGTGTGCCCATAAACAATGCGCACCGATAAAGGGTTAAACTAAAAAAATATTTACGACAAAAAACTCAGATTTTTCGGTTTTTCAGTGCTCCTGAGCTATCAATTACCAGTGTGCACGATACCATAGAACGCACCGGTGTGCACCAAACATTGGCACACTTGACAGCGTGTGCGAAGTACACACACCGTTGGGGCGTCCAATTACTTTAATGCACCGGGGCGTAAATACTCTTCCACGCTGGTGAATCATAAAACACGGCACCAAAATAGGAATGAGACGATGCATTCTTCTCTAATAGCATCGATGTGCCTGAAACCGCATGCACTGAAATATCATTATATAAAAAAAAATAAGGCCAACAAACTGGTTCTTTGCGACTATTATGCACCGGTGCTTTACAATTACGGTGCCCCAGTGCATCATCAAATTTTCCCACTGAAACTAAAACATCTCAGTGCAGTTTTGTTTAACAGTATCAATGCACTTTGAAAACCCCGCGCACCAAAACAGGGTTAGTTAAAAAAAAAAAATTACGACCAAAAAAATTCATTATTCACTTTCTCCAGTGCTCCAAAGCTCTCAAGCCCCAGTGTTATTTCCTTATTTTTGAGTCGCCCTAATATCGGTGCTCTCATTGCACCCATTGCATGCACTGCTGCTTTGCATTGGCCACCAATCTCCAGCTTGCATTTTGAAAAACAGTGGGAAAATTTTATTTTCCAAATTTTACAGCCAATATGCCTCCTTGATTGCGAAATGTACAGGTATTTTTCTAGTTTTTCTATAATTAAGCCTTTTAGCAGATTAGAAATTGAAATAAACTTAAAAATAACCATTTAAAAAAAAAAATTTGTTGCGTGGTGTGCTCAAGCTGTTCGGCTTGCACCAAATAGAAGTGCTACTTGTAAAATTTACAGGTAGCACCGCTACCGATGCTAACGGTAACCGCACCATTTTCGGGGTGGTGCCGAAAGACACCTCGAAAAATTATAAACTAAAAATAAAAAATAAAAGATCTGGTGCACTCATTTATCCAGGCGCACTATTGACCTAGACAATCATAGTGCAGTACGTTGACTGCATTTTCCGCCCTGGTTTATGTTAGCACATCGAATTTTGCATTCCAATAGGGTCAACGATGCGGCCGGGTAAAATACTGCACCGTCAACTATCTCATTGTCATGAAGTCGGTGCGCTGACACGACTATTCATGCTGGGGTGTATATTTCAGTCAGCGCACCACTATTCTGAATTATGTATAGTCCACGGTGCTTGAAAAATATACATCGGCACTGACTCCAGTGTGATCTATATCATTAGGGGCTCCGGGGACGGTGCACTAAAATATTAAGACGCATCAGAACCGGTCCTTGACTATTTTTATGGAGCACCGACTTGTATGTTTGTTTTTTTGTCAAAAAAAAATCATATATGTATATTTATAAACACATTTCTATTTTAATATAAAAAAATTGTTTAATATGGAAATGATTTAGAGAGAACAGGAGCAATAGTAGCAACAACAAGTAGAAAAATATGGCATGATTCACCAATGGGAGGTGAGAGAGAGGGAGAGAGATGGATGCCCTTGCCCTATTACTGCAGATACCCAAGAGATCCTCAAGCAGGTAGGCCTCCTCAAGTTCTATGAGGAAGTTATTTCCAGCCTAAGGGCCCATAGTGTGCTTTTGAGACATCTTTTTGGTAGGTGGAATGCCATTAATAGGATTTTCAGGTTGGTCCTGATCAGTGGTAGACACCCACTGAGGAGGAGATTTATTTTATTACAGGACTATCAAGGAGAGGGGTGGATTTTCTCTCATTCCTAGACGTGCCACCTGGTTGTGTAGCAGGGAGTCAGTTAGTTTACTCCCAGAGATACATTGGAGAACATGTACTATATCCTTCAGAGTTTCAGGTACCTAGAGGTCAGTTACGTATAGGTGCTTTTGGTAGATAGGACATGCAATGCCTCTCTATTATCGCTTCGATCATTTCGCACAACACCAGTGATGGGAAACACATTAGTTGCTCGCTTTTATATTACATTGATTCTTTAGTACAACAGCCATGAATTGTCAGGTGGTCTGCCATTTTTTTGCGACAGTTTTGTATGGACTTAGATAGATGTTGTGCTCATGCACAAGGGAGGGTCAACTTCCCTTTTGATTTAGAGCTATTTTATTTTTATTTTTTGAGAGTTTTCCAGAGATGAGAGCCAGTTTTGTTCGCCAGCCTCGTAGGCCGATGTTGGAGGCCCGAATGTGCATGTGGGGGAAAATGATTCCCAAGAGGGGAGACACTATGTTTCCAGTGAGGATATCACATGATTCGATGGACTTACTAGCCAGCGTTGGCGGGCTGCATTCCTTCATCATGTTCCCATGTCCTTATGCTGGACTAGGTTGGCGAGGGTGTTCCAACATCCTTTTCACTCTTGATGAGCCGCAAGATGATAGAGGTAATATTATTGTTTTATTTATATTTATTCTAACATGTTCTTTAACTTGTTTTTATTAAATTGTGTAATGAAACTTTCTAATTACTATTGTGTACTTGTATATATTTTGCAGACATTGGCTCTTTTGATGGCGATGAGATGCCGGATCCACCACATGATCCAGGTGTCGATCATGATGATTATGATTAGGAGATGGCTAATGTGCCGGATGAGGGTGAGGCTGGTGGTGTAGCAGAGAGACGTGTTGATCCTCATGTGCCTCATGGTGCATCAATACCTCCTTTAGCTAGGCGTGGTTGACGTGAGACCAGATACCGGATGGAGTTGGGCAGCCAAATATGTGGATTGATTTTAGATGCAGGAATTAGGCCCACTCATTATAGAGAGATATAGGGTGATGATAGATTATTACAAATGTGGATAGGCATCTTGCGTGCAATGTATGAACTGATGCGGCATGTTGCAGGAGCTACGACAACTATTACGAGATTGAGGAGGATTTTCCGTAGCTATAGGCATAGTCGAGCTGCAGTATGTGATGGACAGTCTGCCAACAGTGACTCAAATGCATCTCGTGATCATTCACCTCGTGGCGCACCTGATGAGCAGCATGAGGCTCCACTGCTAGCATCTGACAATATTCATCATGGAGATGAGGTTGGACCATCAACCATGTCCAGTCAGCAGCCTGCAACATCCATCATGAGTACTAATCATGATCATCATGAGCAGGTCGGACCATTGGCCACCAAGGCTGCAGTAATATTGATTGAGTAGGTCGCCTCCACTACTACTACGCCTCATATTGATCATGTTTTACTACCACCAGCGGATGCATCCATCAGTACTAGTGATCATCATGATCATGAGCAGGCTAGTCAACTATCGACTGTCAAGGTTGCACCCAGCTTTACTGAGTAGGCCACATCCACTTCTACTAGTGTTATTGATCATGTTGTTATACTACCACCAACGCCTGATCCACCACAAGATTTATATTATAGTTGTATATTTTTAACATTATTCAATTATATATATATATATATATATATATATATATATATATATATATATATATATATATAGATGGTCCATGTATTTTATGTTCATGTTGCAATTGTACTTAATTTTTATGTTGATGATCATCATGATGTGGCACATATTGTTAGTCATGTTAGATATGTTCATTTAATGTTTAGCTTGCAGATAGATGTGTATATGTGATAGGCGCATGAATTATTTGACATTATATTGAGATGTATATTTGATGTGTGATGATGTTAATATATAATGTTAATTTGATGTTAATTGAATGTGTTTATTAGTCGAATATGATGTTTGTACAATGGTTATCATGATGGTGATGATGTTTATTAATTAATTTAATATTATTAAGTGACCATGATATTTATTAAATATTATGTCGTGAATGTAATTATAATTTAAATTTTAATTCTATGTAAAATTGTGAAATTGTATTTGTATTTGTACTAATTGTAATTTTAAGTGTAATTGTATGTAAAATATTTATTAATGTAAAATTTTAATTGTAATTGTAATATTTAATTTATTCTGAAATGATTGTAATTGTATATATGAAAAATTGTAAATTTGTAATTGTAATTCTAATTGTATGTAAATTTCACAAATTGTAATTGTATTTGTAATTGTAATTTTAATTGAATTGTATCTAAAATATTCGTAAAATTGCAATTGTAATTGTAAATGTAATTCTATGTAAAATTGTAAATGTAATTGTATTTGTAATTGTAATTTTAATTGAATTGTCTGTAAAATTTTTGTAAAAATGTAATTGTAATTGTATGTAAAATTGTAAATGTAATTGTATGTAAAATTAAAATTGTAATTGTAATTCTAATTGTAATTCATGTATGTGAAATTAATGTAAAAATGTAATTGTAATTTTAATTATAATTGTAATTCTAATTCTAATTAATGTAATTGTATGTAAAATTTTAATTTGTAAAATTTTAATTCTATTAATGTGAATATTTTAATTTTATTAATGTGTGTTGGAACACCTAATCCTACATGGGTAGGTGTGGAATATGAAAAGTCACAATTGAGTCCAAGTGACCTTGGAATATGAAACCAAGAGTCACACCATTGTACTATAAATGTACATCTTTGTATAATGGAAAATAAGAGAGCTACACGCTTATCCTTCATTGTGTTGAGTTTTCTCTTGTGTGTGTTTATTCTTCCTCATACACCATGTGTGTGCTTCAACATGGTGTTTAACATGGTATCAGAGCGGGCGATTTCTGGCCCTGCTCCACTTTGAGTGAATCATTTGTGTTTATGGCCTATGCATATCTGCAAAAATTGTTGGTTTTTTTTGCAGCACTCAAGTGTTTGTAGCAGTGTTTTTGCCGCATCCAGAAGAAGGAGCAGCATTCAGAAGAAAGAGCAGCATTCAGAATTTGTTTTGAAGAAGAGCAGCAGTGGTTTTGAAGAAAGGCAGCACTGCCCATCTGAAGGTTTTCATTCTCATTTTCCATGCAATTTTTATTAATTTATGCATTGAAGAGTTGCTGGAAAACACTGTTTAAATTGAGTTTATGAAGAAGAAGAAGTTTCTGGTTTTTATTGCAAAAGGAATCTGAGTTTTTTCTGCTGGAAAATTCATCATCTCTGCATTTTTGAGCTGCTGGAAATTTCTGAGATTTCTGAGTTCTCTAATTTCTGGGTTTTACTGCTGAAATAATCTGGAAAATTCTGCAATTCTGGGTTTCTCTGCTACTGGATTTGTTCTGCTATATTTTAAAGAAGAAAAATCTGCTGCTATTTTTTGGAATCCCTACTCTACTCTGCTGTTTAAAAAAAAAAAAAACTCTGCAACACCTTGGCCTTTCGGCCCTCTCCTCTTCCCACGCAATCTCTCACCGGCCCTCCATTACCATACGCTCATTTCCATAAACCCTCCAGCCGACTTTACCCATCTCCTTCTCGCGCCCTTACGCTCAACCATACGCTCTCACCTGCAATATCTGCACATTCGGCCTTACGGCCTGCCACTCACCCCTCAACCTACGTTGTCTACACCGCTCAGCTCACAGTCTACACACCCTAAACCCCCTCACAAGCCGCTCCCCTCTCCTCACAGCAGCTCACTAATCCCAACTCTGCGCCATACCTTATCACTCCGCCCCTTCCCTACACTCCTCCTGCCCTTACGCACCCGCACCCCTCTCAACCCCTTACGCTCTCCTCACTACACTCTCCCCCGCCTCCCTTTAATAAATCCACTCCCTTTTTAAATAAGTTACCTCCCACCTTTTTAAATATGACCCCACTCTTCTTTTTAAATTCGCTCACTTCATTAATACATTCCATTATTAATACATTCCACCGCTCCATTATTAATACACTCCCTATATAATACGATCCCTCTCTTTTTTTAATACATTCCATTATTATTTCCCCCTCCCACATTTAATACCCCTCCCTTACGTATATCTTTTCCCTTTTAATTTTTTATTATTAAAAATTCTTTTTTAATTTCAACCTTCAAATTTTTAATCCATTTCCTTTAATATGCCCCCCTCCCCCATATTTTTCACTTAGTTGGTCCCCCTCCATTTTTTAATTATTTCCCTTTCCCTTTTTAATTAATTCCCATTAACTCATTTTTTAATTAATTAAAAAAATTAAAAAAATTAAAAAAAAAAAAAAAACAGCGGAGAGAGAGGAGAGAGAGAGGAAAAAGACTAGAAAAGCAGAAAATGAGAAATGGCATATGAGGAAATGGTATATACATGAAGAAAAGTGCAGATTACATTTGTGGCATATATGAGGGTGATTTTTTTGAAGAAATGAACATTTGAAGACAAGTTTGCCATCATTTTCAAAACAACTTTTTGAAGGAAAATTCAGCTGCCTTGCACATTTTTGCAGAGATATTGTATTGAAATGACATTGACTTGCATCATCTTCATAGTTGTAATGAGTACTTGAGTTGTTGGATTGTTGATTGCCCTCCATCATTTGAGGAGCACATTTTGTACTTTGAGTCATTTGTATTTCTTGTTGCATCACATTGTAAACGGGTGCATTTTCGGTTGAAGCCGACACCCTTTCATTCATTTTTGAGCCTAAATTGTTGAAAATGGCCAAAATCAATGAGGCATTAGTGTTGTTGAATGACCTCATTCATTCAAATGTTGATGACATGATAAAAATGAGCAAGGATGCTCTTTGTAGAATTCAAAGTTGTTTGCAAGATGCACATGAGAAGATTGAGTTTTTGCAGTTGGAATCTCAGCTCCAACAAGACGAACTTCAGCAAAAGAGTCACCATTCTGAACCTGTTTCTGTTCAGAAGATTGTGAAGGACTCTCATCATAAGAAAGAAGATAAAGTTCCAGATGATTCACATTTAGTTCCTTGTTCAAGAGCAGATGTACATGCAGATGCAACAGTTCAGCCCGCACTTCTCAAGCCCATCATCAGACCTTGGGAAGAGCTTGTCCACAACAAGCACCGAACTGGTCTTGGATATGAAAAGGATGTGTCCTTTCATATTCCAGATTACACAAAGCCCATTATATTTCAGAGTGTTGGATTCCTATATGACAGTTCACCTGCAGCTGTTCCAGATCCTGTTCCACTTCCACAACATATTGAGAAATGCCAACACTGTGATCGAGTTGGCCATATGAAAGATCATTGTTTTGATCTTCATCCATGCAAGCATTGTGGTCGGCACACCCATTCTTCAGACAGATGCTTCAGACACAAGCCTCCTGCAAGAACAAAGATTCATCTTGGATGGATCGCTTCTTGGCAATGGGCATCAGCAGCCAAGAAGATGTTTACGACACATGTCAGAACTTGTTCACGCATATTGAGCAAACTTGCAGTTGAGTTTTCGCCATCATCTCACCTTGTCCATGACAGGGGGGAAAATGGTGGTCATGTACAAGCTTCGACGTCAGATCAAGCGAGCCTGAGCCACAATCTCTCATTCCATGTTCAGAGTTGTAGCCAGCAGTTCAAGTGAGCCTGAGCCACAATTCGTCATTTCGGATTCAGAGATGTAGCCAGAGATACGGATGCCCATGAGCATACCTTCGGTTGGTGGATAACCTAAAACCATCATTTTCGGTTGGTGGATAACCTAAAACCATCATATTTGGTTGGTGGATAACCTAAAACCATCATTTTCAGTTGGTGGATAACCTAAAACCATCATCTTTGGTTGGTGGACAACCTAAAACCACCACAGGTCGTAGACCTCCCTTCTTTTAGGTCGAAGGTCTCCCTTTTTTATGAGGGACAATTCCTCTAGCAGAAGCCTTCAGCTTCTTGCCAGTTTTGGAAGAGTTCCGGGAACTGCAACAAGTTTTGCGTTCAGTGTTTGTAGTCATCCTAAAGCACCCCTTCAGCCTCCACATTTCAGAGAGTTGATTCAGCCCAAGTGCTGCCATGCATACTTTGCAGATTTGTATTACAACTCTCTTCTTGGACTCACACATACCCCTTCGGATTAAGGGGGGATGTTGGAACACCTAATCTTCCATGGGTAGGTGTGGAATGCGAAAAGTCACAATGGAGTCCAAGTGACCTTGGAATGTGAAACCAAGAGTCACACCATTGTACTATAAATGTACATCTTTGTATAATGGAAAATAAGAGAGCTACACGCTTATCCTTCATTGTGTTGAGTTTTCTCTTGTGTGTGTTTATTCTTCCTCATACACCATGTGTGTGCTTCAACATGGTGTTTAACAATGTGAAATGATTTTATTAAAATATTTAAATTTGTAAAATTGAAAATAATTGTAAAATAACAAATTTAGAATAATACGAATTTTTGTAACATAAAGTTTAGAAAATAATGAAAACAAATTCATGTACTTTATAATTATCATTATTTTATTATGATCATAAATACATAAAGTTTAGAAAATAATGAAAATAAATTCATGTACTTTATAATTATCATTATTTTATTCTGATCTTACATACAAAAAAAGAAAAAAACTTTAAAAAGTCCAGTGCACTTATCATCCTAACAGGCCACGATGCGTCGTATTAATACAACACACTGGTGTGTCACATTTCCGCGCACTGAAAATGAATAAAAACAAATAAAAAATATGCAACTCTATTTTTTTTAAGTTAAAAAAAGCGGCAATTTGAAAAATGGGTGGCAAAATATTTTCAAAAATCTAATTTGATAAAATAATTCTTTAAATACTAAACACTTTTCATTATTTCAGTATTTTTGCTAAACGTTTTCAGTCATATTTTTGTAGGAGAGCACGAGGGCACTGTGGATGGCGAAGTACGTTCAAAAAAAAGTATTCAGACAATCAGAAACCAAAACTCTGGTGATTCAAGTCCTTTATCATAGAATTTCAAACCATTTCATGATTAAATTTAATTCCTTTTTTAACTTTTTTTTGAAGTTTTCTATTTTTTCCTGTAGTTTTATGCATTTTTACCCTGAACCATTCATTTTTTGTTTTTGTCCCTTCTTCTCCCTGTGTCTGTGATTTCAAAATTAGGTTTTTTCATTTTATATTGATGTCCAACCGACAGGACAACTTGCATAGTCGAATCCCAATCCATTCGGCCATTGTGTGAATTTTTGAAAAAATGGATTTTTCTTTACTGGTGCTCCCTGCATATGCCACCGCACCAATGCTCTGTATTATTATAGCACACCGCCCAAGTTCTGTGTCGTAAAAAATTGAAACATTTTTTCTAAATCAGTGCGCCAAATCTGAACTAGGGCACCGGTGCTCTGTTTAACTAGGAAAGCACCGTATGGTGTATTACACCATTTTTGCGGTGTGTTTATAATACCCCACACACCGTTAGGTCTATTGCACTCTTTTTGCGGTGCGTTTATAATACCAAACACACCATATGGTGCATTATACTATTTTGTAGTGCGTTTTTAATATATCCACGCACCAGCGACGGTGCGGATTTCATGAAAGCCGCATCGGTGTCTCGAGATTTATTTTCTACCAGAAAAGTTGAGAATTTATTTATAAATATATTAATGAATGATATTCTACAGGTTTCATATTGATAAAGAAATGACTGACAAGATATCAAGTAACAAAAATATTGTTAACTCACTCCCGCTCGAATATTGGGACAAAGAATCTCTCACAGCTATCGGCAAAGGGTTGGGCGAATTCATCAAGATATCTAAAGAGAAAAAGCTCCGAAGGTACACCTCTTATGCGTGAATTTGTGTCTATAAGCACCTGGACAAATCCCTCCCGGATGCGGTAATTTTGTTTCACAGTGATTTCGAATGGATTCAACCCATAGATTATGAACATGTCCCCTTTAGATGCCGCAGGTGTCATGCCCATGGGCATCTATTTAGGGATTGTCCCCTCAATATTGCTCCCAAGACCAAAGAGGTCGAAGAAAAATATGAAGTGGATAAATTCATTGAAGTTCCAAACCGCAGAAGGCATAATAAAAAACCCCCCTCTAGTAGCAAAAATTCCAATCCGCAAGCCAATACCCCTTCTACCAGCAACAATTTTGAACCCCTAGCTCAAAATGACCCCTCTGGGGATATCCCTTCTGTCAACCCTGTTCCCTCTCCCAAACCCTTTTCTTCATTTGTTCCCCCAAAACCCTCAAGCCCTAAGCCAAGCCCAGTAGATATGGAAAATATGGAGACTATGGGATCCAAGCAAACCCTAGATTCAAGTCCTATCATTGGGAAGCCAAACAGCATGGATATTGAAAAAAATTTGCTCAACCCTAATCATATCAACCAAGAAAATCCTGAAAGCAGTCAACCCAGCCATATGAATGAGGATTCTGAAGGTTTTGAACTAGGTGAACTTGATCTGCTGGGTCTAGAGGATGCCTGCAGGCGAAGGAATTTGACAAAATTAATCCTCGCCGGATTGAGACCTTAGAAGTCATCCTTTCCAAAGCTCAGCAACACAAGAAGCTGGATATTCAGCTAGGAAGTTACTGGGATGGTTTAAATATCACAAAAGAGTCCAAGAAAAGAGGTCGAATGCCAGATTGGCAACACACCATCATGTTAGGGGAGATGCCAGTGGAGTCAGGACGATATCCCAAGCTCACGAGGTTCTTCAAACTGCTTCCAAACGTTTCCTCATGAAGCTCGTCTCATGGAATGTAAGAGGGCTAAACAGCACCAAGAAATACAGAATGATCAAAAGTATGATACAGCAAGGAAGACCTCAAATCATCTTTCTTCAAGAAACAAAATGTAACAGTATAGCACTTGGTAATATTTTAGCCAAAGCTTGGCCCGGATGCCAGTCTGTAGTAGTAGATGCCTCTCGCTCGTCGGGAGGCCTAGCCATAATATGGGACATGCAAGCTATTTCTCTTGGAAACTTCCATGTAGCTCATAATCTCATTCAAGCCACCTTCCATCTCATAGGCACCAATATACATGGGCACCTTTCAAATGTCTACTTTCCTCAAGATTTGGCAAGCAAGACAACGCTCTTGAATACTATGGAAATCCTAAATTCCAATTGAATGCATTCCTTATGGATTCTAGGGGGGAATTCAACATGATTACAAAGCTTGAAGAAAAAACAGGGGGTCAACCGAGGTTGGAACCGGAAAGCTCCCACTTCAGGGATTTCATCAACAGAAGTTGGTTGATCGATCTACCTTTCTGTAATGGAATTTATACTTGGAATAAAAAAATATTTGGAAGTTAGCATATAGCCTCCAAGCTAGATTTCTTCCTAATATTTGATAATGCTATACATATGGGGGGAGATATCTTTGCTTCCATTTTACCTATAGTAGGCTCGGACCACTGGCCCATCTCACTTCAATGGCAGAGCCCTTACCAACACCTGAAATGGCCTTCTGGCTGGATCATCCTAATTTCATGAACCTATTCCACACAGCTTGGAAAAGCTTTGTTCCACCCAAAGGTTCCAAGATGTTTCAATTTCAGAAAAAGCTTCGATACCTCAAATCTCAAACCAAATCCTGGAACCACTCAATTTTTGGGAACATCTTTCAGGAAAAAAATCCTCTTAAACTCAAAATGGTGGAGATTCAACAGGAAATCATCAATAAGGGAAGAATAGAGCTTCTCGACCCCGAGGAGCAGAGCCTTCAGTAGTAGTTTAATGAGAGATACAAATAAGAAGAAATACTCTAGAGAAAAAAAATCCAGAATCCGCTGGCTACAGGAAGGAGTAAGAAATACAAAGTTCTTTCATCGTTCCACCATTCAATGAAGAATACAAAACCGCATCGCCCACATCACAAATCAATAAGGAGAGAGATTGGAAAATCATGAGTATATTGAGCACAAATTGCTGGAACACTTCAAAAGAATCCCTCAAGAACCTCCAATTAGCAGGAAATCAACAATAAAAAAAATAACCCAGCTTATTCCCAAACTGATAATGGAAGAGCACAATCAGATGCTGTTGTGGCCAATCTCCCTGCAGGAGGTCGAAGGAGCCATGGCCCAATCTAAGGTGGGAAAATCCCTAGGCCCAGATGGCTTCACGTCAAACTTCTTTCACCATTTTTGGGATACCATCAAACTGGAAGTCTGGCAATTAGTGGAAAAATCTAGATCAATGCACTAGCTACACCCCTCACTCAATGCCACATTAATCACTCTGGTACCAAAAGAAGATCAACCAAGCAAGCCAGACAAATTTTTCCCCATCGCCTTATGTAATGTGATCTACAAGCTAATCTCAAAAGTCATTGCCAATCGGCTCAAGCCACTTCTTCCGCTGCTCTTCTCTCCCAAACAAACTGGATACATGGTAGGCTGAGAAATCTTGGATGGGATCATCTTAATGCACGAATTCATCCACTCCTTAAAAATCAGTAAAAAGGTAGGTATGATTCTCAAAATTGATCTATCCAAGGATTTTGATAAATTAAGTTGGAAGTACATTCAACAGATTCTGAGGATTTTGGTTTTAATCAAATGTGGATAAGATGGGTTATGAACCTTATCTCCTCCACCTTCTACTCCATTTTGGTAAATTGGATTCCATCTCATCCATTCTCCCCCTCGAGGGGTATTAGACAGGGAGATCCACTATCTCCCTTCCTCTTTGTTCTTATGGCAGAAGACCTTTCGCGGCTCATTCAAAATGCTCTTCAAACCCATAAATTGAAAGGCATATCTCTTCATGGCTCCCCTGCTAACACCCATCAACAATTTGTGGATGATAACATGCTTTTTGGCCACCCTTCCATGCAATAAGCTCATTATTTTAAATTCATTTTGAACGTTTTCTCTGAAGCTTCTGGCACTTCCATCAATGCTGCCAAGTCTTAGATCTACTTCTTCAACACCGCTATTCAAACCCAACCCAATATTGCTGGCATCCTCAGTTTCTCCATAGCTACCCTTCCTGCCAAATACGTTGGACCCCCCTCATAGATTCCGCCATTAAAAATTCTTCCTAGAATATTCTCCTTGAAAAGCTAAAGGCTCGTCTTTCCTCCTAGACCTTCAGAGCTCTCAACATGGCTATCAGGCTTACCCTCATCAAGGCAGTTCTTCAATCTATGCCTCTTTACCTTTTCTCGGTCTTGGCAGCACCGAAATGGGTTCTCAAGCAAATAGAAGTCATGCAACGTAAATTCCTTTGGGGATCTTCAGGCCAAAACATAAAATGGGCCCTTATAAACTAGAGCATGGTGTGCACTCCAAAGGAAGCCAGAGGACTTGGACTTAGAGACCCAACTCATAGAAACAAAGTCATAGGAGCTCAAATTTAGTGGAAATGGATCTCAAATCCAAATACGCCTTGGGCCAGATTATGGATTGTGAAATGTACCAATAACAGACCTCCAGAAGAACTGATCCGACTCTCCCCTGAGGATAATAGCTCTTTAATTTGGAATGCTGCCAATCAACATAACACTCTGATACAACAACACAGTTTTTGGGAAATCCAGAATGGAGGCACAGCCAAATTCTGGGCAGACTCTTGGAAACCAAAACCAAAGATAGCTGATACTCTCAATCATCTCAATATGGGAAATCCAACTACTGAGCCAGAAGATAAGGTAAATCAACACTGGCTTGTGGCAAATAACAATGGGTTCAGGCAATGGAAGCAATCCACTCTAATAGCTCCCCAAGCATAGGAAGACACCTGGGAAGCCCTCAGATTAGAGTTACAGCAAAGAAATATCAGATGGTTAGAAAATCCGAACATTCCTAGATGGGTTTATACAACCAAATTAATGTTCTCCACTAAGGAGGCTTGTACTTTGGCAGCATGTCTGGTCTCCCGGCACTTGGCCCAAAGTCTCAACATTCCTTTGGATTCTCAGTCACAAAATAATTCTCACCTGGGATAATTTTATTAAAAGGGGCTTCACTGAGCCTTCACGTTGTCCTAATTTCAACCAAAGTAACAAAAGAATTCAACATCTCATGATCTCTTGCACTCTGGAAAATACACTTTGGGAGAAAGTTATTTTCTATTGACAAAAGAGCAAACCTGTGGGAGATATTACCAACATCATCCGCAACTGGCCCAACCTACCCTATAGCAGTGATCTTCTCAATACTCTTTTGCAACTTATCCCTGGCCTGCTCCTATGGTCAATCTGGAAAGAAAGAAACAAAAGAATTTTTAGGACCCAAACCACGCCTCTAGAGAAATCTGGAGCACATTCAACAACAATATTCAAGAATCCTTGGCTCTTCATAATTGGAAGGAAGAATACATCCCCACCAAGCCACGATAAATTTCCATATGGGAGAATTGACAACTAAAGATTAATCCAACCCCAACCAAAATGGCAAGGAAAATTCAAAGGAACCCTGATTGTTGGTCTCCACCCCCAACAGTGGTTGTAAAATTAAACTTCAATGTAGCTTCAAACGACAATCCTGGGAAAGCCGGATTCGGTGGCATCTTCAGAGATTCTAAAGGCGCACCTCTAGCAATCTACTTCGGATCACTTGCTTGGGACACCAACAACTCATCGGAGTTAGAAGGCTTGTGGCAAGTTCTCTGCTTAGCCCAACAACACAATTACTTTCCCACTATTTTCGAAGGAGATTCACAGGTGCTCATCAACATGGCTAATTAACTACTTTCGGGGTCCTCTGTTGCCAAGGTTTCCACCAGCTGGCGGATAGCTGTGAGACTTGAACTGCTGGAAGATTGGCTCAAGCTCAATAAAGCAGTCTCATTCACTCACATCAAGAGGGATGGAAAATAAGTTGTAGACTTCCTTGCCAATCTGGGAGTGAAGAGTATAGATTCTCTTAATCTTGGTCCCCTCAACATTATCCATGAAAGTGCTAGTTTACAGGAATGCAACATTCTGGTGCACAACGACACTACAGTTTCAGATGCGGATGACAGTCGGGCTTGATGGGACATCCGTCCCATGACGCATCCCGATGAATGTGGTGTGGGGTGGCCATATGGCCTCCCACAGGGACATTTACAGCGCCATTGCTCCCACCACCCTGCACTCCATCTACACCTTCAGATCACTCTGCCACCACCTTGAGCATTCCCTCTAGCTCTTAATGGATTTCGATTTCAGTTTATTGTATGGAAAAAATTATGTTTGCAGGTCCATAGCTCCGCAAAGATGTTTATGTCCGCCCTCTTGTGCCGAGCCAAGTGCTCGTACGCACACTGGTAGGCGATGTATGCTCCTTTGTTGTCTAGAAATGATTCCGGACTTCCATTTCTCTCAAAGCAATCTCTGCTACTCGAATTCCCTGCCTACCTCGCCCATTCCCTTTGCACAACATCTCTCCTGCCCATCCCTCAAGCGACGTTGTGTGCACCTCTCCGCCACCATGCCCAGGCTTTGCCATAGAATGAGATGTTGATGCGGGAGTAGTCATGGTTGAGCCATTCAATCCCGATCCTCCCCCAGCACAGATTCCACCTTAGAGGACTTCTCGTGTGACCATGTCCCGGAAACTCGAAGCCGAAGTGGTAGAATTTTCTTTAATGAGAAATCTCACTCCTTCTCGAGCTCTTTGCCTCCCCATGTGCCTTCTCCTATGCCTCATCCTGTGCCTCCTCTTGTGCCTCCTACTCCGCTTGCCTTCACCCCCCTTCGCCAGGCCTCCCAACGTGCGGAGTTTCACTTTGACTGCATGATGAATAGGCCTGTTATTATAGCCTATATCACTGTCACCATTAGGGAGGAGGCAGCCTGCCCCAACCCCCCTTCTATTGTTGTCCCCTATCCCTCTACTACTCCTGCTCCCATGCATGCAGAAGAAGCCAAGGATTCCATGGCGCTGCCGAAGATTGCCCGTGATAACAAGATTCAAGTTTAGATGAAGGAGAACACTGAAAAAGTTATCACGCCTCCTACTACAGATGATGAACGAAGCAATGATGAATATCGATGTAGAATTAAGGAGGAGCCTCCCTCTCTAGTCAATGATAAGTAGCCAGGAAAACCTTCAGCGGATTACGACTCCTCAGCCTAGGTTTCTTAGGCTATTTTTTGTTTTCATGTTCAATTACACTCTGCTGAAAGAGAAGATTGTATTTTTACATGATTTTTTGATAAAATATTTGACTCAAATGCTGGTTTCCCCTGTAAGGGCGGCAAGACATATGTATATGGGACAGGTTTCCCCTAGGTGGGCAGTCCAAACTCATGCTTTCCATGACTATCAAGCCATGCTTTCAGGCTCTCTCAGCTAAAGCAGAGGCAGTTTTTTACTATTATGTGTTATACCAATAGATTTAGAATTATTCAGAAAAAAAAAAAAAACAAAAATACTATTAACACATTAAGAAAAGTAAAAAAGGCAAGTTCTTTGTAAATTCTTTATAAAAAATATTATTTTTGAACTATATGTAACTTTAACTAATATGTATTGTTTACTGTGTATCATGCAGAGCCATAAAATGATGAAGCTCGATATGATTATTTCTGATCTACAACCAGAAGAGCATAAAAGTTTAATGGAAAATTGCAAAAATATGAATCAGGTGAATGAAACAATACTATCGATCGAATGTGAGTTTCTTTTTTTAATTATCATTAATAATATACTTAAAATTATTAGATAACATGTGTCAAACAGTCTACTAAATCACATCTATTTAATGTTCTTCAGGGACCAACAACTCAGAAAAGGAATGTTTTTCTAAGAAAAGAAAAAAAATAGAACATGCAAATGAAAATGAATTTCTCCATGGCTCATCTGGAGTGGTGCTGGAAGTTAACAAAAGGGGGAAAAACTTTTAGAAAAGTTTGAGGGATCTAGTGGAACGAATACAACAACGTGCTTCAAATGTAATATGTAATCATTGCATTTTTCGATCATTAGGTACAATAAATAAACAATTTACCATTAAATATTAATTTTCAAGAATTTTCTTGCAAAAAAGAAAATAAAAGAAAATGGAACCCATTCAGCACATAAAACAGGACGACAAGGAAGAAAATGGTTGATCTCTAAGTTTGTGAGTAATTGTTACTTCCTTATAACAACTTAACTAGATTTCATTTTTGTATTTTTTAAGTTGTTTTACAAAAATCATCATTGAATGTCTTCAAATAGGTGCTAACATCTAAAGAAGAACCATCAGACGAATTGATTGAAATTGGGTTAAATATGGGTTGTGAGTATATGTTGGCATATCAGAATTTAATTGTGGAAAATGTAAGAATCTATCGATCTTTTTTTAATTAGATCCTTCTATAATTAATAGAACAAAAACATCTTTTCTATTAAATATATGATTTGTTATGGGGTATAAAACTTGCAGGAAACAAAGTATGGCACTGCGCCAACATATGAAATTTTGAAAGATGGCATGGTACATGGTTTTGAAAGAATGTGTATAGTTTATGAGTCAATTGTTGCTATGGTACATCATTTTTCTTTTCGATTTACATTGATGTATATTATTTAATATTGGAATTTTCATTATTCTCACCAATATATATGCACTCATTTCAGTTTATTTTTATGTTTGTAGATGGAAAGTGAAGAAGAAGAAAACAATTAACGTCATCAACAAAACATTCCTGAAAATAATCCAAGTCATGGAAGTAGCTCTAGTAGTGACAATAGTTCAAGCGAAGAATGATTATCACTATGTAATTTGGATATCAAAGCAATGTGTTTTATTTTTTGAAATATGTTTGCGAAATCAGACATTTTGTTTAATGTAATGGATATAGTGTCCCAATTGAAAGACAAAGGGATACGAATAATTGTCCCATTTTTTATGATAAAGACTGTCTTATATATATATATATAATCATAAAATATGTTTTAATTTATTCTATTGTGTTCTCCATTGTCGCTATTGCGTTCTCCATTGTCGTTCTAAAATGCACTAATAAAAATTTAATTCATATGAATATTGTTATAAGATATATATATGTGTGGACTTTTGATGAAGAATGAATTTAAAAAAACCACAATAATTTTGATATGATATAACAAATTAATCCAAACAGCACATTCAAATGCATTAATAAAAATGTAATTAATATGAATATTGTTATAAGATGTGTTGAGTTTTGATGAATGATGAATTTAAAACAATCACAATAATTGGACTGTTAGAGGTGGATGTTTCTAAAAAAAAAAAATGAAAACCGGTGCATTTATGTGTCTATACGCACCAATGCATTTATGATTCTATGGGCACTGCACTAATACCAATTCCAGTTATAAATATCGGTGCATTTGTGTGATAATGCACACCGGGGTGTTTATGTATCTATAAGCACTGGTGAATTTTTAGATACCATGTGCACTGCACTAATACTGATACCAATTATAAATCTTGGTTTCTTTTTGTGATACGGAGCACTGGTGCCAAATAAAGATACACGCACTGGTGCGCTTATATGACCTATGGGCACCGCTCAAATCCCAAGACCAATTAGAATGACCCCGTGCATTGTATCACCAACACTAGGCCCAGCGCTGTTGTTTTCCTTAATGATCCGGTGCATTCTCCTTAGACTTCCCTAGTGCACTATCTACCAATACGCACCGGTGCGTTAAAACCTGATAAGAGCACCGATAAAAAAACATCCGTAATAACCTCCGGCTGCCCATTTTTTTTTCGTTGTGTTGAATTTCCGTTAAAATCTCTGCCAAAACCTCTGTTACCAGAAAAGGATGTGGTAGCATATTTTTTTTTAACAATTTTGGCCAATTTTATAACTCTAAAAACCTCCTTTATAACCTCTGCTAGAGTGTCTTTTCCTTGTAGTGAAGTACTAAAAGAATTCATTTACAAGAAGAGATTTTTGTGATAGATTTTTTGAGAAAGTTTGAGGCAAAAATTTATAAATACACCAACCATTCTCATAGAGCTTGATGGCAGGACATGCAATTCAAAAAACCCCGTGAAGTTTTTCCACCAGGGACCATTTTGTTGTAATTGATTTTGTAGAAAACTAAATATTTGTTCCACAAAAAGAAATTCAGAGTGAATACTATCATTTTGACCAATTCTCCATGCTCATCCATATTCTATATAGAAATGTTGAACAAAATGTTGATCATATAGAAAGCACCAGTGAAAATTGGCATCTTATTAAATAATATCACTTTTATATCAGTGACGATCGTACAAATGATATTTATTTTGTACAACAATTTTTTAGAAAGATTTATTACTCCTTGAAAAGTCGTGGAATAAAATTCAATGGAAATTTGATATGGTCAGATGGATGTGCATGTCAATTCAAATAATTACGATCATTCTTTTGGTTGTGTTGTCTTCATATGAAAACCCACATTAAACATTGTTGGAATTTCTTTCAGACTAGCCATGGAAAAGGAGAACATGACGGTGCAGGGGCATGAATAAAACGAGCACTTCGAAGTTATCAAATAGACCCCTCTACAAACTGACTTGTGGACACTAAATAATTTGTCCAACAGTGCATCGCTGCACTAAGACATGAGACTAACCGATCAAGGGAAGTGTGAAGGTACATTCAATTTAATTTTTATTGGATATCCAATTTTAAACAATGTACATTTGTCACAATGATTATCTTTGATGGTATTTTGATATCATATTTATATTCTTCTTTGAATTTTCCATATAGGCCTTTTTGGCATATTTGGGTCAAAGATGTAGATAGATCGATTGTAAATGACATTGAAACAATAAAAGGTACTTAAAAATTGCATTCAATTAAAACAAAGTTCTCCACAAATGTGTTTGCATTGGATAAAATAAAATATTTGTGTTTTTTTCATGTTTGCATAGACAACACATAATCCAATGATGTTTGTAAAAAAAAAATTATGTAAAAGATTGGCGACATACAGAGCTAAATACAAAGGGGAAAATGTCCATTGCAATGTTTGAGAAATGCAATCAAAGGAGACTACAATATCTTTTGATGGTGATCGAGTTTCTGATCTTGCTAGAGAAGGTAACATTTGAATTTCTTTCAAATGATACATATCTAGAAATAGATAATAAAATCAAGTACATGTATGTTAATTTTAAAGTTAATTTTTCATGTTAATTATGATCTAAATTTAAAGACATAAGTTTTTTTTATCGTGCAGGAGAATTTTTTGCTCTAATTGCACCTACTATCAACAATGAAAATGTGAAGTATTATTTGATGCGTTGCACTAGACAAAAGATGAAATTATTAGAAAAATATAATGATCATGGTTTTACATATGACAAAGGTTATATTATACTGAAAGGTTATTTTTTTAGACAAACTAATCAAAGTGGGGATTTTTTTTACTTTCAAGACTATGAACATGATGTCATAAGTTGTCAATATAGTCACTTGGTGTGTGCAACACACATAAAGTTTATAGAAGTTAAATCAAGGAAAAAAATTAAAATTAAGAAATGGAAAATGTCAAATATCGATCATGAATGGATCATTGAAGATGGCATTCCATTGGAATTTTTTTGATTGAAATGCCCAACAATTTCTTCTCTTTGGATTCACACTTTAGAACTTCTATAGCTCAACTAAAAATTGAACTGCCTTGTTATGTTATATGCGCAGGTGTTTGCACATGTACATTTTTTTGGTACAAGCACACGAGTAACTTATACATGTGTACACATACATATGTCTAGATTATCTGGTCTAAATGATTTCATATATTCTCTGGTCAAAATGTCATTATTACAAAATGTACATATATGTGTATCTAACATAGTTGATATAATGAAAATTTGAAGTTGCATGATTTTGTTTTAGATGTGCGCGTCTATTAGAAGTAAATTATATAATATTCATTCTTGAATGAAAACTTTTTGGTACGTGTTTTGCATTTTCTAGTTTACTATCAACTGAAAGTAGCTTTTCTATGTGCATTGATGGAAAATGTTGCACGTACTGAATATATATGTTCTAGAATGAAATTTTAAAATTTTATGATTGTTTGACACATCTAAGAAGACCTAGAATCTTATGAAATTATATCTATATATATATATATATATATATATATATATATATATATTCAAACATGTAATTAAATCATTTCTATATACATATATTCATGTGAACTTTTTTTTGTTTGTAAAATGACAACTTGAATTTAAAAAAAAAAAAAAATTATATCACAACATTACTGAACACTTGCCAAATGTAGTTCAACTATCCAAAAAAAACTTTAAACATTATATCACAATCACATGCCAAATGTAATTCAACTATCCAATAAAAACAAAACATTATATCACAATCACATGCAAAATGTAGTTCAAATGTCCAAAACTTGAGTTTTAAAAACAAAACAAATTATATCACAACATTACATCACATGTGAAATGTAGTTCAACTATCCAATAAAAACAAAACATTATATCACAATCACATTTCAAATGTAGTTCAATCATCCAAAACTTGAGTTTTAAAAACAATTTACATTATATCACAACATTACTTCACATGCCAAATGTTGTTAAAATATTCAATAAAAACAAAAAATTATATCACAATCACATGCTAAATGTAGTTCAACCACCCAAAACTTGAGTTTTATAAACAAAACATTATATCACAACATTACCTCACATGGCAAATGTAGTTTAACTATCCAATAAAAACAAAACATTATATCACAATCACATACCAAATGTAGTTCAATCATCCAAAACATGAGTTTTAAAAACAAAACATTATATTAGAACATTACTTCAAATGCCAAATGTAGTTCAACCATCAAAACTTGATTTTTAAAAACAAAACATTATATCACAACATGTGATCACATGCCAAAATGTAGTTCAACTATCCAAAATATGGTTTGTAATTCGATATTTGCATCTAGAGAGATTCATTTTTTTTAACAAGTTTATAAAATTACATCTTGAAATCACATGTACCAAATGTAGTTCAACCATCCAAAGTATACAAATTGTGAAAATGTAATTTGAAATTTCCATCTAGAAATTAATTTTGTGATCACATGCCAAATGTAACTATCCAGGACATGAATAAATGTAGTTTAAAACTATATATATATATATATATATATATATATTTATATATATATATATATATATCCAAACAGTAAAATATGTCCAAAATTTGTATCTCACATGAACAATAAAAGTATCTCTCTCTCTCTCTCTCTCTCTCTCTCTCTCTCTCTCTATATATATATATATATATATATATATATAGTGTTACAAATATGTTATATAGAAAGGTAAATATATGATTGCATCTAGATAAGACTATATATAAAAAACTAAATTTAAGACTAGATCTAAGAAATATAATGTTGCACACATGTTCATAATCCATCTAATACTGATGGATGAAGTGTCTCTCCCAACAAAGTCACAATCCTCGAGCTATCCTGTGAATCATGGAGAACTTGTACACAATGTGTACAAACATTAAATTTAATACATTTTAAAATTGAATGAGAATATAGAACTTCATCTAAAAAATAAAAATAAAAAAATAAAATCATGCAATACCTCATGAGGTTCCCTCTCCATTGTGTTTTGTTGCTCATCCATTAAAAATTCCTCCACAAGAACATCTTCCACAGTAAACTGTATAATATATATGTACAAGTATATATATATATATATATATATATATATATTTATTTATCTATTTATTTATTAAAAAATTTTGAATGAAAATGCATATATATAAACTAATTTTCAATAATATTAAAAAATAAGTTAGACAACTTGTTCAAATGCTTGAAATGGTGTGGATGTTCCTATATCCATAATGCACTCCATCGCTAGAGTCCGTGGAGAAAAGAAATCATCTCGAGGAACCTAAAATTCAAAAATTTTAAAAGTATAAAATAACTCAAGATTTGGATCTAAATTTATAATAAAATTTTTGAACTTCAATTTATAACTTATAACTTAAACATATAACTAAGTGAAAAATTGAATATCTATGGTGGTGGATCTGGCACATATATTAAGGGTGGCTCCAAAAGAAAATCTCCAAAACCCTAAAATTCAAAAAATTTAAAATAACTCAAGATTTAGAGATCTCATTTTTAATGGAAATTTTGAGCTGGAATATATAACTTAAAAACATATTTAAAAGTGAAAAAGTTGTTCATACTTGTGATGGTGGATTTGGCACATCTCCCAAGGAAGAATAAGGTATCACCATCCCAAAAAAATCAGCCAGAATCAGAATGTGTTAACATTTAATTATATATACATGTACATGTGTGCACAATTATTTATTTTAAAAATATGTCATCATGTTTCGATATATATAATAATATATAAAAAATATTTGTACATCATCATGTTCACTTAAAAAACACTAACATTTTCCAACATATCTTAATGGTGAGAACCATCTTGATTGTGTGATTGATGGGGAGACCCATCTTGATTGTGTGAACTGGAGGCTCCAACCGTGATATTAACAGCATCTTCGTTCATCAAGCGTGACAATTGCAAATGGTGTTAACATATAATGATACATTTTTGTCAGATTAATGTATACAAATAAATATATGTAAATATGTATTTATTAAAAATTCTACATGTGTTAAAATAATCACCTTAACCATTAACACACACCGTTCCCACGCCCTCTTGCTCATGAATAATTAGGTCCTGCCAGCCATTGTAACAATTATTTTCATATGTTCTAAGATCTTAAACACTCATGTTTTCTATCTCTTCATTTGTATAATACACAAAATTAGTGTGTGCATTCTCACATGCTCTTTGTCAATTCATAAAAGCATAAACTCCACCCAATCCACTATGAACATTGTCAATGATGGCATCCCTTGCTTCTCGACTAATTTGAGAAATGGCATCCATCTTTGACTGCAAATTTTTGACACGAAGAGGTCGAATAACCAATGTTGGCTCAGGGCAAGGCAACTCAACATCACACCTAGCGTCCCTACGGTCACACAATTGATCTTTCCCATGACCAAAAAATTCAGAGGGAAGGTCATCATAATTGGCTTTCATTCCCAAAAAGAATTTTTCATAAAAGAATTTTTCAAAATAAATCATAACCTCATCGTTCCATGGGAGTCTTCCATAGGAAGGAAGGTGTATATCTTACAAATATCGAGTTATATGAGGGTGCTTGAGATATTGCACCTTTAGCATCTTTCTCTTAAACCCTTCTCTGAAATTAAACATAGACTTGGTCATTTCTGTTGTAACTCTTTGTTTAAGAAACTCCCATGTATCGGGACCCATCACAATTTCCTTTATTTTTCTCATCACTTCTACAAAATTATCAGTGGTTGGCCCAAGCTTTAGATACACATCTACTAGTTCGCTTAAAAAGGGAGTAAATATTTCGAAGATTTGTTGACTTTGAGTAGGGAGAGTCGAAGCCACGATATCTCTCTTCAATTTTGAATGAATATTTTGACACATTTGTAAGGTGCATTGGTGCATGTTTGATTCCCAAGGTATATCAGAAATGTCATACGGATAATTCGTGATCAGTGTACACCCTTCTTCTTGAATGACACGTTTTGTCCTATGTCTTTTTCGAGCAACATTTGGAGAAACATTTTCACCCTCTACATCAATATATAAAATTTTATATATTAAAAAAACATGTCAAAAATTTTGTACAAATTGAATGAAAATAATATTCAGATTGATGGTGACCTCGATATGATTGGCTAGAATCTTGCCCACCTTGAGACTGTTGAGAACCAGATGACCACCAATTGGTTGAGAGCCAACACGACCATCCGTTGATTGGCCTCTGGGGGAATTCTTATCACCACCTTCACGCAATTCGCTAGCACTTATTGATGGCCCTCCAAGAGAATGTGTACCACCACCAACTTCACGAGATGAGAGGGAAGCTTCATAATAAAATATGAATTTATAATCAATTCAAAAGTACATTCATACATATAAATACATGTACATATTTATTGATTCTAAAATTGTGTGAAGGATACCAAGATTGCGTGAACCATGGCCATGATTCATTGGTGGAGTAGACACCCTCGTCCTCCTACCTCCTAAAAATTAAAAAATGAAACTTATTAACAACTAATTTAACTCACAAAATTGATAAAAAAATCAATTCCATATGTACACAAATGTATGTATGGAGATAAGATTATGTTTAAATATCATGAACATCCCTCGACCCGTGATGCCCCTCTCTCATAGAGATATGGGATTTTATTGATCTATGCCTTTCATCCTCCATGATATATATATGTAGATATATCTACAGTGGACATTTACAATTATTTTTAAATTAATATTTAAAATAAATTAAAAATAAATTTCAAAAAATTAATGTAATTTAGTCTACGCAAATTATGTAAAACACAACTTTCAAAGCATTAATTGATGTGTGAAACTAAATTTAAGAAAAAAATTTATAAAAATTTTAAGTTCACCGAATTGCGATTTATATGGTGGGACTGTTGAGATTCAACAAGATGATGAGCTTAGTGAAAAGAGTCGCCTTCACTAAGTGAGCCCGCAGGCTATTTTTGGCTCAAGTTTATTTTTAGACTGTGTCTAATTTTAGACATGGTGATCATATTTTAGAAGTTGCAGGATGTTATTTGTGGATGGTTGGTCAAGTTGGGAAAATATAATTTCATCTATTTTTCCAACTTGACCAACCATCAACAAGTAGCATCCTGCAACTTCTGAAATATGATCACCATGTCTAAAAATAGACATAGTCTGAAAATAGACTTGTGCCAAAAATAGCCTGTGGGCCCACTTAGTGAAGGCAAATATTTTCACTAAGCTCATCATCTTTTTGAATCTCAACACTCCCTCTCAACAAGATAGTGATTATCTTTCAGCCCAATCCTGCCTCTATGGTATTCGAATTTTCTCCTGGTGAGCACCTTCGTTAGAATATCTGCATCTTGATGTATCCTTCTGTCTGTACCATAAACCATACTCAGATGTACCCCTGAGATATCACAGGACATGCTTGCCTGCCTTCCAAAAGAGCTTGGTAGGCTTAACCATCGCTTGTCAAAGTTGGTTCACCGCATAGCATATGTCTGGTCTTGTATTAACTAAATACATGAGCGAACCCACCAAATGTCAATAAACAGTGGAATCCACTACCTCTGCCGATGTAGCATCCTATTTCCTCCAATTTCCTGGAAGAGGAGTGTCGATAGGCTTGCATCCTTGCATGTTAAACTTCTCTAGTATCTCCCGGGCATACTTTCCTTGAGACACAAACAGTTCATCTTCTCGCTGCCATATTTCCAAACCAAGGAAATAATGAAGGAGGCCCAAATCCTTCATCTCAAACTCCTTTGCAAGATCTTCCTTGCATGAGTGTATCAACTGCTCATCACCCGTTAGGATTAAATCATCAACATAAATAAAATGATTAAAAGCTTACCCTCCACCACAATTTGGTACAAGTTTGCATCCGCCTCACTCTTTGTGAAGCCATATCCATTGAAATAGTTGTCGATCTGAGTGTACCAAGCATGAGGTGCTTGTTTCAGCCCATACAACACTCTTTTGAGCCTGCACACATGCAACTCACTACTGAAGATCTCAAATCCTTCAGGTTGCTCAATGTACACCTCTTCCTCATTGATCCCATTAAGGAACATAGTCTACACATACATCTGATGAATTTTCCAACTCATCTACACTGAGAGGTCAAGGATGGTCCTTATGGAAGAATACCGTGCGACAAGTGCAAAGTTTTCTTCATAATCAATCCCCTCAATCTGTGAGAAGCCCTGGGAAAAAAATCTTGCCTTATACTTCTCGACGTTCCCATCAGCAGCTTGCTTTACCTTGTAGATCCATCTTGATCCTACAACTAATTTTCCCACTAGCCTTGGAACAATCTCCCAAGCACTGTTTCTGACAATGGAGTCATACTCCTCCACCATGGCATCTACCCATGTGGGCTCCTACACTGCTTCTTCAAAATAAGATGGCTCTATCATGATACACTTGCTCATCAGAGCCATGTATCTAGTAAATCAGTCAGGTGAATGTCTTTGTCTACGCTGTGACGTAGGGACTCCTACATTATGTGCTGCATCAAGTTTGAGTCTCTCAGCTTCTGTGGTCCGCTTTATGCCTTGTATGATGTTTGGTTCTACATGAGTGGACTCATCCACTCCATGAATCTCCTATTGTGGCTGATCCACATTCAAAGGCTCATCTTTTGGAACAAGCAGTTCCTTCACTGCATGTAAGTCTAGCTCCCTCTCAAGCATAGCTTGTGCAACACCCACGATAATTTTGTTCTTCCTCTCCATGACCCCATTCTGCTATTGATTATGAGGTGCTATGAGTTCTCTTCGAATTCCTTCTTTGCTACAGAAGTCTCTTAATTCACCCGAGATGTATTCACCACCATTTTCGCTCCATAGAGCTTTCACTTTCTTCCCCGACTCCTTCTCCACCAATGCTTTGAACTCACAGAATTTTGAGAATGTTTTGCTCTTCTTGTACATGAATAATACCCAACATCTACGAGAATAGTCATCAAAAAATATAACATAATACCTGTGTTTTGCTTTTGAAGCAACCGAGAAAGTTCCACACACGTCTGTGTGAATTCTCTCCAAGATCAGGAAAGCACGGTTCTCCTTCTCATGAAAGGTGGTCTTCAAAAACTTACCCATAGTACATCACTTGCACTGATCTGACTGTGCAAGAGTACCCTTGGGAAGTCTAGTAGAAATCTGCTACAAAATCTTCAAAACACCATGGTGAAGATGGCCCAATCTACTATGCCACAATTCGCCCTCATCTCGACTCACCACTTCTTCTGCTTTTCCCACCATTGTATCATACCCTGTTTATTGCGTAGGGCCAAGTTCATCTTCCTGGAACATGCATAACATCCTTCAACAAGAATGGATTACCAGACTCCCTCTCAAAGGTAATGGTCCCAATTCTGGTCGCACTATATCTACCATCGGTGCCCATCTCTATATGCATCTCGAGGTCCTTCTCCTTCAAGTCACTAAACAACTCCTTGTCTTCCGTCATATGGAAAGACGCACCACTATCAAGATACCACACCAATCCCATATATCTTGAAACCAAGCATGCGATCAAAGAGAAATCAAGTTCAAATTTCTAGGCTAAGGTCTCTCCATTTGTAGCTCCAGCAACCTTCTTTTTCTTCTTCTTATGTTGGCAGTTAGTGGCGAAATGCCCATGTTCGTGACAAATCCTGCTTCTTGGAAAAATCTTGCTTCTTGCTTTTAGCTTCAGATTTTGAAGGAAATTTCTTCCCCTTCCATTTCCTCGCTTTGGGAGCCAAAGAGAAATTCTCTTCATATTCATTATTTGATGAAGATCCATGCCTGGTACCTTGCCTTATCTCCTCCTGCACGAGATTTGACCAAAGTCACTCCCATCCCGGCAGTTTCTCCCATCCATTGACAAAATCTTCGTAGCTATGCCAACTCTTCAGAATTCCAAGGAAAGCCAAGCTCGCCAAGTCTTCATCATCAACATTTACCCCCACACTTCCCAGTTCATCCTTGTAGTGGACAAACTTCGTGATGTATTTTGGAATACCGTCGCCTTTCTCTATTTTTATTTTTGTGAGCTTGTCTTTAAGCACCAACTTCCTCTAGTCGCTTCTACTTTGGAAAAAATATGTCAGAGCCTTCCACATTAAGAATGGAGTGGTTTTCCCATGAAGGCTAGACACAATATGGTCCTTCACACCTTCCAACAGAATTGTTCCTGTCTTTTTTGTCTTCTTTTTCCATGCGTCAAGTAATGCAGCATCGCTAGATCCCGACTTAGGAACATCGCTATCGATGAACTCCTTCAGTCCATTATCCTCCAGCACCACCTCCATACTATCCTTACAGGCTATGTAACTTGAGCTCCCATCAAGGGCATAATCCAATCGCAACCCATTGAAAGAAATTTCAATGTATACTCAACTTTTGCAGCAAGAATTTTCTGTAGAAAATTTGAATTGTCCACCAGCACAAACTCAACAATTCTTCACAATTGCAATATTCAAGAATTAACACTGCTCTGATACCATGTAGAAATTAGTATACACTAAGCATGCATACATCCAAATTCCCCTGATCTCACAATATTTAAATTCTTGAAAAATACAGAATCATTCCACTGATAATCTTTTGCGAAAACTTAATTGCAAATACATGAAGCAATAAAAACAATCACACATAACACAGTTGTTTAACAGGAAAGCCTGAAGTTGAAAACCCAAACTATCATATATTATGTATCACGGAGATCATGTTATAATATCATACAAAGCTTAGTACATCAAGCTCTCAGTACAGTCAATCGTCACACACTAATAAGAAGAAATCTGCAAATCCATGCACTGGTTTCTTGCAACCTGATAGCCTGCCTCCACTACAAAATCCAAGTTGATTACAAATACCAATTCGATGCAATCCCACTCTCCTTGACTGCGTTATTCTCATTGGCATCTCGAATGTATATGTAGATGCAATTAATGCATCACTAGTAGTCACAACGGATAGTCTATCTCACCCTTTCACCTATCTCTCCACTGGGTCTACACTGGAACTGACATGCACTATAGTTAACTCTTATATTGTTCAGTTGCTTAATGAGTTATTATTTGTGAATTAATTAACTAATTAATTCACTAACTCTCACTACTGTATCTTTCAGTTAGACTAGATACAACTAGTGAAATTTTAGTGACTTAATTAGTTAATTAATTCAAAAATAATAACTCACTAATCAACTGAACAATACAGCAGTTAACTACAATGCATGTTAGTTTTGTTCTCGTGGGACCCGGTAAGATGAAAAATTGAGATAGGCTACTGAAAACTCAGCATGAGTCAAAAGGAGAGTGGATTACCTCTTTAGCATCAACTTGGGCTGCGCGTGGGTAGGCCTATATTAGCATGGGTATTAAAAATGTCTTTGACAATGTGAGCTGTTGTTACATGATCTCCATGATATAATATATGATAGTGTAATCTTCTTGTGTTATGCGAAACCTTATTACTTCATGCGTTTTCAATTAATTTTTCACAAAATATTAACAGTGGAATGATTATGTATTTTGCAAGAAGTTAAGTATTGTAAGATCAGGGGAATTTGAATGTATGCATGCTTAGTGTCTACTAATTTCTATAGGGAGCACACTTGGAAATTTACAATTATTTTTAAATTACTATTTAAAATCAATTTAAAATAAATTTGAAAAAAATAATGTAATTTAGTGTACAAATATTATGTAAAACACAACTTTCAAAGCACTAATTGATGTGTGAAACTCAATGTAAGCAAAAAATTTATAAAAATGTTAAGTTCACCAAGTTGCACTTTATATGGTGTGAGTACACTTGGTATATAATTGAAAAAAAACACATGGTCATTAAAAAATAAGCGTGAAACTCCATTTAAACAAAAATTGGTTGAAGTCCTCACATTTTAATTTTATAAAAATGTGAAGTTCGCAAAGTTGAAAATGTGAAGTTCACCAAGTTGCACTTTACATGGTAGGAGAACACTTGGTGTATAATTGAAAAAAAAAACATGATAATTAAAAAAGATGCATTTATAAGTAAAAAATACACACATATCAAAGATATGCTACAATTTCCATCAATAAATGTTGAAGGAGAGTGTCTCAACACTAATTCATCTTTGAGAGATGAATGTTGAATTTTTAAAGAAGAGTGTCTCAACACAAATTCCTCTTTGAGAGATGAATCTTGAACTGTCATTGCCCTGTATAATACTAATTCATCTATTGATTCATATTTGATAGATGAATCTTGAATTGGAATTTCCCCATACGATAGATCAACAGACATCTTATTAACATTTGTATAATTTCTTATACTAAAAAAATTGAAATTGGCTAACAATATTGTTTTCTTTTCCATGTAGTTGTTTTAGCCCCTCCTTCTTAGCTTGGTACATGCTTTTCATCTGGTTGCATGGAATTTCAGAATTGGTGAAAACTACAATTCCATTTGATCCATACTCCCTAGTTGTTCTGAAACCTTCCATCAATGTAATATAATATGCCTCGTTGTTTGTTGTTCTTCTCGGTATATTCATTTTATTTTGGAGGACCTTTCTAGTCGCAATATTGCAAAGCACATATGTAGTCACTGCTTTCCCTAGATTGGGATAGCAAGAAACATTTATGCATAATGTCCATTTTTCAACCATATTTAGTGGGTTTTTTCTATCCCTTAAAAAAAAAAATTTCAATAAAAAATATATTAAATTAACATTTATTGCAAATGCATGGGAGAAATGACATGTGCATGGTTTACCTTAAAGTTTGACTTAAAGTTTATAGGATAATTCACTTCTAGAAATGGGATGCCTTAAATAATTCCTTGCCTAGAGTTTAAGGGAGATTTATGACATCTACATGGCTCATGCATGCCTTTCCTTGAAGTTTTCCTTAAATTTTATTGCATAAATAACATCTAGAAATGAAATGCCTTAAATATTTCCTTGCCTAGAGTTTAAGGGAGAAATGACATGTACATGGTTCGTGCATGGTTTGCCTTAAAGTTTGCCTTAAATTTTATAGGAGAAATCACATCTAGAAAAGGCATTCCTTAAAGATTGGCTTGCCTAGAGTTTAAGGGAGAAATCATATACACATGGTTCCATGAGTTTACTTGATATGTCACATTTAAGAAAGGATGAGATCTAGAGGCTACTTGTCCCTTTACAGACTCTGCCTTTAGAACTTGTAGAAGTTAACACTCAACAGACAAATTAAAATCCTATTAAATTTCAGTGACTTTAGGTTCAGTTTTTAGGACTTAAAGTCCACCTTGAATTAATGGGAGAAAGCCTTGAATTTGGTGGAACCTATGCTATGGAAGTTCAACTACTTTAGGTTCAGTTTTTAGGCCTTAAAGTTTACCTTGAATTAATGAGAGAAAGCCTTGAGAAATGACACATTCTTTAAAGTTTTCCTAAGATTTTATGCGAGAAATGACACATGTACACAGTTTTCCTTAAAGTGGTAGTGCTTTATGGATATTAAAATGAAGAACTTATATTTAGATCTGTTCCAGAGATTGATTGTAGGGGCATTTACTAGATATTTCACCTTTCAAAAAAGATGAGATCCAAAGGCTGTCTGGCCCTTTACAGACTCTGCCTTTAGAACTTGTAGAATTTAACACTCAACATTAACTGTAGGGGTGATTACTAGATATGTGACCTTGGAGAAAAGATGAGATGTAGAGGCCACCTGGCCCTTTAAAGACTCTACCTTTATAACTTATAGAAGTTAACACTTAACAGACAGACTAAAATCCTATGGAAGCTAAAAATCATATGAGAGTTTGGCCATTTTAGGTTTAGTTTTTAAGCCTTAAATTTTTCCATGAATTAATGGGATAAAGCCTTCAGTTTGTGGGAGAATTGGTATGTACATGGTTTGTAAAATTATTTTATGCACTTACTAAAACAACTAGTGGTAGTGGTTGATGAAGTTATGCCAAAAGTCACACCTTTATGAGCTTTTGGGAGAAATGGCATTGCCTTATAGTTTATGGGAGAAATGATGTAGAAATGACACATGCCTTAAAGTTTGCCTAAAAGTTTATGGGAGAAATGACGTAGAAATGACACATGCCTTAAAGTTTGCCTAAACGTTTATGGGAGAAATGACACATGTATGGGATAAATGACACATGTACATGGTTTTCCTTAAAGTGGTAGTGGTTTATAGATATTAAAATGAAGAACTTATATTAAGATCTGTTCCATAGATTGAATGTAGGGGCATTTAATGGATATGTCACCTTTGAGAAAAGATGAGATCAAGAGGCTACCTAGCCCTTTTGAGACTCTGCCTTTAGATCTTGTAGAAGTTAACACTCAACATATAGACTAAAATCCTATGGAAGTTCAAAATCCTATGAGAGTTCAACCAATATATGTTCAGTTTTTAGGTGTTAAAGTTTACCTTGAATTAATGGGAGAAAGCCTTTAGTTTGTGGGAGAAATGGCATGTGCATGGTTTGCCTTAAATTTTGTGGGAGAAATCACATCTAGAAATGACATTCCTTAAAATTTTCCCAAGTGCCTAGAGTTTAAGACATAAATGACGTAGAAATGCCAGAGAAATGACATAGAAATGACACATGCCTTAAATTTTTCCTAAAATTTTATGGGAGAAATGACACATGTATAGGATAAATGACACATGTACATGGTTTTCCTTAAAGTGGTAGTGGTTTCCACTTAATTAAACAAACAAGTAGTGGTAGTGGTTGATTAGGTTATGTCAAAAGTCACACCTTGATGGGTTTGTGGGAGAAATGACATGTACATGGATTGCAAAATTATTTTATGCACTTACTAAAACAACTAATGGTAGTGGTTGATGAATTTATGTCAAAAGTCACACCTTGATGATTTTGTGGGAGAAATGACATGTACATGGTTTTCCTTAAAGTTTAGTTTTCCTTGAAGTTTATGGGAGAAATCACATCTAGAAACCTTTACTTTGACATCTATAAATAGGCTAAGAACATTAAAAAGGAACTTTCAACTTGCATTAGTTATGTCCTTAATAAGAAGTATGATTTAGCACCCAACAGATGGTTTAGTAATTTCTAATAATGTCATTTTTGGCTTGTACTATCATTCATCCTTGATATGTACAATAATTTTACAACTTGAACATCAACCTGTAGTATCATCATATCACTGTACATAATCTAGATTATTAATATCCATTACATCATAAAACACTCCACTTTTAACACTTTACAATATTAGAAGCATCATGGAAGGTGTAAATTTAGGTACATTAATAAAATACATTGGGCTGATTTAAATATTACAAGAAAATTTTAAATATTACAACAGGAAGCAGAGATCAGTGACAAAGCTATAATTAAGAAAGAATGTACTCAAGGTACAACATGAGATATAAAGTCAAAATTGATTTCCTTTATTCTTAAGACAAAAGAAAATGCTAAGAAACATTTCCTTGGCAATAATTGGAGGGTGGACAATTTCATAATTTGCGGTATATTTTGAAGGTCTAATCTATGCAAACATTTTAGGATATTTCATACGGCTAACAAAAATCAATAACCATTGTTTGGGTAGGTAAGTTTGCAGCGGTAATACACTTCTAAAAAGAAAATTGTATAGAAAAGGTACTAGAGCTAGATATATATCTTGGACCAATATTGTAAAGGAAAATTTAGAAGAAATGCATGACATGAATTGAATTATTGGAATATTTGATCTTCTTAATCCATCGTGAGCTGATTGATCTGCTCATAATTATAATAAGCTATACCAGTCCAGAAAATAAGCAATTAGCTTGAAATGTAATAGAAAATTTAGGGAAGATTGAGAAATGCCCAATGCTTCTTCTTTTTCCTAGTATTGGCATTTGAGCATACTAGCTATTGTTTATATATTAATGTTGGTATTTGTTTCTCACTGCATTTTAGTTGTGTTTCATATAACATTGGTATTCAATACATAAAGGTTGATGTATCTCCACATTCATTTGTGGTATTTATAGTAAATTTGTAAGCACAAGCATTTTCTATTAGTATTTGAACCAGCTACTTGTAACACAAAACTAATTAAATAAATAGAAACAAATTTGAGAACAAGAATTTGTAAAAATCCCCTAAATTACGGTGCTTGGCCATCTAGAAAATAAAAAAGTAATGCCTACATGAAAAAAAAATCCCTTAAATTGTTAAGAGGACTAATGTATTTTGTTTAATAGTTGAAATAAAATGATTGTGGAACCATTGGTATAAAATTGGAATGTAACTGATTTGGCTAGGAGAGAACGAAATGATGGCATGGGAAGTGCTTCTTGCAGTAGATCATTGTTGTGTATTTCTTAGGAAGGTAACTAAGTTGGTTAGGGGAGAATGAAATGATGGCACAGGAAGTGCTTCTTGCAACAAATCATTGTTGTTTATTTCTTGATCCTTTAAAAAAGATTTGAAATTGTTTCCAATGATGAAGTGACTTAAAAAAATATTTAAAAAACCAAAAATCTTGGAAGTACCAAGGAATGTGATGATTCTCAAGGAAAATTCATAATCATATAGCTTGGACCAATGCCATGAGGCTTCAAATGAAAGCAAAGATGATATTGAGAATCATGCCATTTGGACACGTGATTAAGAGGACTTCTCATCAAGTACTGAATGTTCCATAAATAAGATAGCATGTTATTGATTATGTTGAATCTGGAGATGTACCGGATAATGTTCCAGGTATTCCTAAGTTCCTATATGTTTTGGTAAAATGATTTTTATTTTTTATATTTCTTAATATCCTTGGACATGATGGGTAATTTACAGCCATGTCAGATGTTGAAAGGACATGCCGAAGATATTCAATATCTATGTGTTCCACTTCAAAAGGAACTTATTCAGATCAAGAGAAGAGCAACATGACTAGAAAGAGGGACCGCTGAAGCAACATCTATAAATCACTCTACGAAAAATAATGTAATACGTTTTTCCCGAAGGACAAAACTAAGATGAACTCCACCGATTAGAATATCGTGTTTCCTTTATATGAAGACAGTAAATGTATCATGTGGCTTATTCTACGGAGGATGAAAAATCTACTGTTACTGTTACAATATTTGTTGACTGGATCCACACTATTTAACAATATGAATAGTAAAAAAATTTGATTCCCTTCATTATTTGTAACCTACTAGAAATAACTTGTGGAAATTGGCTATATATATTGTTTACTATTCGATTATATATAGCTTTTCTTTCCTTTTTTCTTCCTCAATTGAGAACAAAATTATAATCTAAAAACCTCGTGATGATTCTTTGAATGTATGAAAGCTAAGTTTTTATGTAAGACCATTAAATAAGGATATTAGTGTTCTGAGTTGTTGAATTCTGTCTGTGAATTTCTTTGCGATGTTTAATTCTATTCATTCTGTGTGAATTTTTGTTTATTTTGTTGTTGAATTCTGTGTAAATTTATTTGAGGTGCTTTACTCTTCTGTTTTAGATTTTTGTTGTTGAATACTAAGAATACTTGGGTAGATAAGAAAAGAAAACATATATTATTTCTAATACTAGTAAGTATTTATTCATATGCTATATTGGCATCTAGATGTTGAGCAAGACTTGTCATGTTCCAAATAACTACTTTCAAATTGCAAGAATGGAGACTGACATAAAGTATCTTTTATTTCCCATTCAAATTACAAGAATGGAGACTATTCGCTAGAGCCCTTAGAAGTGGTCTGGAGGTACCGAACGGAGGGATGTGCAGATAGCCAAGCATTCAAGGGCATAACCTTTATGTGCTACATTTCTAAATATAAATATCTATAATTAACCTATCAAAGAAGATTTTTGTTGATGAGACATATAAATCTACAGTCATAAATCATAAGGACTATTTTTATTTCAATTTTAACGACTAATTTTGTTTTTTTCCTTATTAAAAAAAGAGGTTACGACGATGCATACCTGGAATTTCAAAGATGATAAGAAGACGAGGCCACAATGAGAAGATGAGGTGGGATATCACCAAAAATGTCGTCGAGGACACAAATCAAATTCCCTTCGAATAAAAAAAATAGAACAATCAAATTAAAAAAAAAAAAAAAAAATTCACAAAAAAAAGAAGAAGAGTAACAACTCTCTCACCTCGTTGCTATGGCACAAAAAAAAACCCCTACAACAACAAATAAATGACACAGCAAATAGAAAAACGTGAGACAGACAGATGACACACAGATGCAACAATGGTAATAAGCTCAAAAACTGGAAAGGTTTGCAGACCGGTATATTTATAAGAAAATTTTTGGCCAGACTAATAGTTCGGTTGGACTATTAGTTCGACCGAACTTTGGTTGCCGGTTTTCCCATATCTAGCCAAAAATATGTTTGCCCATGTCGTCAATACACTGTCAATGTAAACGGCATAATTAGTTCGACCGAACTAATTTCGAAACTTCAGCCAAACAGTTGGGAAAATGACTTTTCCACCCACAATTATCACAAAAGTGTAACCCACCTTCGCATTTTTACCCTATAGTCTAGAGTAGAGTTATGAGGGATCCAAAAATACAAATTTTAATAAAAACGGAAAATTTGAGGTTCTATAGATTCAAATGTTAACCATTGATGAAGTGAATTTCCCAGATTTTGATGTAACTATAATATTCGAAGCTAAAATAATGCATTTCCCATCCATACTCTCTAACAAAATATTTAAAGTTAAAACTATTATATTTAAGGGTCTCACTTCTCTACAATTTTCAATTAACAAAACATTCAGCAAAATCAATCATAAGTCATTTTTTCGTAATAAAAACCATCTAACATTAAGATGTATAAGGTTTTTTTCTCTCAAACCCAAACCTTTTTTTTTATAGTACATGAATATAATTCTATATATGTAACCTATACACAATTATAATTTACCAATTTCGTAATTATTTAATATTCACCGTTACATGTGTGACACACATGCACAAGTGCACATGTGACTACACATTTTAAAATATTAAGAAGTAATTGTATTAATGCAACTCATTCAACTCCTATTTTTACTGAGATATGTTCCTGAATCTTCTTACATACTTGTATTTTTTTTTGTTCTATGAGTAGTTGTGTTTCATTTTATTTATTAGCTCAATTACTTTAACCTATACTTTCTTGATTGTTTCTCAACTTAAAATGAAATTAGATTCCAATTCTTACTTTTTCTGAATGATTTATGATGCTCCTTAATTGAATTTTTCAATTAATAATTAATTTAAATTAATCTCATATACAATTTCATGCTTTATGCCTGTTTAACATTTTTATTTCCATAAGTGATTACCATGATATGAATACTAAAAGATCTAAATATGTTCTTTTCCATGGACATATTTCAATTTATCGTTTAATTCATTATTATTGGCATTTTTTCTTAATTCTATGAATGTTTCCATGCATATAATGTCCTTCATGTTTTGTTTATTATATTTCTAATGATGTCGTGATCGTATATCCTTCAAGTACTTGACTTTTTTTAGTAGGAAACATGCACAACAATGGAGACATTGTTAATTCACTTTTGTGTTTTTTTTTGTTGAGAAGCTAAGGATCGTTGAGGAATGAGTCTTCACTTTATTACAAACCTCTTACTTGATCCTCATAAGATATTTGTGGCCTATTCTTATATCATCATGTACCATGCAAGAAAAATAAATTGTTCAATATATCAATTTAAACCAGGGAAAGAGTACTAATTGTGGAATTTAAACCAGGGAAAGAGTATTAATATGTGGAAGTAAGGAACATGTTACTCAACTTTTTCTAACGGTTCTCAACATACCTCCATACAACCCCATTACGTAAGTGTAAGTTACTCAACAAACATTTTTCCCATACCTACATTCATTGCATTAATTTATCAATAACTTTCATAGAAAGCATATTAACAAAATAATCACAATTTCCTAATTCATTATGGAGTCAAATGACTTATCAACTAATTTAATATGTCCATATCTCATTTAAGATTATTAATATGAGAAAAGTCATTATCATTTATTTCATCAATTTAATGCATAGTTGGTTCAAAGATCATATCTAATCATATTTACTATCATCTATAGATGAATTATTTGTAAATAAATTTCCTTAAATAATAAATCAAACATATCATAATAATAATATAAAATAAAGGACTTAAATTATTGCACGACAATTTTAAATTTAGATGTAATAATATTTATATAGATTTATTTTTATATGTTTATATTTTGTTTTATATATTTTTGAATAAAAAGATAGAATAATTATGTTTTAAAATAAGTTGATAATAATGATAAAAGTGAGAGAGTCTTTATTGACACTTTGGTTTATAATATAGACCCCCTCAATGAGTACATTTAAATTGAAATATCTAACAACAATTATAAAATGATTTACATCACAATTTCTTATTACACATCTATCAACTCTATCTTTTAACAAAAAAAAAATCTAGATAAGAATTGCAATTATAATACCCTAGAGCATAATAATCATAGTCTAAGGATTGAAGGCAATGTTCTCTTGTTATGGTACTTTCATGCTAGAATCACATCTAACCAAGTTCTTCTCCTATGTAATGATTCAAATCCTAATCATCTTTGTCTATATGAGGATCTTGATTTAGGTAGTAGATTAAATAGAAACTTTGAAGACTTAACCAAGAATTTATTTTGTATTGATTTAGTCAAAATTTGTAGTTCTCAAGATCTTATAATTTTCAATGGCATAATCATGTTCCCAAACTCCAAGCATATGACTTGTATTCACGGGCTTGAAAATAATTTCATGGATTATGTGATATCTGATATTCCTACATCCAATAAAAATATATACTTTTTTCTCTTAAATAACAATGAGCCTCAAACTAGTCATAGATTTTTAACCTTAACTCTACACTTTTCCATGAAAAACAAGCACATGCATGAGAATTATGAAATTTAAAGATACATTATTTTTTACAAGAGTAAAATGAATATATCCTTAAGGGATTTATACCTCTTAAATTATAAGGATAAAATTGAAAACATATATTATAATTTTACTTCAACCCTCCCTACTACCATTAGCATGTCGTCTACTGGGATGCCATAAAAATAATAATAGATATACCAAGCCTTGGTATGGTAATGATTGTAAAATTTCCAAAAAGACAATTAGGGATGCTCCATATGAAAACTTAAAACTTGATAAGATAAATATCAACAAGGCTCTTACCGATGCAGGAGCATCAGACCACCCTTACTAAAAATTTATTATCAACGTTGTGGAAGGTGAAACGTTGACAACTGTTTGTAAATGGGGCTAAATTCCATAAAAAAGATCTAAAATGATGGAATCAATAATTCTGTAGAAGATTTTAATTATTGCAATTATCTGCTATGTAATCAAATTGAGAGAGTTCAGGGGTTAGTAGAGCGATTGTGGGAGAAAAACTCGTGGACCTTAGATGATCCACTCCTTTGTAATTTTTATATAATGTGAGTTTGTGTTGTGTGAAACATGGGGGAGAACACAATGTAGCCTGAGGGAAAAATTTTGATTTATGCCGCAGTGGCCTTAGCCTATATTCGAGCTCAAGAAATATTGAAATTTGTGTGTTTTTATATATCTAGGATTAATCTGGATCTTGTTATATCTATGTGTTTCATGCATGTGTTTATTCCAGTATTCTGTGTGCATTTTTCTGAGAATCGCAATCGTTTTATGAGCTAACAAGAAGCTCGACAGAACTATGGGGTGCCATATTGTTTGAATAAAATTTATGTTAAGGTTTCAGAGTGGATTGACCAGCAGAGTGAGAGATCTGGAGAAGGCGACTAAAAGAGCGAGCAATAAGGATCGTTAGATCTAGGCACAGATCAAGAGTGGAGATTAAATCGCAAACAGTGTAACTTCGCACATGGGCAAGTTTGATGTTGATTGATAAGACTTCGCCAGTAAATTATTTGTTTTTTCGATGCGATGAGAAGAGCCATGTGTTGTCATAGCGCTTGATCGTATATCGCGCATTGCATGAAATATGGTTAAAAAACATCGGTGTAGGTTTAAACTTACGGGAGCCGATTTGCAATAAGTTGTGAAAGTTGCAATGTTGCGATGTGACATCGTCATCGCAACTTCACATCGGCTAAATTATATGTTTGATTTTAATGTTATTTGTTAAAATTTCTGATCTGCGATGTAGTTTATAATGTGATTGTTAATTTGATTGAAGTTTTCAACTTTGTTAAAGAGATCTGATGTTGCGTGCTTCTGATTATTATGTGGGCCCATAACCCACATGTCCACGATATGGTGTAAATTGTAGTTTTGTTCTGCATCACTTACTAAAAGAAAAAATGATACTATATAAGTAGAAAGAAAGAGCAGTAATTTTAGCTATATAATTCTAACCCCATAAGGTTTTAGAGGAAAATTCTAATTTATAAGTCTAATAAAATTCATTTTATTCCCTTGTGGAACTCAATTTTTTACCTTTAAAACATCTATAAAACCCCTAATGCCTCAAACACCGTTTTGAATGCCCTTATAGAGGATGATAACTTTTATTTGGTAGACATTGAGATTGTGTTTAAGTAGTTCCTAATAGGAAAGATAAGGAATTTTAAGGCTACCAAGATGAAAATTTTAAAATGGGAAAAACTATTCTCATCCCACACTTATAGAAGCTATTTAATTTAGTGGTAAAGAAAGGCTTTCCTAAGCCTTGAATGCCGAGTCTTATTGTGCATATATTTAGGAGTGGGGATAAAAACATTCCCTCTAATTATAGGAACATTATGATTAGCCACATTTTAGCCAAGTTGTATGTGATTATTTGGGAAATTACGATTATCTTTTGGCTTGAAATCCATAGTAAAAAAACTAAAGGAAATGTTTGGTTTATAAGAGATCATTCAACCATGGAACATCTTGTTACTCTTAGGATAATTGTAAAGGAATGAAACGATAATGAAACTAATCTCTTCTTTTTTTAGTTGACTCTACAAAATATTTCGACATCATTCCTAGAAAAAAAATATGGAAGAGGCCTGAAGTGATAATGATTTCTCTCGAGATAAGGGTGTTCTGACAAGATTATATGATATTGATATTCTCAAGAATAGGACCACTAAGAGTTGGTGGGATGAAATTAAATGCAATATTGGAGTAAACAAGTGTGTCCATTATGTCATACCATTTTTGACATTTACATTGATAAGTTGGAAGAGTGTTTGGAAGATGCAGGTTGTGTTGGCCCCACGCTCACTGGTATGGTCATAACTATTCTCCTTTATGTTGACAATATTTTTATTTTGGAAACAAAACATTAAGATATTTTCAAACAACTTAGAATACTCGAAGATATATTATCCAAGATGGATATGACTATGAATAGCAAAAAAAATAATATGACAATTAAATCAAAAAATATCACCTATGATACTTTCTTCAATGACAATAACTCATTGGAGGAAGTTCCTTCTTAAAAATAGCTAGGAATCAACTTTCATCATAAGCTCAATTGGAATTATATCATTGAGAAAAGGAGAAATGGAGGTTGGAAAGCTTACTATGGGCTTGAAAACCATTGTAAGTCGACAAATCTTTAGATTTGGAATTTAAAGAAGCTATTCTTTGAGAATCTCAACACTCTTTTTATTTTATATGGGTGTGAGGTTTAGTGTTGTGCCATAAATAATGAGCCATGGAGGAATATTAAATAGATCCAAAATTATTTTATAACCTACATCCTCAATATTAAAGGAAATACTCCCTACCATGTTCTCCTGATTAGAGAAAGCCTTACTCTCATTGAAAGCATGGTTTAAAAATGAATAGGTATGTTATGTATAAGAAGAAGTAATACAATATGGACACCAAGAAGTTTCCTAAAATTACTTCTAACTCTAGCCAAAATCCAGTGACCTTTGACTCAAGCGAAGGTAGAATAATGATGCACAACCTTGGATGGACTATTGGGGAATAAAGGAGGAGATCGTCTTGCAAAATATGGATAATATTTAAAATATTATTAATTCAAATTTGAGGAAGAAATTATGGGGAAATAAAGAGTTAGAGAGAAAAGGGAAGCTAGAATATTATAAGGAGGTAATTAAAACCAATCTCAAAAGCCAAAATTGTATTTTTTCCTTGACTAGTCGGAAGAGGAAAATGAATATTTCCCACATATGAACTAATTCTACTGAGCTTCATACTAAAACTAGGTATTATTAAATTCAAAAAAATGGCATAGGATGAAAGGGTTTGTCACCTATGCGAGCATAATAGGGTTGAAGATTGGTAGCACTTTCACTTAGATTGTCAATCTTATACTCAAATTTTGTCTAACTTTCAACCTGTCACACTACCAAACCTCTTGAATTTTTTACTTAGAAAAACTATGGACATATGGTAAAACTTCTCTCACTTCTTTTTAAACATAAAAATAAAATGTTAAAGAATTATGATTAATCTTTTAATTTCTTAAAGTCTAATAAACTAATTAAATATTGGTAGCTAATAATCATGATTATTATTTATAAAATTACATTTTTCATTTTATTACATTTTTTCATTTACATATGTATATTTTCATTTTCTTTAAATTAAATAAATATATTAAAATAATATAAAAAGTAGAACACTAAGGCTTGTTGCAACCTAATTTTAAATTTAAATATAGTAATATATACATTGATTTTTTTATTTGTTTTAAATAAAAAATAGAATAATTATGTTCCAAAATAAAGCTTGTTGCAACATTATTTTGAATTTAAATAAATAATGTATACATTGATTTTTATTTTGTTCTAAATAAAAAATAGAGTAATTACGTTCAAACTAAGCTAATAATAGTCAGAAATATTTACAAAAAATTGTATATTTTAATTACATTTATATTTTTTAAGTCATATGTTAAATAAATCTGTTTTAAAGAAATATTAATTTTAATTACTTAAACTTTGATATCGATTAAATTTATTTATTAGTTTGAACTATGATAGGTTTTTGAAAGATTTTATTGACATAGAATATGAAATTATCATCACAATATACTAACTAAAATTTTAATACAACATTTAACTAAAGAGAAGAAACTTTATCATAAACTTTCCCTATTTATCCATCTATCCATCTTACAAGAACATGAAGGGACAAAAACAAGAGGAGATGTTACATGTCCTCGATAAAATACAAAATTATTAAATAACATGACTAGTATGCACAAAGCTAAAAATATTAATTCGGAGCACATGGCTTACGCCATAGATGAACTACAAACTCTAAAATAAAACTAACAAGAAGAAGATAATGCGCATTCATATTCGTAGCATCTCTCTGCAGATATTCGTTTTCCTTCCTGGTTTGGTTTTATTGTGTTTCTAGTAACCCATAGCTTTTGCTGTGGAAACAAGGGATCGCTCAAACAAATGCTAAGAACAAGATTTTGGAGTTGGAACGATATTCCGATATAGTTGGGAAAGGGCAGAGATATCAGATATGTATGGAAATATTGTAAACTTAAACAATGGGCCATAGGGAATGGTTCTAGCCATATAAAAACATATTTTAATTAATCAATTAATTCATTCAGCCGACTACTATGACTGCTGTCGGTAGAAAGTGATGGGCGGCTATGTCTGCCATGCCATTGAGATAATAGAATGGTCTCTAGTTGGTTGGTAACCAGACGATCAGGGCATCTGCTATATCTTTTATTTGACTGTCGTATGTCATTGGGGTGTCTGTTGTCTATTGGGCAAAATAAAGCAATCTTTGGTAGGTTTGATAGCCATAGTTTTCGTTACGTGAAACAAGAAGCTTCCTCATCCTAAATATACCCAAAAAATCAGCAAAAACCAATATCAAATTTCGTAATCTACCAATATCTTAGAGTTTGCCTCATAGTTTGATAGGTGTTATTGACACTTAAGTTTTATTTTAGTTTAATCTAATTTTGATTGAGTGATTTATTGTTATATTTTAAATGTAATAGATTTAATGGTTTATTATTATTCATGTTTTCAATGTAATATATTTAGTTATTTTGAATATTGAAAAAAACTATCTTTGTTTCTATTTCAAGATTTTTTTGGCTCACACCCGTTCGCGATCGTGCTTGTAAATTTGTAGGTCGTGCCATGACTCGTGCTAACGGTATTCACCCTAGTTCTAGTGTGGTACCGAAATGACGCATCGTGCTTTTTTAAAATTATGTAAATTGCGGTGCGGTCAGTTATCCGATCACACCGTTGACCATGTCCAAGTTTGGGAGGGCGGTGCGTTGACTAAAATTTGCACCATGGGGTGGATATGTTGGTCAGTGCACTGCCCTCCCGAACTTGGACATAGTCAACGGTGTGGTCATGTAAAAAATCGCACCGTTGACCATGTATTGATGTCAGGAGGGCAGTTCACTGCCTAAACTATATGCATCGCAGCACATAGTTTGGTCAACGCACTGCCCTCCCAATACTGGTACATATTCAATAGTGTGGTTAGTTATACCACCGCATCGTTGACCATGTAATGATTCTAGGAGGGCAGTGTGGTGACAATACTATCCGCCTAGGAGTGAGTAGTTTGGTTAGTGCACTGCCCTCTCGAATTTGTACATAGTCAACAGTGTGATCGATTAAACTACTGCACCATTGACCATTAACTGATTTTTAGTGTTGCGTTGATGGAATTATTCACCCTGGGATGGATAGTTTATTCAATGCACCGCTTGATAAAATACAGGTCATGATGTGCAGTGCACTGAAAATTTCCAGGCGCACCACCGCCGGTGCGCGATAAAAACAAATGCACCAATGTCGGTGCATGCCTATTTTTTTAGGTGCACTGACTATTTCTTTTTTTTTCAAAAAAGAAAAAAGAAAAAGAAAAATATCTGTGAAAATGTGAAGATGGGTAACTCTTTTGTGACAATTCGGGGCGGAATTTTTTTTTTCCTCCATAGTTCAGCCAAACAATTCAAGAGTTCTGCCAAACTATTGAATTTAGTTTGGCTAAAATTCGTTTGCTGTTTACATTGGTGGCGTACTGATGGAAATGGCAAACATATTTTTCACCTCAGTTTGGAAAATCGGAAAACTAAGTTCGGCCGAACTAGAATTTCGGCGGAACTATTATTTTATAAATATATCGCCCGCAACGTTATCCAGGTTTCTGTTCACATTTATTGCACGCTCGTTTCTATCCAGCATTCTCGCACGCTCTCTTGTGTCCAACATTCTTGCACACTCAGTTCTGTCACGCGTGAATTAAGCTCAAGGAGGTAAGATACCAAATTTCAAATTTCTGTAATTTTTTTTGTTGTTGTTGTTTTTAATTTGGTTTTATTTTTTGTTGATTTTTTAATTTTTGTTGATTTTTTAATCTTCTTTTATTTCTGTTGATTTTTTTGTTGCAGAGGTCCTCCATGACGTCTTCAGGGATCGTTGTCTTCAGCGTCCTCTGCTACGACTTCAACGTCATCAGCGTCCATGTACATTTAACATTGTCACTATTTTTCTGTAGGGAATTTATGTAGTAGAGAAATCGGTTATGACTGAGAGAGGCCCTGCCTCTGTTTTTTTTGGCCCTGTCTCTGCTTTTTTTGGCTGTCTCTATTAATTAGATATAAAAATTTATAATATTATTGTGTACATTAGAGGATATTTTGGAGCATGATTATATAAATTATATATACATATGTACTTTTTTCGGCTCTGTCTCTGTTTTTTTTGGCTTTGTCTCGGCTATTTTTTGCTCTGTCTGTTTTTTTTGGCTTTGTCTCTATTAATTAGATGTCAAATTTTATAATACTATCGTGTCATGTGAGAATATTTTGGAACATGTTTATATAAATTATATATACATATGTACTTTTTTTTGTCTATGTCTCTACTTTTTTCTGGCTCTGTCTTGGCTATTTTTGGCTCTGTCTCTTCTTTTTTTCGCTCTCTCTATTTTTTTTTTGCTCTGTCTCTATTAATTAGATATGAAAATTTATAATACTATTGTGTACATTTGAGAATATTTTGTAACATGTTTATATAAATTATATATACATATGTACTTTTTTTGGTTTTGTCTCTGCTTTTTTTGGCTCTGTCTCTATTAACTAGATATGAAAATTTATAATACTACTGTGTAGATTTGAGAATATTTTGGAACATGTTTATATAAATTATATATACATCTGTACTTTGTTTGGCTCTGCCTCTATTAATTAGATATGAAAATTTATAATACTACTATGTACATTTGAGAATATTTTGGAACATGTTTATATAAATTATATATACATAAGTACTTTTTTTTGGCATTGTCTTTGCTTTTTTTAGCACTGTCTCAACTTTTTTTGGCTTTGTCTTTATTAATTAGATATGAAAATTTATAATACTACTATGTACATTTGAGAATATTTTGGAACATTTTTATATAAATTATATATACATATGTATTTTGTATATACATATGTACTTTATAAATATTTTGGAACATGTTTGTTGTGTGAGGAAGTGGTACTTTCTGATGATATGTTTAGTGATTGAAGGAAGTAGAGTATTTTATTTTTGACATTATTATTACACTTGTATTGAAACACTTAATAGATATGTAGGTTCAAAGAAATTTACCTTAATATCTTGTAGAGCCCATTTCATCCAAAACATTGAAAAAGAAGTAACTACTATGTATTCCACTTCCACTCTAGATAGAGAAAGTACTGAATTTTTCTTGCTTAACCATTAAACCAAAGACTCTCCCTAATTAGAATTATACATTGTCCACTTGTACTTTTCCTGTCATCCACACAAGCCTCTAGTTGAATCTCTATATGTTTTCAATGTAAATTTCTCACCTTTTGGGTACTATAGTCCATTGTTTGTAGTGTCTTTCAAGTATCTTAATATCTGTTTGTTGGTAATATATGACTTTCTCACCTTTTGGGTACTATATTCCATTTTTTGTAGTCTCTTTCAAGTATCTTCATCTCTATTTGTTGGTGTTTGTTTGTAATAGATGACTCTGTTTAGTTGTTGATTGAAATATTCCAACTAATATAAATTCCAAAATTATATCTAGTCTTTAAACCTTGTTATGTATATCAAACTTCCTATCATATATATGTAAAGGTTATGATCAACATATCACCTCATTTTTCATCCATCATCTGCACATAACTTTCATCCAATTGATATGGAGATTCACTCAGGCCATTCATCATCAATCATATGCACATAACTTGAATTCCAAAATTATATCTAGTCTAAACCTTGTTATGTACATCAACCTTCCTATCATATAGATGTGAAGGTTATGATCAACATCACCTCATCCATCATCCATCATCTGCACATAACTTTCATCCAATTGATATGGAGATTCACTTAGGTCATTCATCATCCATCATCTGCACATAACTTGAATTCCAAAATTATATCTAGTCTAAACCTTGTTATGTATATCAAGCTTCCTATCATATAGATGTAAAGGTTATGATGAACATCACCTCATTCATCATCCATCATCTGCACATAACTTGCATCCAATTGATATGGAGATTCACTTAGGTCATTCATCATCCATCATTTGCACATAACTCGCATGTTATGTGCATCCAATTTATATTCAACATGTATATAGTATTTAGATGCAAAAGTGCTTTGATACAAAACATAGGTTTTAACTAATTATATAGTTTTTCAGTTTCACATCCATGGTCTCAAACAATGATAAAGAAAAAACCTTTTATATTCAACATGTTAAACACAAATTAGCCATAAAAGTTTCCCATTGAAACCAAAAGTGATTTGATACAAAACATAGGTTTTAACCTAATCTAGTAAATGCCCCTACATTCAATTTCTAGAATAGATATAATTAGAGGTTTTTCGTTTTCATATCCATGGTAGTTCTATAGGCATAGTCTGTAAAGGGCAAGGTAGCCTCTGGATCTCATCTTTTATGAAAGGTGACATATCTAGTAATGCCCCTACAGTCAATCTCTGTAATGGATGTAAATGCCCCTACAATCACATGTATCTAGTATTTAGAAACAAAAAGTATTTTGATACAAAAAATAGGTTTTAACCAAGTATATAGTTTTTGATTTTCATATACATGGTCTCAAACAATGAGAGAGAAGAAACCTTTTATATTCAATGTATGCACAACACAAATTAGCCATATCTCTAAAATAGATCTAAATAGAAGTTTTTCATTTTCATATCCATGGTCTCAAACAATGAGAGAGAAAAAAACCTTTTATATTCAACATGTATAACTTATTTAGAAACAAAAAGTAATTTAATACAAAACATAGGTTTTAAGAAATTATATAGTTTTTCATTTTCGTATCCATGGTCTCAAATAATGAGAGAGAAAAAAACCTTTTATATTCAAAATGTAAAAAAAAAAAATAGCTATAAAAGTTTCCCATTGAAACCAAAAGTGATTTGATACAAAATATATAGGTTTTAAAACCTAATCTAGTAAATGCCCCTACATTCAATCTTTGGAATAGATCTAATTATAAGCTTTTCATTTTCATATCCTTGGTAGTTCTATAGGGAGAGTCTGTAAAGGGCCCGGTAGCCTCTGGATGCCATCTTTTATGAAAGGTGACATATCTAGTAAATGCCCCTACAGTCAATCTTTGGAACAGATCTAAATGCCCCTACAGTCAACATGTATATAGTATTTAGAAAAAAAAAGTAATTTGATACAAAACATATTTTTTAACCAAGTATATAGTTTTTTATTTTCATATCCATGGTCTCAAACAATGAGAGAGAAAAAACCTTTTATATTCAACATGTAAAACTCAAATTAGCCATAAAAGTTTCCCATTGAAACCAAAAGTGATTTGATACAAAACATATAGGTTTTAAAACCTAATCTAGTAAATTCCCCTACATTCAATCATTAGAATAGATGTAATTAGAATTTCTTCATTTTCATATCCATGGTAGTTCTATAGGCAGAGTTTATAAAGGGCCAAGTAGCCTCTGGATCTCATCTTTTACGAAAGGTGACATATCTAGTAAATGTCCCTACAGTCAATCTCTGGAATAGATCTAAATTCCCCTACAGGTAACATGTATATAATATTTAGAAACAAAAAGTAATTTGATACAAAACATAATTTTTAACCAAGTATATAGTTTTTCATTTTCATATCCATGGTCTCAAACAATGAGAGAGAAAAAACCTTTTATATTCAACATGTAAACCAAAAATTAGACATAAAAGTTTCCCATTGAAACCAAAAGTGATTTGATACAAAACATATAGGTTTTAATACCTAATGTATTAAATGCCCGTACATTCAATCGTTAGAATAGATCTAATTAGAAGTGTTTCATTTTCATATCCATGGTAGTTCTATAGGTAGAGTCTGTAAAGGGCCAGGTAGCCTGTGCATCTCATCTTTTATGAAAGGTGACATATCTAGTAAATGCCCCTACAGTCAATATTTGGAATAGAACTAAAGGCCCCTACAGTAAATGCCCGTATAGTCAACATATAGTATTTAGAAACAAAAAGTAATTTGATACAAAACATAGTTTTTAACCAAGTATATAGTTTTTCATTTTCATATCCATGGTTTCAAACAATGAGAGAGAAAAAAACCTTTATATTCAACATGTAAAGCAAAAATTAGCCATAAAAGTTTCCCATTGAAACCAAAAGTGATTTGATACAAAAGATATAGGTTTTAACCTAAGAGTAAATGCCGCTAAATTAAATCTTTAGAATAGATCTAATTAGAAGTTTTTCATTTTCATATCCATGGTAGTTTTATAAACAAAAATCTGTAAAGGGCCAGGTAGCTTCTAGATCTCATCTTTTATGAAAGGTGACATATCTAGTAAATGCCCCTATAGTCAATCTCTGGAATAGATCTAAATATAATTTTTTCATTTCTCTCATGCATTTGAAATAAATGCCAATTTAATATATATATTTTTATTGAATTTATTTTTTTTATGGATAAGAAACCATTAAATATGGTTGAAAAATGGAAATTATGCATAGAAGTTTCTTGCTATCCCAATCCAGGGAATGCAGTGATTACATATGTGCTTTCCAATATTGCGACTAGCAAAGTCATCCAAAGGAAAATGAATATACCGAGAAGAAAAACAAACAACGAGGCATATTATATTGGATTAATACAAGGCTTGGTAACAATGATGGAGTATGGATCAAATAGAATTGTAGTTTTCACCAATTCTGAACTTGTGTGCAACCATATGAATGGTGTATACCAAGTTAACAAGGAGAGGCTAAAATAACTACATGGAATAGCAAACAATATTGTTAGCCAATTTCAATTTTTTAGTATAAGGCATTGTACAAATGTGAATAAGATGTTTGCTGATGTATTGTGTGGGGCAATGCAAATTTAGGATTCATCTATCAAAGATGAATTAATAGATGAATTAGAATTATACGGGGCAATGACAATGCTAATGCAAGATTCATTTATCAAATATGAATTAGTTTTGAGACGCTCTTCTTCAAAAATTCAAGATTCATCTCTCAAAGATGAATTAGCATTGAGACACTCTCCTTCAAAATTTATTCATCGACATTGTAACATATCTTGGATATGTGTGTGTTGTGTACTTATAAATGTGTCTTTTTTAATGACCATGTGATTTTTTCAATTATATACCAAGTGTGCTGCCACCACACCATGTAAAGTGAAACTTGGTGAACTTCACATTTGCAAAAAGTGGTGAAATTCACATTTTTATGAAATTAAAATGTGGGGACTTCAAATTTTTTTTGTTTAAATGGAGTTTCACTTATTTTTTAATGACAATGTGTTTTTTTCAATTTTATACCAAGTGTGCTCCCACCATGTAAAACACAATTTGTTGAACTTATCATTTTTGTAACTTTACTTAGTTATTTAAAAATTAATTGTAAATGTCCATCGTAGATATATATATCATGGAGGATGAACGATGAAGATCGAAAAAATATAATACCTCTACGAGAGGGGAGGATCAGGGATCGGGATCGAGATCTATTCATGGAAAATTTAACTATAATCTTAAATATTCATACATGTGTGTACATATGGAATTGATTTTTTATCAACTTTGTGAGTTAAATTAGTTGTTAATAAGTTTCATTTTTTATTTCTTAGGATCTAATAAGAAGAGAAGGGTATCTACTCTAGCCATGAATGCCCATGTTTCACCCAGTTGTTGTATGGTTTTAACACAATTTAATCAATGAATATGTACACATGTATTTATATGTATGCATGTATTTTTCAATTGAGTATAAATTAGTATTTTTTTATGAATATTCTCTCTCCTCTCGAGATGTTGGTGGTGGTTCAAATCCCCTTAGAGGGCCATCAATAAGTGGTGGCAGGTTGCGTGAAGGTGGTGATATTTATTCTCCCAGAGGCCAATCAATGGATGGTGGTGCTGGTTCTCAGTAGGGTCATTCTGGGTCTCAACAGTTTCAGGGTGGAGAAGGTGCTAACAAACCACGTCGAGGTTGCCATCAATTTCAATATTTTTTTCATGGAATTTGTACAAATTTATTTACATGTGTTTTTTCTAATATACAAAATTTTATATATATTGATGCAGAGGCTGAAAATGTTCCAAATATTGGTCAAAATAGATGTAGGGCAGAACGCTACATTCAAGAAGAATGTTGTCTACCCACCACAACTTATCCGGTTGACATTTCTGATATACCATGGGAAAGAAAAATGGTGCAATGAACCTTACAAAAGTGTCAACAACTTCATGCAAAATTGCGGAGAGATATCATGGCTTTGACTCTACCTACTGAGAGTCGACAAAGCTTTGAAATAGTTACACATTCTTTGGGAAAAATAGTAAATGTGTACAAAAATCTTGGGCCAGTGACTGATACATTTGTAGAAGTCATCAGAAAGAGAAAGGAAATAGTAATGGGTCTGGATAAATGGGAGGATGTAAAACAAAGAGTTACAAAATATATGGCACAATTAATGTTTAATTTCAAGGACCGGCCAAAAAGAAAAATGTTGGAGGTGCAATATTTCAAGCACCCTGATATAGCTCACTATTTGTATGATAGGCACCTTGCGGCCTATGGAAGGCTCCCATGGAACGATGAGGTTCCTGTTTATTTTGCACAATTGTTTTACGCAAAAGTTTTTTTGAAGATGAAACCCAATTACAATGACCTTCTGTCAGAATTTTTTGGTCCGGGGAAAGGTCGATTGTATGACCATAAGGGCGCTAAGTGAGATGTGGAGTTACCTCGCCCTGAGCTGCCATTGGTGAGTCGACCTTTTCGGGTCGAAACTCTGCGGTCAGAGATGGATGTGACTTCTGAAATAAGTTGAGAAGCAAGGGATGTCATGATCGAAAATTTTTACAGTAGATTTGGTGGAGTTGATGTTTGTCTAAATTGACAAAGAGCACATGAGAATGCACGTGCCAATTTTTTGTATTGTACAGATGAAAAGATTGACAAAATAAATGTTGAAGATCTCCGAATATATGCAAAGAATTGTCACAATGGTTGGAAAGACGTAATTCTTCATGAGAAAGAGGGCACGGAAACGGTATGTGTTAATGACCTTAGGTTTCAATTATTTTAACACATACATGTGTACAATTTGTAATAAATACATGTATACATTTATTTGTATGTACATTAATCTAACAAAAATGTACCATTATATGTTAAAACACCATTTGCAGTTGTCACGCTTGATGAATGATGAAAATTTTAATATCACCTTCGGGACCTCTAGTTCAAACAATGCAGATGCATCTCACCATCAAGATATGTTGGCAAATGTTAGTGTTTTTCAAGTGATATTTTAAAATAAATAATTGTGCACACATGTACATGTATGTATATATAATAATAAAATGTTTTAACAGATTCCGATTCCGTCCAATGTTTTTGGGATGGCAGTACCTTCTTCTTCCTTGGGAGATGTACCTTCTACTTCCTTAGGAGATGTGCCACATCCACAACAAGTATGGACAATTTATCACTTTTAAAATTTATGTTTAAGTTATATATATATATATATTCCACCTCAAAAAGTTCCATTAAAATTTGAGATATATATATCTATATCTTGAGTTATTTTAATTTTTTTGAAGTTTAGGTTCTTGGAGATTTTCTTTTGGAGCCTCTCTTAGGAGATGTCCCAAATTCACCTACAGAAGTATTCAATTTTTCACTTATATATATATATATATATATGTTTTTTATAATTTAGTTATAATTTATAAATTGAAGTTTATTTAAGTTTTTTATAAATTGAGATCTTGATCTTGAGTTATTTTATACTTTTAAAATTTTTAATTTTAGGCTTCTATAGAATATTTCTTTAATCCACGGACTCTAGCAATGGAGATAGGAACATCCACACCATTTCAACCATTTGAACAAGTTGTCTAACTTTCTTTTTAATATTATTGAAAATAAGTTTATATATGTACACGTGCATTTTCATCTGAAATTTTTTAATATATATATATATATTTAACTGTATATGTATATTGTACAATTTACTGTTGGGGATGTTCCCATGGGGGAACTTGTAGCAGGCGAACAAACGGAGAGGGAACCTCATGAGGTATTGCATGAGTTTTTTTTATATTTTTTTCTTCGATGATGTTCTATATATATTCTCACTCATTTTTAAAACATAAAATTTTAATGTTTATATGTGCATTGTGTATAGGTTTCCCATGCTTCACATGATAGCACGCAGATTGAGACTCTGATAGGAAAGACACTACATCCATTTCTATTTGATGGACATGATTTTTAGATTTGATTTCAAGATTTATATAGTCTTAAATTTACTTTTTTTATATATTATCTTGATGCACTATCATATATATATATATATATATATATATATATATATATATATATATATATATATATATATATATATATATATAAACGATGCAAGTATATGAGATCTACAATTTCTGGACATATTTTATTATAGTGTTAATATGGTTTGTTTTGTTCCAAAAAGTTAAGTTTTGGATGGTTTTAGTACTTTTGGCATGTGAATGTGAAGTAATGTTGTTATATAATTTGTTTAGTTTTTAAAATTTCTAAGTTTTGGATAAATGAACTACTACTAATGTTGTCATCTATAAATTATTGTTTTTCTTCTAAAATCGTTTTGGCATGTTAACCAACAATGATGTGTTATCAATTTGTTTATTTTTAAATTTAGTTTTGATCCTTGAAGTACATTTTAGCTGTGAAGTATCTTCTTGATCTAATTGCCTTCGTTCTAATTAATTTGGATGGTTTCAATATACATTTGGCATGTGATATAATGTTAAATGTTTTTATTGGATAGTTAGTATAATTGGCATGGCATGTGAAGTAATGTTACATGATATAATAAAAAAGTTTTTAAAACTCAATTAGTTTTGGATGGTTTCAATCTACATTTGGCATCTGATATTTAATGCTAAATGTTTAATGTTTTTATTGCATAGTCAAGAACTACAATTGGCATGGCATGTGAGGTAATACGTGCATGTGAAGTAATGTTGTGATCTATATTTTTTTGTTAAATTAAAGGTTAAGTTTTGGATGGTTTCAAACTACATTTGGCATGTGATATAATGTTAAATGTTTTTATTTGATAGTTGAACTATAATTGGCATGGCAAGTGAAGTAATGTTGCACGATCTATAATAAAAAAGTTCCTAAAACTTAAGTTTTGGATGGTTTCAATCTACATTTGGCATATGTGATATAATATTAAATGTTTTTATTAGATAGTTGAACTAGAATTGGATGAAATGTCAAGTAATGTTGTGATATAATGAAATTGTTTTTAAAAATCAAGTTTTGGATGGTTGAAGTACATTAGGCATGTGAAGTAATGTTGTGATATAATAAAAAAGTTTTTAAAACTAAGTTTTGGATACCATTTCAATCTGCATTTGTCATGTGATATAATGTTAAATGTTTAATGCTTTTATTGGATAGTTGAAAATTGACATGATATGTGAAGTAATTTGTTTTGATATAATAAAAAAGTTTTAAAAATACAAGTTTTGGACATGGTTGAAGTACATTTGGTAAGTTTAAAAAAAAAAAATTCACTCAAACAATAGTATTTAGTATGTAAATTTTTCATCAATGCACATAGAACATATTCAACCATTGGAAAGACAAATTTTGTACTAGATTTTCAATCGGAAATAGAGATGTGGGTCAAATCCCACCAAAAGTTGAAGAAGTGCTCCGAGTCTCTCGTCTGAAAGGAATTTTCATAAAAAATTATACTGCGGATGATTTATTTACATTGTGGACACTTTTTACCAAAAATCCCACAAGAAAAATTGGGCGTGCATTGATTTCGTGTATATATCTAGTACAGGCAACATTTTTCATCAATGCACATAGAAAAACTACTTTTAGTTAATTTCATTCTAGAACATATATATTGAGTACAGGCAACATTTTTCATCAATGAACATAGTGAAAATACTTGAACAGTTAATTGCATTCTATAATATATATATATATGCAACATTTTTCATCGATGCATGTATAAAAAAGCTACTTTCAGTTGATACTAGGGTGTGCATGTAGCAAAAAAAATTGTACATGTGAAAACACTTGCACAGATAACATAACAAGGCAGCTCAATTTTTAAATGAGTACTGGAAGTTCTAGAACATATAATCCAAAGAGAATAAATTGTCAGGCAGTTCAATAAAAAAATTTCCAATGGAATGCCATCTTCAATAATCCGTTAATGATCTGATTTTGACACTTTCCATTTTTTAATATTCGTTTTTTTCTTTGATTTAACCTCGATCAACACACACCAAGTGACTATATTAACAACTTATGAAATTAGGTTCATAGTCTTCAAAGTAAACAAAATTCCCACTTTGATTAGTTTGTCTGAAAAAATAACCTTTCAGTATAATAGATCCTCTTTCATATGGAAATTCGTGATCATTATAGTCTTCTAATAATTTCGTTTTTCATTCAGTGAAACACATCAAATAATACTTCACATTTTCATCGTTGTCAGTAGGTACAATTACAGCAAAAACATCTCCTGCACAATAAAACAAACTTGACAAAATTATATATATTCAAATTTCTTTCTAGATCTTTATCATTAGAAATCAATTCAAATGTTACCTTCTCTAACAAGATCAGAAACTTGATCACCATCAGATGATATTGTAGTCTCTTCTAATTGCATTTCTTCAAACATTGCAATGGGCATTTTTCCCTTTGTATTTAGCTATGTATGTTTCCAATCTTTTACATACATTTTGTTTTCATAAACGTCATTAGATTTTCTGTTGTCTATGCAAACAAGACAAAAACAAGAATATCTTATTTTATCCAATACAAACACATTTTTGGATGACTTTGTTTTAATTGAATGCAACTTTTGAGTCCCTTTTATTGTCTCAACGCCATTTCCAATTGATCTATCTACGTCTTTGATCCCAATATGCCAAAAAAACCTTTATATGGAAAATTTAAAGAAAAATGTAAATATGATGTCAAAATACAATCAAGGATAATCATTGTGATAAATGTACATTGTTTATTTAATTAGATATCCAATAAAAATTAAATTGAATGTACCTTCGCACTTCCCTTGATTGGTTACTCTCATGGCTTAGAGCAGCGATGCACCATTGAACAACTTCTTTCACGTCCAAAAGTCAGCTTGTAGAGGGGTTCATTTTATATCTTCAAAGTGCTCATTTTATGCATGCCCCTGCACCGTCATATTCTCCTTTTCCATGGCTAGTCTCAAAGAAATTTGAACAATGTTTAATGTAGGTTTTCTTATGAAGATAACACAACCAAAAGAATGATCGTGCAGATTTGAATTGTCATGCACATCCGTCTGACCATATCCAATGTTCATTGAATTTTATTCCACGATTTTTCAAGGAATCATAAATCTTTCCGAAACAATGTTGTACAAAATATGTATCATGTGTACGATCGTCACTGATATAAAAGTGATATTCTTTAATAATATGTTGATTTTCACTGGTGCTTTCTATATGATCGACATTTTTTTCATCATGTCTATATAGAATATTGATGATCATGGAGACTTGGTCAGAATGATAGTATTCATTCTAAATTTATTTTTGTGGAACAAATGTGTAGTTTTCTGCAAAATCAATTACTGACAAAATGGTTCCTGGTGGAAAAAATTCACGAGATTTTTTGAATTTCAAGTCTTTCCATCGAGATCTATGGGGATGCTTGGTGTATTTGTAATTTTGTTCCTCAAACTTTCTCAAAAATTATATCACAAAAATTTATTCTTCTGGTAATTCAATTATTTTAACACTATTTTCACCTTGAATCGATGTATGGATATATTCATATCTCTTCCATTTCAATTTCATGTTGGACAATGATTGATCATTTATATCAATACGATATCTGTTTTGAAATTTAGTCAAATTTCCACAATCATCGCATTTTTTACCACCAACACATTTCTTTTCGTAAAATAGTTCATCGCTTTCTCTTTCACATAGAATTTGAGATATGAAATCATGGATAGTGGAAGGAGGAGGTGAGTCCTTCCAAAATGTTCTACCAAAATCAAGGAATGTGTCATAATATAACTCAAATTCCACATGATAATGGCAACAACAACTGTTGTGTACGGTTATAGGTTTTACATACCATGGTTTTTGTTGAACAAACACACTTATTGAAACATGAATTTCACGATTCTCTTCTTTGAACTTGTTGAAAAACTCTATCTGAGTGGTTTCCAAGAAATGTTTTTCATGTTCTTCGTACTAATTTCATGTTATTCTTCTTCGCATTACATGCCTTGTAGTAGGCAAAACACGCGAATTGTTCTTCCAAAATTCATATATTATTTTTTTAACATTTTCTCCAAGTCTATATTTATATGGTTGCCTACAAATAGCTCTCCAACAAGAAATTTCATCATTTACATCTATATGCAACCAAAATTTCCAATGTTTGTGCAAGTTTTTCATCAGGTTCCTGATGCTCATGCCATATATTTTACCAAGCGATTCTATTTATTACTTGATGAAACCACTGCCATATGTATTGCTCTACGTACAACTGAAAAAAAATTCTGTCTAGATCTTTTAATTGAATTTATATCACTATTTATATTTTGTACCACATTTTCTTTCATTTTTTTTTATCTTTGGTTGATTTTCTAATACCCAATAAAGTCGTAGCTTCTTTTACTTTCCTTAATGATAGGAGACCTTTCAACATTTGGTCTTGAACTGTCACATTTTCCTTTATGAAATACTTCTCAAAAATGCGGTTAACACGATATCGTATATAATGGTCAGCTTTTTTATCTCCATGTGTGAGTGTCAACATTTTCTAACATCTCGTCATCGACATTGATTTCATTTGTACATATTCGAATGAATAGTACATAATAAGTTTTTATATTCAATAAATAACTAAATTAATAAATATATGTATAATTTCAATAATATGTGCATGTGTTCAACATATATATATATATATATATATATATATATATATATATCATGTGATTCAATTTCTTCACTTGAATTTATTTCATCATTTTCACCATCTTCAATCATTGGTTCAATATCTCTTTCACTTTCTCTTTGAAAATTTTGTATCTCATCATCAATGTTTTGAGAAATATCTCTCTCTGTTTACATTGCAAAATATTTTTCAAATTAGTTCATCAAATAAAAGTTAAGCTTCACATTTTACATTAGGAAAATTTTAAATATATCAAAATCATAATATTTATATTTACATACCTATTTCAAGTTATAGTTGAGGTTGATTTTCCCCTTCAATATTTGAGAGTGCTTCTATCTTTCTTCTGCGAGATTGTCTCATCTCTTCTCTACGTTCCTCAGGGTCTCTTTTTCGATCATATTTTCTTGTACAATTTCTTCAATTTCCCATGATAATGGAGTATGAAGTTCAAAAAATTTCCTTCAAAAATTTCGACAAAAAATCAATTAAAAAAAACATCACAAAAGATTTAATTTAAAAAGAAAAACTCATTTTAATTTTTTTGCAAAAAATTCATACACCAATCCAAAACACTTGCTTTAAAAAATTCAAGAAAAAAATGTCTTATAAAAATGAAACGAAGTTCAAAATATTTCCTTCCAATTCCTACAAAAAAAATTCATTTAAAATGTTACATAAAAACTCATTTTAAAAAATCATTATAAAAGATTTACTTCAACGCAAAACCAAAATTTTCCTTTCGAAATTAAGCCCAAATTCATACTTACAAAAAAAAATGAAGCCCAAAAAACTGTGTCACATACCTCCAAGAAATGTCTTTTTAATGTACCTCCAAGAAATTTTGAATCTACCTCCAAGAAAATTCTTTAAACCCAAAAAAATTCCTTGCAAAATAAGATCAAATGTATGGAAATAATGTGTCTCAAAGAAAATTCCTTTGAATGTACCTCCAAGAAAATTACTTAAACCCAAAACAATTCTTTGCAAAATCAGATGAAGACTTTTGTAAAATCAGACCAAACATGCGAAAATATGTGAAAATAATAAATGGTTTCGCAGCAATTTATATTGTCATGAAATGTTTTTTTGGAGGGGCTCAGCGGTACTTTTCGACCGACAAAAATATAAGTAAAATTTTGACCAAACTTCTAATAAATAGTTTGGCCAAACTACTTTGTCATTTGATTTAACGTGTCGTCGGCACAAAAAACAGTTCGGCCAAACTTTTTTAAAGAGTTCGGCTGAACTAACATGTCACTAGTTACGCAGAGCCAAGCCTTGAATATGTTTCTTCAACATTGGAATGATTAAACTCCATGAAACATTTTGAATTAGCTGTCGGAACCAAGATAAGCATTTTTAGAATTGAATCTAATTTCAGAAAATATAACTTTCATGGAATTTCATAAATATTTACTAATTTTAAGTAATTTTGTAATAAAATGGATGCAAACAATTTCTGAAGGTCCTTGCGATTCAATGAAATCAAAATTCTGTATCTTCCAAAATACATTGTAAAAAAAATTGAAAAATGTATCGTACATTACATTGGTCTGTTGTCTCTAATGGGTAGCTTTTAGATTTTTAGTTTATAACTTATATGTTAAGAAATTTCTTGCGTCGTGAAACATATTCAAAATATGCAGTTTTTCATATTGGACTAGTTCAAAAAAATCTAGTAATAATGATATGCATCCATTGGCTTTGTAAATATGATGAAACCGAAGTAGACTCTGTCTAGATTTTTGTAACACATTTGTTTCTCAAAAACACAAATTTTCAAAGAATACAACATTGCGTATTAACATGACTTCTTATGAATCCGTTGATTGTTAAAAAACACACACTCAAATAAATGCTAAGTTGACATAACAAATGTGTATAAAAAATTTCCAAAAAATAAGTAATAGAAAGCTAACAAAATTTATGACAACTTTTATTTTTATCGTAAATGAAATTCTAAGCAGAAAATTTGTTTTAGCTTTGAAAAAGTTGAAGAACTGAAAAAAATGAAAGTTTTTTTTCTCAAAAAAGGGAAAAAAGTGTAACCCAACTTCATATTTTCACCCATAATTATATATATATATATATATATATATATATATATATATATATATATATATATGTCCCATTTAATAAAAAAAATTTATTTAATAAGTGAATCATTCAGTGACGTCAAAGGAGAGAAGAGATAGAACAACAAGAACATATGGCGGACCAATATAACGTGGTTCGCCTTTGGGATGCATAAGAGAGGGAGAGAGATATGTACTCTCACCTTATTGCAACAGCCACCCAAGCGCTCCTAAGGGAGATAGGCCTCCTCAAGTTCTATGAAGAGGCTACATCCTTGAAGGGCCATGATGGGTTATTGCGACAACTTATCTTTGGGTGGAATGCCCACCAACAGGCTTTCTGGGTTGGTCCTAACCAGTGGTATATGCCCACTGAGGAGGACATCTATTTTATTACTACCCTATCGAGGAGAGGGAATGATTTTTCCTTATTCCCATAGGTCTCAATTGACTATGTAGTATGAAGTCAATTGGTGTACTCCCAAAGATATATTAACGCTGATATAATGTCTCCCATATATTTTCAGGTCTCTGGTGGTCAGTTACGTATTGCTACATTTTCTAAAGAGGAGGTGAAATGACCCTCAATACTGATTTGGACCATTAACAACCTTAACAGTGGCGGAAAACACATTATTTTCCCTCTTTTATTTTATGTTGATTCTTTATTATAGACACCACGACTTGTGAGGTGGTATGCGAATTTTTTGCAGTAGTTCTATATAACTTTAGATATATGTCGTGCTCATGCACCAGAGAGGGTGAACTTCCCTTTTGCTTCAGAGCTATTTTTTTTATTTTTTGAGAGGTTTCCAGAGATGAGGCCTACTTTTTTTCTTCAGCCTTGTAGCTCAATGTTTCATGTTCGGATGCTAATGTGGCGACTGATGATGCCTAAGAGGGGTGATTCATAATTTTCCGCGAAGATATCACATGATGCACTGGAGTTGCTAGCTAGTGTTGATGATCATGCCTTCATTTTGTATTCAATATCCGCATTCTGGTTTGGATTGGCGAGGGTATGCCAACATTTTCTTCACAAATGATGAGCCGCCAGATGATAGAGGTAATATTAGTGTTTTCTTTGAATTTATTCTAACATGTTCTTTAACTTGTTGTTATTAAAGTGTTTAATGAAATTGTATAATTATTGTTGTGTACTTATATATATTTTGTAGATATTGGGTCATATGATGGACATGAGATGCCACCGTGACCAAATGATCCATGTGTAGATCCTAATGACGATGAGGAGATGGCACATGTGGAGGATCAGGCCGGTGTAGACAGACCTAGTCCTCATGACACGTTAACAAATATCATGAAGATCAAAACAATTACAACAAATTAAATAAGTAATATGCGAAAGAATATTGTTACGCATATAAACAAATCAATAAACATGTAATTACCAGAGAAAAATCCTAATCCTCTATAATAATGTTTCGTGTAAGCACATGATCCATACAACGTAAAACTCTTCTCTGCTGTGATGGTTCGTGATACATCTTATACATTTATTTGATCCCATAATTCCTTCAATTCATCTACTAGTGGTTGTAAATAGACATCCATATTCTTCACTTGTCTTCTACCAGGGACTATGAGAACCAACATAAGATGTTCATTCTTCACAAACAACCATGGGGGGATATTGTAATTTATCATTACTACCGGCCAAACATAATATTTGGTGTTTTGGAGGGAATATGGATTGACATCATTCATGGCTATGATGAGTCATAGACTTAGTACTTCATCCTTGAATTTTTCGGGCCATGTATCCTCTGTATGCTTCATGTCTATTGAAACTGATGGGATTCGCATAACTCCCAAATCACTTCTGTGTGAGGCATGCCATTCCTGCAACATAGCTTATTATGTGCAATGAAAGAGCCTTTGAATCCTTTGGATTATAAGCATCTACCTCAATATCTTAAAAGTAGGACTACGTGATTTACGCTTATTTTTTATTTATCATGCCTGTCATGCCCACATTTCAGACATATCTCTTTGTTTTTAAAGAGAGAATCCATACAAGTGAGATAGATTATAGAGGAGAGGAATAACCTATTTCTGAGCTTTTCTAATAACCCAACGTTTCAGACTGTCTAAGTGAGTCCATCATCAGGGATAGATATCAAGAGTTCTTTGAAAATATGAGAGAATAGGGCAAAGGATTGGATGAATAAATAGTGAATGATGTGGATTACATGAAGGCCGGCTTATGTTTTAAGAGAGAATTTAGAAAAATTATCTGATTAATTTATTATATTTACGGATAATTAAAAATAAGTTGTAATATGAAATAGTTTTATAAATAGAAGACCTATTATCTTCTTTTTAATATAAAATAATTTACTGTATTTACATAACATATAAATTTAAATAATTTATTATGTTAAGTATTATAATGTTATTTCATTGATTGAAAAATTATTTTGATTTATTTATTTAATTAATTAAATTGTTAAATTTATTTTTCTATTTAAATTATAAGGATTGACCTATTATCTACATAAGGTTTATTTTACTTTATTATATATATATATTTATATATATATATTTATTTATTTATTTATTTATTTATTTAAAGATAACTTACTAAGATAATCTATTATATTATTTATTTATTTTGTTTATTATTAAAATATATTGGTATATGTTTGATTAGACTATTAATAATTTATTTATAAAATTATCAATTAATTAATTTATATTATTAATTCATTTATTTAGTTATATCTAATAGTTTATTATATATTTATTTTTTTATTTTTTTATTTTTTTTATGGTCATGTTGTATTTATATCTGAACTTTAATTGATTTTAATGTCTGGATAGGTTTTGATGTATTAAGGGTTTCCATGTGTTACTCATAATGAGACCATCATCACGATTTAAGTTGTTCCCTCTTTTCTCAATTTCTATTGCTTCTTTGATTTTTCTCTTTAGGTAATGGTCCTCCTTAGAGACAAGTTTGGCATCCTCCATTCGTATGTAATGTGAGGATGAGACAGCATGCTCTGCTAAGACATATTTGTCTGTTCAGTTACGAGATAAGTCAGTCGCATGTTATTTTAGTCTAATGTTAAGGGAACTACCTGTTTCCCCAATGTATTCTTTGCCACAAGAGCAATGTATGATATAGACTCCTTTTTGTAGCCTAGGGTTTATAGGGTCTTTACCAGAGTCTACCATATTTAAAATAGTATTAGGGGTATTGAAGGCAATCTTAATGTTATGTTTGTTAAGTATTCTAGAGATTTTGTCAGTGGTTCCTTTTATGTAAGGTAAAGAGATTTTAGGGATGTCAAAGGCTTTTTTTAATTTATTTTTATTAAGGGTTTGGTGAATGGTTTTGTTGATGACATGTTTATTATACCCATTCTATTGAAAGACAAGGCAGAGATGGTTTATCTCGTGTTCTAGGTGGTGGGAGTCTAAGATTTTGGATGCCCTTGTAGTTAGGGTTTTGATGATGCCAATTTTCTGGTTCGGGTGGTGATGTGAGTCGGCGTGAAGGTATCTATCTGTGTGCGTCCCTTTTCTATAAACCTCGGTGCTGAGTTTTCCATTTTTCTTGGTTAAAAGGATGTCTAGGAAGGGTAATTGGTTGTATTTTTCAATTTCAATGGTAAATTTTATGTTTTTTGAGAGACTATTAATATGGGCTAAGAAATCATGTAATTTTAGTATCCCATGGGTCCATTTCATAAAGATATCATCTACATATATTTTCCATTCTTCAGGGGTGAATGGAAAGGATTTGAGGGCCATTTGTTCAAAATGTTCCATGTATATGTTGGAAATAATAGGGGATAGAGGTGAGCCCATAGCAACCCCATGAGTTTGTTCATAAATTATTCCATTGAAGCTGAAGAACGATGATTTCACACATAAATTTAAGAGGTCTATAGTCTCATTGTCAGTCATAGATTTTAAAATGTTGATGGCTTCGTCTATAGGTATCATAGTGTAAAGGGAGACAATGTCAAAACTCACCATAAGATCATCGTTATGCATGTCAAGGCTTTTGGTTCATTGAACAAAGGATGTAGAGTATTTAATATGAGATGAGGTGTTTCCACCAAGGGGGCGAAGTTTTTTGGCCAGATATTGAACGAGGAGGTAAGTAGGTGAGCCAATGGTGTTGACTATGGGTCTTATGGGAATGTCTGCTTTATGAATTTTGGCAGCACCATATATTCTAGGGGTGATGGAGCGATAAGGGGTGATTTTCTTTTTATAATGTTATCAAGAGAAGAGTTTTTTATATTTTTTTATAACATATCTCTTTGTCTGCATATTCTCCTCTATGTAGAATACAATTATTAGCACATGAATTATATGATATGTACTCAACACCCAACATTTTCAACAATTTCTTTGCCTCGTTGAAGCTACCGAGCACGACATTATCACTCAGAAGAAACTTATCTTTGAATAACCTATAGTTGGTGATCATGGACAATATTAAATGTACATTAATGTTGATATAATTATTAAAATTCATAAAATTTACCATTTTTAATGTTCATTGTGTGATTATATTTATCAAAATATAACGGAGGACTTTATGGTTATAACTTACCTCAAAATTTCCGAGAAACATGCATTCGACAAGACAAAATTTGCTTTCAAGTTGTATAGTAACATCATTGTCCCCAACTGGGTAGACATTGACCGATTGCCATGTCTAAAGAGAGGGGTGGTGGAAGAAAATTTAAGGCTTTCGAAAAAAGTGTCAGCGACATGAGCATCATCCCCTAGTTGATCGTCATTATGGAATGCATCTAACAACATTGTCTCCATGCCAGTCATATCCCTTAAGTAATCATCCATACGAACCTCTATTTGATTACCTCCATTGCCAGCTTGTGAAGAAATATTATTGTTGTAATCATTCCTAATTGGTGAATTTTGACATAGTGGGAATTGAATAGGTGGTTGATCCAACCATTCTTGGTATCATTCCTCTTTTATTTTTTCTCTTAATTTGGCATTCTCTCGATTTGACATTGCCGTGGGGTGCAATGAAACATGGTAGGTAGGTCGCTCATCATCACTAGAATCCTAATAATTTCAGAAAATATATTTGAACATGATTAGTAAAAAATCTATGATATCAATTAGTAAGCATGTTGACAATACATGATTAATTGGTTTGACGTTGAAATAATTACATTAATATACCAAAAAATTATTATAACCATCATTGTCCCTGGATTGTGGCTAGAATATTCAATATTGTTACAATTGGCAGGGTGAAGCAACTTTCCATTTCCATCTACCAAATGCCCCTTGCAGTATGCCACTCCTAATAAGAGCTTCAGACGTTTTGGAGCTATTTGAATATTTTGTGCATCTGAACTTGTTTTTGAAGTTGCATGAACCTGAAAATTTGTATACATTATAAATTTTATTAAGCTGATTGACATGGATAAAAAACATAAATTCAGTTAGATAATGAAAATATAAATAAAATCTGAAGTAAATATTACATCTCAAGATGGATAGAGAGAACTTCGTGATGGGCTTTGAGAAATATTATGGAACGAGCCAGATTTTGAAGAATCTTCCATTCGATATAATTATGATATTTTCTCGCTTCATTTCAGCAAAATCAACAATAAATTTTGGTGTACACACCTAAAAGTAATTTTGGTGCCTTAAAAATGAAATTATTGTATCGGTGATAGTGTACAGATAAATGTACCGATGCATTTTAGTTACTGTGCACCGGTGCAGTGTTATTAATTGACGCACCGGAGATGAATAGCCGCAAATAAAAAAAACGCAACTATATTTTTTTAAAGTGAAAAAAAAGAGGTAAAATGAAAAATGGGCAACAAAATATTTTCGAAAATCTAATTTCATAAAACAATTCTTTAAATAGTAAACGCTTTTCAATATTTCATTATTTTTGCAAAACTTTTCATGGAGAGATTTGCACGAGACATACCTGGAGGAGCAAGAGAGCATGAGAGCACTGTGGAACAACGAAATACTTTCAAACATAACTATTCAGACAATCAAAATTCCAAACCTCTGGTGATTCAAACCCTGTAGCATATAATTTCAAACCATCTGGTTATTAAATTTTATTGCTTTTATTACATTTTCTGCAGTATTGTTTACGCAGTAAGTAAAAAATTTAAATTTACTGTTCATTTTCAGAAAAAAAATAAAAAATAAAAAATAAGTAAATAAATAATATATATATATATATATATATATATATATATATATATATATGCACCAGGTCTCCTTGTTGACATATAGCATCCTACAGTGGTCCCCTGTTTGCGTGGTGCATTTATAAGAATATGCCGCACCGCCCCCTCCATGACATCATATGCCAGAAAAACTAACGGTAGAGGATTTTTATTAATTTTTCTGTGTTAATCGGTGTGCTAGTTAACATCTAACGCGCTAGTGCTCCTTGTTGACATAGAGCACTGTACGGTGTTTCTAATGTTTTTGTGGTGCATTTATAAGAACATGCCGCACCGACGTTGGTGCGTACATCATTAAAGGCACACTGGTTTCTTGATTTTTTTTTTACCTGAAAATTTTATGATTTATTTATAAAATATATTGATGAATGGTATGGTACAGGTTTCATATTGATAAATAAATGGCTAAGAAGAGATCAAGTAACAAAAATACTGATAACACATCAAGAAAAGAAAAAAAGCCAAGTTCTTTGTAAATTTTTTACAAAAAATATTATCATTGAAATATATGTAAGTTTAAATAATATGTATTGTTTACTGTGTATCATGCAGAGCCACAAAATGATGAAGCTCAATAAAATTATTTTTTAGAACATAAAAGCTTGATAGAAAAATTGCAAAAGGATGAATGAGGTTAATGAAAAAACACTATCGATCCAATATGAGTTCTTTATTTTAATTTTTATTAATAATATACTTAAAATTATTAGATAAGGTGTTTCAAACAATCAATTAATTCACATATGTTTAATGTTCTACAGGGACCCAAAACTCAGAAAATAAATGTTGTTCAAAGAAAAGAAAAAAAATAGAACATAAAAGTGAAAATGAATTGCTCCTTAGCTCATCTAGAGTGGTGCTCAAGGTTAACGAAAAGGGAAAAGAATTTTACAAAACTTTGAGGGATCTAGTGGAATGAATGTATAGATGTTCTTTCCACTTACAATACAAAAATCAATTCAATGATTCCAAGAACCAAATTTTATATAAGCTACAGGAAGATTTTCCAGAGAATCGATCAATGAGACATGTCAGACTTTTAATAACAACAACAAAATAGAAGGAATGAAAGATTAATTTTCCTTTAAATGGTTTTCTATAATAATATGTATATATTACTAGAAAGAAATCATTTATAAATATCACTTGTGTTATATTTACTTTTCATATATCAATATAAAAATTAAATATTTTATTTTCATGTTACATTTTCAGGAAGATTATGAAAATCTAAAAACATGAACGAGCTCATATCATAAATATGCCAGTAGGAATGTTCAAAATGGTGTACAAGGAGATTTTCAAAGCAATGGACATAATTGCATCACACGATGAGCCATCTCAACAACAACGTGATTCAAATGTAATATGTAATCATTGAATTTTTTGGTTAGGTACAATAACTAAACAATTTAGCATTAAATATTAATTTTCAAGTATTTTCTAGCAGAAAAGAAAAGAAAATGGAACCTATTCAACACAAAAAACAGGATGACATGGAAGAAAAGGGTTGATATATAACTTTGTGAGTAATTATTACTTCCTTATAACAAATTAAATAGATTTCATTTTTGTATATTTTAAGTTTTTTTACAAAAATCATCATTGAATGTCTTCAAATAGGCGCTAACATATAAAGAAGAACTATCAGATGAATTGATTGACATTGGGTTAAATATGGGTTGTCAGTATATGTTGGCATATCAAAAATTAATCGTGGAATTTGTAAGCATCTATCGATATTCTTTTACTTAGTTTCGTATATAATTAATATAACAAAAAAATATTTTATATTAAATATATGATTTGTTATGGGGTATAAAACTTGTAGGAAACAAAGTATGGAATTGCACCGATAGATGAAATCTTGAAAGATGGCATGAAATTTGGTTTTGAAAGAATGTGTATAGTTCATGAGTGAATTTTTTCTATGGTACGTCATTTATTTTTGATCTACATTGATGTATATTATTTAATATTGCAATTTTCATTATTCTCACCAATTTATATACACTCATTAGAGTTTATTTTTATGTTTTTTAGATGGAAGGTGAAGAAGAAGAAAACAATCAACACCGTGAACAAAACATTCCTCAAAATAACCCAAGTCATTGAAGTAGCTTGAGTAGTGACAACAATTCAAGTGAAGAATGATGATCATTATGTTTGGATATAAAAGCAAGGCATTGTAACTTTTTAAATATTTTTCTATGAAATCAAGCAATTTATTTAATGTAATGGATACAGTGTCCTAATTGGAAGACAAAGGGATACCAATAATTGTCCCATATTGTATGACAAAGAGTGTCTTATTCATATATATAATAAAATACGTTTTAATTTATTCTATTGTGTTCTCCATTGTCGCTGTGAAATGTAACACCACTCATTAAATATATAGATGATTAAATATTATAATGAAGAGATGTGAAATCTAATGATATGATATAACAAATTAATCCAAATGTTAAATTCAAATGCACTAATAAAAATTTAGTTCATATGAATATTGTTATAAGATATGTGTCGTCTTTTGATGAATAAAGAATTTTAAAAAATCACAATAATTATGATATGATATAAAAAATTAATCCAAACATCACATTCAAATCCACTAATAAAAAATTAATTGATATGAATAGTGTTATAAGATAGGTGTCGACTTTTGATGAATAATGAATTTTTAAAAATCACAATAATTTCACTGTCACAGGTCAATGTTTCTAAAAAATACAAAATAAAAACCAATGTGTATCATTTAATGTGCACTGGTGCATTTGTATTCTAATGCGCACCTGTGCGTTTCTACGACCTATGGGCACCACAAAAATAACAATAACAATTATAACTCTCGGTGTGTTTCCGTGATACTATGCACCAGTGCGTTTATGTGAGACTGCTCACCGGTGTGTTTCTACGACTAATGGGCACCGCACAAATACCAATACCAGTTATAACGATCAGTGTGTTTTTGTGATACTACGCTCTGGTGCATTTGTATAATACTCTGTGCCAGTACGTTGATACAACCTGTGGGCACCGCACAAATCCCAATACAAATTAGAATGATTGGTGCATTTGTGTGATATTGAGCACCGGTGCGTTTGCATAATACTATGCACCGGTGCATTGATACGACCTATGGGTACTGCAAAAATTCCAATGCCAATTAGAATGGCTCGGTTCGTTGTATCACCTACAGTGCGCTCGGTGCAGTTTTAGACCTTAAAAACCCAAAGCATGCACCTTTGACCACCCTGAGGCAATTGTCTAGTTGACACACAATGAGACAGTGCTAAACGTCCTGGGTCATTCTATATTTGTTTTCCATCCCGGTGCTTGGTAGGTTTTCAGTACCGGTGCGTTCACTCTAAAACGCACTAGTGCATTGACACCTGATTAGCACACTGATGAGAAAAACATTCGTAATAACCTTTAGCCACCCAGTTTTTTTTATTTCTGTTGAAATTACGTTAGAAGCTCTGCCAAAACCTCCGTTACCGAAAATGGATGTTGTAGAAAATGTCTTTTTTGACAATTTTGGCCAATTATAACACTAAAAACCTCCTTTTATAACCTCCGCTAGAGAGTATTTTCCTTGTAGTGTGGCTAGTATGAACATGAATGTAGAAATAAATAGTCAGATAAATAAAGAGGGAGTTTCCATCTCTCCAACAATGAAGGAGAATCCTCTGAAAAAATGTTTCTTTCTTGCGATATTTGTGAAGACACTCACAACAAGGACCTTTGTTTGTTGGAGAATGGCTGCAACAATCATATGACACATAAAAAAAAAAATCTTTCTCATCTTGATGATTCTATAACATCAGAAATTACACTTGGATATCATTCTTCTATTAAAGTTGAAAATAAAGGTATAGTCCTCATTCTTACTAAAAAAAGTAAGCATAAATACATACCTCATGTTTATTATCTTCCACATATGAATCATAACCTCATTAGTGTAGGTCAATTGGTGTAGCATAGTTATGATGTGATATTTCAAGGGAACACATGTTATATTTATGACAAAAATCCCAATAGAGGACTGATAGAAAAGGTTGAAAGAACGAACAATAGGATGTTTCCATTAACTCTTAGAAGTCTAAATATTTCACAGTCTTTTTCCCACAATGTGTCAAGAATATATGAGTCCCCACTATGGAATTCTAGTTATGGGAATATTCCATCCAAGAGTCTAAGTCATCTTAAAAAATATTTAATGGTCATTTGTCTCCCTGCTATGAAAAAAAAATTAATTGTGAAATATGTATTCTAGAAAAATATAAAAGAGATAGCTTGCTCACATCTTCCTCTAGAAAAAAAGAGACCTTAGAGCTAGTCCATACATATATATGTAGCTCAATGAAAACAAAGTCCATTGGTCGTAGTATTAACTTTCTATCATTCATTGATGAGTATAGTAGGAAGATATGGGTGTATTTTCTCAAGAATAAATCATATGCATTCTCAAGGTTCAAAGAATTCAAAGCAGAAGAATAAAAACAGAGTGGAAAACCTTTAAAAGTCCTCATGTCAAACAAAAGAGGAGAATATAGTTCCAATGACTTCAGATATTTTTGTCAACAACAAGGAATAATCATGTAGAACACAACAATATATACTCCAAAGCATAATGAAGTACCATAAAGGAAAAATATGTCAATAAAAAACAAGGCCAGATGTATGCTACATGAGAAGAATTTTTCAAATGACTATTGTGCTGAAGCGATTTTGACAACAGTGTATGTACTCAAAAGAACTCCAACAACTAGTATCCAAGATGCAGTACCTCAAGCAACATGGGATTGTAAGAAAGTTAATGTATCTCATTTTTAAATTTTTGGATTAGTAGCATTTGCACATTTTCTTGAGAAACTAAGAAAGAATCGGATGACATGAGTGATAGGTGTATTTTCATAGGCTATAGTGAGAAGTCAAAGGCCTCTAGACTTTACAATCAGGTTACGAAGAAGTTTTCTTTAAGTAGAGATGTAAATTTTTTTGAAAATAAATCTTGGTGTGATCATGTTCATGAAGCTTCAAATCAAACTTTTTATCCACCACCGCCACTAATATTGTAGGTTCAAGAAGAGCCATACCATTCTATATATGGTACATCTTCAAGCAGTGAATCAACCAGTTGTTCAACATCTTCGGAAAATAAGAAGCATCAGATAAATATATGATCAGGATTAGGAGTTTTACTATCATAATATTTTGTCATTTCTTTCTTATAAACTAATCCATTTTGAAGAAGTATTTAAAGAAAAAAATTGGGTTGATGCAATGAACCAAGAAACTATTGCAATAGAGAAGAACCAGACTTGGGAGTTAGTTGAACTCCCAAGAGACAAAACTAGAATTGGTGTAAAAGGGGTATATAATACCAAGATGAATGAAAAAGAGGAAATTGAGAAAGTTCATAAGACAAGGTTGGTTTCCAAAGTATTGTCACAACATTTTGGTGTCTACTATGGTGAAATATTTGCTATAGTATCAAGGTTAGACATTGTCAAAACCATTTTATCCACAAGAGCTCAACACAAATTAAAATTCTATCAGCTTGATTTAAAATATTCCTTCATAAATGGTATAATGTAGGAAGAAGTATATGTAGAGAAGCCTCCTCATTTTGAAGTTCCATGAAAGGAGTATAAGGCATAGAAATTGTAGAAAACCTTGTATGGCTTCAAACAAGCTCCAAGATTTTCGTACACTTGCGACACCTATCTCATCAAAAGTGGTTTTTGAAGAAGCAACAATGAGCCAAATTTGTATACAAAAAATCATGAAGGTAAAATCCTCCTTGTATGCCTTTACATAGATGATATCCTTTATACAAGTAATATGATGTTAGAATACTTCAAAGCAATAATGAAAATAGAGTTTGATATGGAAACTCTAGTGGTCATTAAATACTCTTTAGACATTGAAATTCACCAATCTACTATTGTAATTTTTTTGGTCAACAAAAATATGCAACTGAAATAATTGCAAACTAGCTAATATACCAATTTCTCAAGGGACCATGATGAGCAAAGAAGATGTAGCACCACTAGTTAATCCCACATTATATAAAAGTATAGTTGGTAGTTTGTTGTATCTCATTGAAAATTGTGTTTTCAACAAGTTTTGCCTCCAGGTTTATGAAATCACCAAATATTTCTCATTGGAAGGTTTAGAAAAGGATCTTAAGGTATATTGCAAGGACGATAGACTATGGTTTTTCCTATACACATTTTGAATTTTGTTCACTTTCAAGTTATATAGACAACAATTATGCGGGGAGTTTAGATGATCACAAAATTACTTGAGGGTATGATTTTCATATTTGAACCAATATGATTTCATGGGCATCCAAGAAACAATCAATTGTTTCAATAGCTTCTCCAGAGGCAGAACATGTAGCAGCAAATTAAACAGCTTATTAAGCAGTGTGGTTGAGAATATTATTGAAATATATTTCAAATGTTCAAAAGGAGCCAACTCTGATTTACTGTCATAATAATTCAACAGTTTCTCTATCAAAAAATCAAGTTTTCCGCAAAAGAGAAAGCACATTGACACGCGTTTTCATTTCATCCATGACATTTCCAATGATGGGGACATATTTCTTGCCTTTTGTCGTTCCAAAGACTAGTGTGCATATATTTCAAAAAGCCATTGGGCAAAAATCTATTTGAATTTCAGAGAGAGAAATTAGGTATTGTAAGTTCCTCTACTTGTAACATTTGAGATTAGGAGGGGATGTTGAGATATTTATCTCATTGTCTATTAGGTATCATCGCATTTTATTTTGTTGTCTGCCAAGTGTCATAGGCAGATCAATTTTACTTCACTTATTCAAGTTCTACTCCAGTAATTTATTGTTAATGTTTTCAATGTAATCTATTTAGCTATTTCGAATATTGATAAGGGAAATATGTACTCCACAATTTTTTTTCATTCCTTGTCAAATTTAAAACTATGTATATAATTGTCCCAATAAATATTGCTAAATTTATGCAGTGAAAAACTCATTTTCATCAACAAAACATCACAATTATATTACCACACCATTGTAAACCTAATTTTTTTTTTATAATTTTAATTTTATATTTTTAGATATAAATAAACTCATTATTTTAAAAAATCCCCAAAACCAACATTTTATTAAAACTTTAACCAAACTATGTATGGCATCCCCTTAACTAAACTGCCCAAAAGCCAACATAACCAAGATTCTAATCCCTTTTCATGGAACTTTTCTCAGAATTGTTTTCCTTTTCCTTCCATCACCTTATTCGAAACCATCCAAACCCAAAAATTAGAAGCCAAGTAAATGAAAGAGTTGATCACTCTCTCCTCTCTTTTTTTTTTCCATAAATGTTACACTAAATAAAATGCACGCATGTGAATATGGAAAGGATAAATGATGCAATAAAACATGGTTTGAGGTTGAACTTAATGACAGTGTAGTGTTTGACAATGACTAGGGTGGTCTTAACGAAATATAATTTCAAACTAAAGCATTTGAAAGGAAGAACAAAAAAAAGAGACGCTTTTCCAACTATATAGTGCTTGAAAGGAAGGAAAAAATAAACATACCTTCTTCTCATTCCCACGTCTATATATCGATGTACTCTTGATACTTCAATTTCAGTTACAATTATTCCACAACCTTTTTATTTGAAGGTCACATCCCACCATTGGCTCAAACTTTATGTTGGATTCCAACATTGTCTTCACATGGCTAAGAACTTTAGCTAAATTTCTAATAGTTAAAATGTTTGCGCACATGGCTAGGAACTTATATTTAGATTTCTAATATTTAAGGCTTGTACATTCTCTTGATATTTCTATTAATTGAGAATCATACATTGAAATATTATGCAAAAACCATTCTTAAAACAAATCCTAAAGTCAAAAGGTACATTACACCATAATATGACATATAAATATAATAACTTTGCATAGAAAGGTTTGTTGAACAATAATTTGACATCAGGAATAAAGAAAACAATTTAACAAACCACAAACCACTGGAAAAGAAAATAAGGTATACCCTATAATTTTGAACTTTGTGTGATTCTTGACATGAAATGACACATTTACATAAGGATGATATGAAATAAAATCTTACTCTCGTTAGGATTTTTAGGGTAGGTATTCAAATAATTATCTTATATCATTTTACAGTAGAAACATATAATTTTTTTTCATGGTGTACTTAAATGTTTCATTATCGGTATAAAAAAGCTAACGACATGAAGAAACCTATGGAAGGAGTAAGTGTTAGATTGAGGCATTTTTTGAAAATCCTTGAGTCTTGGAACTATTGATAGAGATTTTGAAATGGATGTTGATACTAAAAAATGCGATTGTTTGTCCACAATGGAAAAATGTAGCCTAGTGATGAGATCATAGGGCATCTACCAAAGGTATCAATGACAAGATTACATTGCACCTAGAAGATATTTTTAATTATTGTTGGGAAGCATCAATAACAAATTTGGAAAGTATTTCTAATATCCCTAACTATAACTTTCCTTTCAACCATCACTAATTTCGTCAAGTGGATTAATGTCCACCTATTGAATGTTTTGGAAGCTCACTCACCAATTGAGAGGAGGAATCTTAGGACTTCAATATTATTTCTTTTTACCATACTCGATTTAAAATAAAAACATTACTATAAAAAAAGAGACATATTACACAGTTTTATCACATCATTAAGACTTATTTATGTTTATCTTCTTTGAGAAATCCATTTTGTTAGAAAAAAAATTCATTTCTTCTCACTCACCATACATCTCTCAATTCAAGTAACATACGGTATACTCTAGGACCCCATGATTATCGACACTTAAAATCTCTCCCATCATTATTGGAAGTCATTTCTAGTGTTGGTAGGTTACCTATAATATCTCCCCCACATTCACATATCATCTCCTCTCTTTTAGGATCATATTTACTTAGATCATACTTGTAAGATAATCCTCATACTACTACCTCATACAATACTTGATTTAATCAAATGGTTGGGAACTTACCAAATATGAATGTGTCTATGAATCATAACCCCCATCTGAACTAAAAAACAATTTGTCATTTATGTCATCACCAAATTTACCTAAATTAATGAAGTTGAAAATTTATCCCATTTTTCACACTACCACTTAATGTGTCATTTCAACCAAGCAACCTTTTGAAATTCTTAAATTTTATGGTAAACTCGGTGAGGATCCTAGAAACCACATGATGTTTTTCTACTTATGGTCTTCCCATTATAAGAGAACGGAGGACTCTTCATGGTGAAGGAATCTTTAGAAATACTTGATTAGACTAGTTTCCAAGTGGTATGTTGACAAACACATAGGTAATCATGCTATATTTGCATCTCTTTTAAATGCCTTCCTCCTATTTTTCTAGCACCTGGTTCATAATGAGTTCAGATTGGAGATTATTTCAAATTTATAAAAAACCACACCCATCCACATCATAAATGACATCCACAACTAGCGAAGGCATCATATCCTTTTTAAGAATTAATTCCCTGAAAATATCCTCTTAAACATGTTCCTTAAATCACACCTATCTTTGATTTCAAGCGATTTTCTTACCACTATGATACCAATGGAATAGGAAACCATTTCTAGAGTGAAAAAAAAATTTCTATATATATAAATGATCCAACTACCTTTAAACTATTATCCCATATCCCTATTTTCATCAACCTTTTCAACATGAGAAGCTTCAAAGATCTCACTCTACCAATGGCGTAACCATATCCTTGAACTAACTCAAGATACTTCATTCCCCATTAACTTCATATGGTAACGACCACTATGGTAAATATTATGGAGCTTCTAATTATGATTATCATGTCATTCATTATGAAAACCATTATTGAGTTACAAAATAACACACCTCTAGCACCTCGTATGTATCATCCTACCCTTCTTAGAAATAATGGAGACCACTTTCACAACTAGTGGGACACCCTATGGCCCCACCATGCATTCAATATCCTTCTCAAGTTTCATCTCTTAACTTCGATGTTGTACCATTTGAGGGAGGAACATATACCTCTTATAACCCAAATGCACCTCCCCATGGGAGTAAGCCATATAATTTCTTTATACCCCCTCAACTATAACATGCTAGAGTTAATTATGTTTAACCCTCTCAAATATAATATGTTGAAGCCTTTGAGAAGTTGAACATTGATATCCTTATAAAACCATGAAGTGGAAATAAAAGTAAAATATAAACTAAGGATCGGGAGCCACCCCTCATAATCAAAATATTATGGGAAGCCCCCACTACTACGTATAACACTAAATTGTGATGACATAGTCCGATGACCTAGCCCATATTGTCGCAGAGGTTAGCAAAGATGCCATATTTTGTATTTTTTGTTCCCATGTTCATCACAATTATGACTATTTTTTTTCATGTGCCATAATTACAACATATTATTTTTAGTACATCACAGCTATGCCGAAATTGGTGTTTCATCTCAACTGAGACAAACCCATCTATTGCTGCAATTGAGATGAACAACATCTATATTGAAACTTGTGACGACAATTGTATATAAGTTTTTTTGTGTTATATATATATATATATATATATATATATATATATATATATATATATATATATATATATATATATATATTATTATATATATATCTATTTTGTGTATATATGTAATGTATATATATATATACGTACATGTATTTATATATATATATATATATTTTATATATATATATATATATATATATATATATATATCTGTGTGTGTGTGTGTGTGTGTGTGTGTATATCAATCCAAGGATAGCTTTTCAAGCCCAATTTAAATTTAAAGACAATTTATTCGGAAATTTTCCTTAGAGAAAATCCAAAAAAAAATATTCAGAATTATTCCTAAAATTGCCTCTAAAACTATAAAAGTCTACTTCAAAACTACCTTTTGTCATTCTTGTTTAGTACAACCAGTTTTAAAAACCACTTCAACACCTCCCACTATGAATCAAGCGCTTTCTCTCATTTATTGCACAACCAATTCTAGACCCCATTAGAGATACAGTGGACTTAGTTTACCCATCAGTGAGATAGGCGGTAGTAGTCATTTTCTCTCCAGCGCCCTGGTAGATCAGACATTATTCGTTCCATGTAAGTTTAGAGTTACTGATCCTTCCAATGTTAGGTCCCTATATTACTCGTATAGTTAATGTAACATCCTTATTGTTATTTTTGTACCCCTGTAACCCCAAATATTGTTATTATTGTGCCTTTACATTATTGTTGTTAGGTCGGCTAGGATTATATTATGACCCCATGGACTCTTGTATATAGAAGGAGTTTTTTTCATTTGTATCATCCAAGAATTTTTCATTTATGTAATGTATTGGAGGTTTGCCCCTCTAAGTGGATGATTTCTAAGGCGATGATCTCTCTCTTTCCTCTATTTTTGGAGTTGGTTTCATAACATTTGGTATCAGAGATTTGGATTCTAGGGTTTCGCTGCACCAAAGAGGTCATCGTGGAATTTTCTCTATAAATTTTTCTATAAAAAGGTTCAAAAGCTGAAATATTTATAAAGTGAAGCTAAGTTCCTAAGGAACATCATGTAAAAATTTCAAATCTTGGGTCGCAAAATTTTCGTAGATATGATCAATGGAAGTTAGGTTTTTTTCAAGCTCCAGAACTTCATCTGAAAGAGGTGACCGTGGGAAAATTGTCATAACTCTATCTCTGAGAATCAGATTGGAATTTGATAAAAAATGGCTACAACTACATAGATTATCATTTCTTATGTATCAATTTTAGATCTGAAGGATGAAACAGTGACATGTGGCATGTCGTACAAGTTCGCTCAACTGAACTAGTCCATAATTAGGTCATTAAGGGAGATTGGGAATAACTTTGTCTTGAAGAATACAAATCAGGTCAGACCTATGACATTTGAAAGAAGCTTCAGAGTGATACTACAGGGCTGAATTTTAGATATTTAAGATTTGAAATCACAGAGATAATTCATTTTCAATAACGATCTCCCCAAAAGCAAGAAAAAGGTGTGTATTTTTTTTCGAAATCCATAAGTCTTGTGTGAAAAATCAGTTTGAATTGTGTTAGTCATTAGTAATTTTTATTTTCATAGATACCTAAATGCTTATCCTATATTTCTAAAAACAAAATTCATGAATATTTGGAGTTTTATAAATCTCACTGCCTTCATTATCCTTTGGATAAATCTTCACTATCTCCCTACTCTATCATGTCATAGTCAACCTATCACTCACACAAGATCACTCATGGACTCATGCCTCTCATCTCTGTCCCATTTTCACACCCATAATCTCATTACTCTGTTTTTCCCTTGCTTATGACTTCATTATCCATCTAGGGTTTTTTAGGGCATTTTTCTTGGTTTCGTGACCTCCATGGTTAAATCATCAACAAAGCTTGTATCCTGATGCTCTTACACCTTCCCCTATCCTTAATATACCTTCATAAACACTTCCCATCACTCCTATTCCTAAAATTCATCTTTTTTCTACAAAACCTAGTATATTGCCATAATTTGACACTTTTTGAGACTAGGCCTGTGTTTTTCCCTTTTGGACCCCTTCCCCTCACTCAATTCTTGAAATTACACTTTCCCCTACTCTCTAAAATCTATCGCTATTTCCAAAAATTTCCCCAAGAATTTAGACATCCCTTAGCCCTTTCATTCCCCTACCTCTATAAGGCAGTCCTAAATCCCCTACACCAAACCCTAATTTCCTCTTCCAACTAAGCTAGGGTTTTCTATGGAAAAGAGGCGTAAGGGTAGAAGATCCATATGGTAGGTCATATCAGCAATCATGAAGCCATACCAACTCATAAACATGATGCCTCCATCTTTTTCTAGGAGTTCTTTCCAAGAGACAAGCCATGTGTCGCACCTAGGGCCAGTTTTGCTTCAAACCGTGTTTCTAACCAAATAGAGATGAATTTGAAAAAACTGAGAGATTTTTTTGTCCATCATAGGCCCAAGAAGAAAAAAATCCTTCAGTTTTTACACAGGTATCATGGTTTGGGAGAAATATAAAAAATACAGGTGTCTGAGGAGAATTTCTACACTGTTGGAGTGACCTTGGAAAAATCAAGTTTTCTCACAGCTCGAGTGTCAAAATGACCTGCCTTATGAGTAAAATGACAACTAGGCTTGAAGATATTTCCAATGAGCTATCATGAGATTAATTTGGAGTTAAGGAAGGCCTCTAAAAGTTGTTTGCAATAGCACTCTGCATTTCTACACCATCACTCAACACTTTTTTACCAGTCTTGGGAAACTAAACTTTTGACAGGGAAAATCAACTCCAATTAGGGAAAAAAAGGTATATTTCGAAATTAGACAGGTTAATATTTCCAACGAGATATGATGGGCCCCCATCTGCCTTCGGGAAGGTCATCAAACCTTGTCTTAAAGTTGACCCTTTTATGGCACTGCAGAAATAGGTGGTGCTGTGCTAATCCATGGGCACGACTGCTCGGTGCTGCACTAATCCATGGGAAATACTTCTCGACACTGCGCTAATGTAGAGGCTCTTCAAACAAGGAAAAATTTTCCCCAAAGTCTAAAGATAATCCTTTAAATTACCTCCAAAGCCTGCATAAGAGTAAAAATCTGGTAGGTGGCCTTTTCCTTTTCCTCCTCAGGTATTTTTAAGTCATTTGGTGGCTAAGGAATGATTAAAACCTAGTTGTGCAACCCTAGGTCTTAAAGGAAGGGTAAACCTCTGTTTTTGGTCTCCATGAACAAATTAGTTTCATTTGAGGGAGATTTAATTATGGTTGTTAGAAATCATCTCAAAATAAGCCCTCTTTCAAATTCAAACACTCGGTCACATACCTTGCCTCCATATCACTCATTTTCAAAGCTACCCACCATCATTTCCATTTCACTCCTCATGCCAAAATTTTCCCACCATCAGCCCTAAATCACCATGTCAGGAGCAGAAGTTAGTCAATAGTGAAAGAGGGAAAATGCCTATGAGGCCAAAACACAAAGGAGGGAAAGTGAAGAAGAAACAAAGGTAGATGATGATGGAGAGACAGAGACAAATAATGAAGAAAAGGGAAATGGGCTTGACAAGGATGAAGATGAAAAATGTGAGGACAATGCAGAAACAAAAGGAAGCATGAATAGAAATGAAGTAAGTGACAAAAATGAAGACCACAACCATGATAAAGACATGAACAAGACTACCATCACACCTTTTTTCATTGGCATATCAAAGAGGCCCTCATTGGAATAAAAACTGTAAGGGAAGAAAAATGTGATGAAAAACCTGGATTTTTGGCACTAGCTTCTCAACAAGTCTCCCAAACCCTATGAAGGCTACATCCACCAATTTTGAAGAGATTTGGACAAGTTTTTGTTTTTCATGATTTTGGAGGTCTATTAGTGCAACGCCACTGGTGCTAAGCTAATCCCTGGAGCATCCTTAGAAGAAAAAATTAGTATTTTGGATTTCTCATCACTAGCACACTATGATCACAAAATTTCAGAGCAATTGGAATAGTGTTGACCGCTCAAAAGGAAAAAAAAAACCTAAATTTTCACCATTCTTCCCCCTTTTCAGGCTTGGCACTGTGCTAATAAGAAGTGTGGGGATTTTGACATTTTGGACAGTTTATAGAGGATGTATCTGAAAACAAAGAGTATTTTTGGAAATATACTCATCGGGCCTTCCAACGGGCCATCACAGAGCAAAATCGAACATCGGGAACGGGTCCGAAACTTGGTTACAAACGTACCTATTTTTGGCATTGCGCAAATGGACTGTGTAGTGAAATTTTGGAATTTTGGAATTTTGGATAAGCTACAAGAGCTGGATAAAGAAACTATCAGCATTATTTAGAATTAGACTCATCAAGATTTCCAACGAGCCATCATGGAGAAAAATCTGACATCAGGAAGTGGTCCAAAACTTGGCTATAAAAGAGCCTATTTTCTGCTAGAGGTGGCGCTGCGCTAATAGCAGTCTTGGGAAATTAAATTCTTGAATAGGTTACAGGGGCCCAATTAGAAAAATAAAGGCATATGTGGAAATATGACTCATCAATATTTCCAACGAGCTATTATGGAGAAAACTCCGACATCGGGAAGAGGTCCAAAACTTGGTTGCAAAAGAGCCTATTTTCTGCTAAAGGTGGCACTTCGCAAATGGACTGTTTAGTGCGTTTTGGGCCAAAAGTCAACAAAACACACTCGTTTATTCAAAAATCATATTTTAGTGTTTTTTGAGGAAAATAACTCTAGAATTATGTGCAAGAAGTTATTTTAGCATTTATTTCATGAGATATTTTGTGCCTTGGGCCTTGCATGGTCTGTTAGGCATAAATGGAATTTATGAGTGATTTTGACATTTTCCAACCATATCTAAGGTTTTTTCCCTCTTTTGTTGAGTTAAATAGAGCATGAGGGCTTCATTGTAGATTTTGGCATTTGATGAGCTTTGAGAGAAATACATGGTTTTAACTGAAGAAGAGATAGATCAGCTAATCAACATGTAGGGAGCCTCTAATATTTCCTATGAATAAAAAATTTCTATTTATTTTCCTCCAAATCCTAGCTATCACATAGCAGAAAATGGATTTATAGATGAATTCAAAGAGAAACAATATGATAGTCCAATATGTGCGGTTGGTAACATTAATTATATTGATGATTCTCGAAGGTTTGATCAATATATTGATAATGATGATGTTATCCAAAAAGAAGCTAACTTTGCAGATCATTCAACACTTGGTTTTTGGGAGGAATCTTAGTTTCATCAACTTGAGAAAGGTAACCAACCAATGCATGACAACTATGATAGTGATGAGGAAAGCTTAGAAAATTTGGAAGCAAATGAAGGCTTGAAAATTGATGATCACAAGAAAATTGTTGCACTTCTTTCTCAAGAAGATTTGTTGCCAAGGAGTGCTCCTACTCATCAACATGGTGGTTTTCACACAGAACTTAGCTCACTCTATCAAAATGCATCAGGTTTTCTAAAGGATAACATTGCAATCTATTATGAGTCTACCAGTTTAGATGATCATGAGGAAGAGGTAGATTTTCTTTTCCAAAGGAGTCCCAAGTTCAACCAAGTGGAGGAAGAAGTAGTCCTAGATCAAGCTTATTTACCAAATCTTCACATTCAGGTATTGTTTCAAGATCCCTTTGCTGATTTGTTGAAAACATTTGAAGAGGGAGTAAATCATGTCAAGAGTAGTTTGTTTCAAAGTGTAAGAAATTTTTTAGGCACGACTATTCAAACACGAGTAAGGTGGGAGTGGCCTTTTAATTTTGTCAGCACCCTCGAAGATTTGAACCAAGATCCCTCATGCAATCATCTACTTGATTGGTTGTATTGGAAAAGAGAGTTCATCAGTTGAATGTATATCATGTTAAAATTAGATTAGGATAGATAGGCATGCAAATAAGCTCAACCTTTGAGAATCTTTTAGTTATATATTGTTTTGAAAATTAAAACACAAAAATAGAGAAAAGGTGAGAAAAGAGGGCATATTTGAAAATAGGTACAGCCACATACCCAGACAAATAGTAAAGTTGAAAGTGCGCAAGCCTAAATGCCACTACTTGTGCCAAAAAAGTCTTGTTCAGTCATCTAGCCTAATCATGTCTGAACATGTTTTCAATTTATTGCCAATAAGTTAGTGAAAGAGACCTCGTCAAATCATTCAAACTTTACTTTTCAAAAAGGATAGATTAGGAATGAAAGATACTCATTCCACATGCTCAAAACTAAACCAAAGAGAAATATGGGGATGCATCCCAAATGATAAATCACAACCTTTGTTTTTCTAGTTTTGTTTGTACAAAAATAATGTTTGTGTGTAGCTTTTCCTAATGCCACAACTCATGGTAAGTCAAGTTTCCTAATCCTAATTTAAACCATCTTTTCAATTTCATGTCAATAGCGTAGAGAACGAAGTCTGTCATATAAATTAATATTGATAGTCAAATAGTATAGGTAGAGAATAAAAAGAGTTCACTACTGTAATCTGAACTCTTGGAAGTGATAAGAGTAGAAGTAGATAGTTTTTTTTTCTTTCAAAAGAAGAAAATGTCAAGGGTTTTCTAGTCCAAGTGCACTCAAGGAAGAAAAACTGTTAGGCAAGTAGGTTCAGTAGGTAGAGATGAAGCTGAGCTAATCATGTTTTTTTCAAATTATTGAGATCACAACTTCAAAGAAGCATCAGGAAATGAGAAGAAATAAAAATCTACCCAATGGATGAGGCATTGGTCTTCATAAAACCAAAGATCTGATGTTTTGCACACCTCCTGAAAAACAATTTCCCTCCCCAAGTGCAGCCACTGTTAGTCATCAGTAATTTTTTATTTTCATAGATAACTAAATGCTTATCCTAGATTTCTAAAAACAAAATTCATGAATATTGTGAGTTTTAACAATCTCACTGCCTTCACTATCGTTAGGATGAATTTTCACTATCTCCCTACTCTATCATGTCATAATCAACCTATCACTCACGAAATATCACTCATGGACTCATGCCTCTCATCTCTGTCCCATTTTCACACCCATAATCTCATTACTCTGTTTGTCGCTTGCCTATGAATCCATTATCCATCTAGGGTTTTTAAGGGCAATTTTCTTGGTTTCATGAACTCCATGGTTAAATAATCATAAAATATTGTATCCTGATGCTCTTACACCTTCCACAATCTGTAATATACCTTCATAAACACTTCTCATCACTCTTATCCCTTGAACTCATCTTTTTTCTACAAAACCTAGTCTATTGCCACAATTTGAGACTTTTTGAGACTAGGCCTATGTTTTTCCCTTTTGGACCCCTTCCCCTCACTAAATTCTTGAAATTACACTTTCCCCTATGCTCTAACACCTATCCCTATTCCCAAAAATTTCCCCAATAATTTAAACAACCCTTAACCCCTTCATTCCCCTCCCTCTACAAGGAAGTCCTAAATTCCCTACACCAAACCCTAATTTCCTCTTCCAACTAAGCTAGGGTTTGCTATGGAAAAGAGTCACAAGGGAAAAATATCCATATGGTAGGCCATATCAGAAATCACGAAGCCATAACAACTCATAAAAATCATGCCTCCATCTTTTTCCAAGAGTTCTTTCCAAGAGACAAGCCATGTTTCACACTTAGGGCCAGTTTTTCTTCAAACTGTGTTTCTTACCAAACAGAGATTAATTTGAAAAATGTGAGAGAGGTTTAATTTCAAAAAATGAAACGTCGATCTTCCAATGAAAGTTTAAAGCATCAGTCATTCGACGAAAAATGGAACGTCACTCTTCTGATGAAAGTATAGAGCGTCGGTCTTCCGACATAAAATCTAACGTTGCTCTTCTGACGAACGTTTAAAAATATTTAAAAATAAATTAAGTGTCAGTCTTCTAACATAGAATGGAGCATTGCTCTTCCAACGAAAGTTTTAAAATATTAAAAAAAAAATGAAACATCGCTCTTCCTGTGTAGTATCTGAAAAGGATGTTTGTTGAAACCCACGTATGAATTAATAAGATAAATTTAATAACTATTAAATTTATTATCTAATTCCCCATGCTCATAACATAAACATAATCACTTGCATCATTGTAATAGATAAATTAAAGACCATGTTCACATATATATTTTTCAATAATGAAAATATATACACCACACACTCTTTTGATCAATAACATAACACTCACATCGCTTGCAACTTTCTATATGTTTTAAAATCCAACTAATGATAGGTCATTCTAATCTACCTTAATTGACTTATTAATATAATTAACTAAATATTAGCGTTTAATTATTAAATTAAATATAGATATAATTATCTATAACATATATCATCTTATAAATGTTGTTAGGCTAGTCCAGTAATCTACTTCTCCACTCAATCATCTTTAACTCTAATGCCACTTCTAGGCTATTAGGCTCATTTGGCTCATATGGAGGTTTGTAATGATTGTACTCTTGCTCAATTTTGGGATTGGAGAAAGAAGTCATGGCCTTTTACAACCTTGGCCTTTTTTACTTAATAGCAACATCATGCTTATGTGGCATCACACATGCCAGAAAACATGGTCGAATTATCCACTATCATAATGGTCTCCATTATAACTAATTATTTTGCATGTGATACAAATTACATATGGGTTAGGGACATGGACTAGTTCAAAGGTGTCTAAAGGCCAAGAAATATTCCTTTAGCTACTTTGTGGTATCCTTTAGCTACTCTGTGGCATCCTTTAGCATCCTTTTCCATTCCACTAATGGCTAGTTATCTCGCTCATTGGAAGGATTCATTTTATGATCCAAATACAAAAATCACGAGGCCACAACAATATTGGTACACTAGGGTGTGGCTTCAGCACTATACCCCTATGAAAAATAAGGAAGTTTGAGGAGGATGACAAGAAGAGCACTATACCCCTGTGAACAAGAGGGAAGTTTCAAAGGAGGTGGAAAAGCTTTGTCATGTAGTTGTTTCTAATGCCACAAGAAGGAACAATGATCGAATCAATATAGGATTACATTTGGCATTGGTGACATAAACCGTAGGGAACTTGTTGTTCTGAAATTATCCATTGTGGAAGATCATTAATATATCATTGGGTAGCATGGTGTTAAATGATAAGTTTTTACTTCAATGCCTACAGCTCCATTTTTCCATTCCAATTAAGAGGTCTGGTTCTTGCATCATATTTTCTTTGTGGCTATCATGTAGTTTTATCTACACACTGTTATACAATGACGTCAAGCAGTTGAAAGTTATAAGAACCATGCACATTTGATTCCTAGTTTGCCAGTGAAAAACTCTAATAAAATTTCTGGCTTTATGAAGAGTAAATCAGTCATTGAGGCTCATATATGTAATAAAGAGCCAATAATATACTTGTATACATATGTATACAATGAGTTACCCATGGCCTGTGATAATTCTATTCCCTTCAGTTTTTTTCACCCTCCTGTATATGGTTTGCTCTATCCGGTGCTTGTTGTATGGTATCCAACTCTAATAAAACTAAAATTGGCCTATTCTATCTATTAATACAAACTTTTGGTCATAATACTTCAACTATTGACAAATGATCTTCTGTGTGGAACTAACCAATTCTTATCCAGAATGACATGTTTGTGATTATATCCTTTAAAAGATAAGTTCTTAGGATATATGTCATGTGCCTGGATATTTGATCGTCACAGCCTACAAACATTTTTTCTTGATGATATGGCTCATAGTGTGCTTGTAATATCCTTGGCATACCCTGTCTAAGTTTCGGATGGAGCAGGTCTCAAATCCTTTGATGCAAGGTTTCCCTTGTTGGGATCTTGCTTCCTGCTAATGAGTCATGACTAAGTATTATGCATGTGGGCTTAGGACAGTAGCGTTATTTCTTTGTGGAAAATAAATCAGCAGAAGCAACCAATGTCTTATCAAATAGATGGCACATGCATGGTTTGAAAAGTGTTCTTGCTTGTTTTTAGGCATCCATTGCATCTATTTTTAGATGACTAAATGCGAATGACTTTAAAGGCTCTATATTGAGACTTGTGAACCAATCTGTAAGGATATCCACAAATGTGTAAATTCATATGACCTGGGTTTTACAAAATAGATATTTTTGACAAAAATACTTTGCCTCCATATGTTTTCTTGCAACCCATTAGGGGAATTTTGAGGTCTAAAATAGGCCTCCTAAAGAAAATGTACAATTAAAATTCACTTTATGAGAACCAATCACATTTTAGGTGATTACATCATCCCTAATGGTTGAGGTGGCATTTCTTGAGTTAAAGGTACTTGTCACGTTATAAATGGTGGATAAAACCTCATGGTTAACTATGGTAGTGCTCTAAGTACTTTTAAAGTCAAAGTAAAGTACTCATAATAAATGTCATTTCACACTTTTTGAATAAAAATATATTATTGTCATTTCATATTTCTTGAAATAAACAATGCATATCCCTATACATTTATTATATTATATTATATTATTTTTATATAGTATATTAATTACATGTTATTATACAATTTAAATAATATAAATTTTAATTAATAACATATAATATAATTAAGACTTTATAAATTTATATTTATATTTTATTTTAAGCTATTTAAGTACAAAGGAAAAATGCATTAGTTGTTTAATGATAATGACTTTTTCTTCAAAAGCTCATTCTTATTTATAGTCACATCAATATAATTTTTTTATTAATTTTATTTTGGTACAACTTTTAAATTGAATTTAACTATGGTTACATGGATTTTGGTGTAAAAAATGAATTGAAAATTCATAAATATTATTTTATTAGTTTAGATATTATTTTATTATTTCCTTAGGAGGCCCACTTTAGACCTAAAAATTCCCCTAATGCACATACATAAAAGACGTATCAGATAATCAGCATAACCACAAATTTTGTCAGCAAACATAGGGGTCAGTCTGAAATTATTTTGCAGGTTGATGGGGAACAAGGGACTGTAGGTTCGAGTACTGTCAGGGTTTCATACCTAGGCCTTGACTATTTTTGGTACTGATTAGGTAACCATAGCTAGCTTTGGTTAAGCCTTTGCCCTTGTGAAGTCATAGATCCAGCTCAGGGGTGACCCACTGCTGACAGAGCTCAAGCAGTGAAGTCTACTGATGGGTACATTAAAAATATTCATTTTGTTCAAAAAATTTCGATCATTTTCATTCAAGAGACCATGATTCATAAAAAGGACTGGAAATTTGATTGTTCCAATGCACAAGGCATTTCTACCGGACTAGCGGTAGGATGAAAACTAGAGTTCGACCTAGTTAGTAATCTAAAATCAGACAACACAATGTTGATAACCACTTTGACCGGGGAACTGAACGAACCCTTTAACCTATTAAATGCTTATGGGCCTGAAGTGTACCCAGAACAACTTTTTTAGGGGCTTAAGCTCAGAGGATTACTAGACTCCCCCTCTCTCGTAATTATGGGAGATCTAAATTTGATACTCAAGAAATGGGACTTAAGGAAAGGAATGATCCAATTTCAAATTTTTCTGATCCTTTTGCAAAGACTTTGCCATAGTGGATGTGGAACACAACATCCCTAATAATACCTACACAAACAATAGGATAAAGCAAGAATGAATGGGCAAATGCCTAGATGGATTCTTAGTGAAATATAACTTAGCCTCCTTAGTGGGCAAGTGAAAATCAATAATAGAATCATATGGACGATCAGATCAGTTATTCATCCAACTAGAATTTAAGTACGATAACAAAAATCTCCCAACCCAATTAAAGTCAATCCCTTTTGCCTTTATATTCCGCAATACATGCACCTCATTCAACACCTATTCTGTGAATGCAATTTCACAATGTTTGTATGGGACCTCATCTTGCAACCCATGGTAGAGAGAGTGGTATGGCCGAATTCTATTTATAAGTTTTTATTCTTGGGATAAACATTATGCTAGAAACTTTAAAGAAAGAATTATCGCAAATAATTATGGCTGACTTTGCCAAAATATATTTTTTGGAAAGTATGGTTAGCAAAAAATCGAGAAATTTTCATGAAGGTTGATCCCAACCCCACTCCATTGCTACAATTATTCCCTCTATTTTTTTAGAATATCAGCTTGAAAAATCCATTGTTACCATTCCATCTCAAATAATGGATCCTAGGGAAGAGACTTTGCTATCATATGCCTTCAAGCTTCAATCCCATCCTCTTCTTCTTTCAAGACTTTGGATTGCAAAGAACATTAGTAGCTACCCCTCCCCTAAAAGGAGTTTGATCAATGGCTACCTATTTAGTCCCATCTTATTCTTTTTTTTATGGTGCCTCAAAGAATAATCCAGGGTTGGCAGGTGTGAAGAGGTGGAGGGTGTGGGTATTTTTCACCCTAAGGGACCTATAGAAACATCCTATGCTTGGATCAAAAAACTTGGGATCAGATGCTTCTCATGGCCTTATATTTTACTTCCCATAGGATCAATATTCTTGGTAATGAACTTCCTCATAAATCACAAGGAGCCAAGACTTTCTGCAACAGAAAAAAATGGTCAAATATCTGTTGCCACAAAAACTTTGAAATTTTGACGCATTAACAACTAGTTTATGCAAGAAACCTTTCTTACTACAAGAGATGCAAATGCACTATGGGACAACAACAAAGACCTTAAAAATGTCTAACATCAAGTTTACAACCATACAACATATTTCCTAGGCTACTTCAATCCAAAACTTAAAATCATATACAAAATCTATGATTCAAAGTGGCATGCTTCCTTTATCTTTGTAAAATAACCAAGTGACCATACCTCACTGCAGCTTGAATGATGAAACTAGTCCACAAAAAACTTTAATTTTGACCCCCATAAGTTCTGATTCCCAAAGTTGACTTTCTATCAGTGCTTAACTTTATATATATAAACAACATTGACTCTACCGTCCACAGAAATAACAAAGATGTTTTCAAATATGCAGAGATATACATAGGAAAGACAAGGCTTGAAAAAAGGTGTCATATTCAAATATTTGTATATCGATCATCGTATTCAATGTCACACAAAAAGGAGAACTTCAACAAGGTTTTGACAAGATATCCTTACCTCAGATCTTGTGATGACATTTCATACCTCAGATGAGGATCCTTTCAGAATACGGCTCATTTACCCTTGAACTTTAGACTTCAACTTAGAAAAAACAATTGTATATTGATAATATAAAAAGATGATAACAAGCTTGATATAATTCTTAGACTTTCATAGTTGGTCAATTAACCTGCTTTCGCATTGTCTTACAAACTGGTGAAACAGAGTTCCTTGAAATTGGTTTTAGAAATTAGGTAACTTGAAATTAACCAAGATAATCCCATCACATTTTTCCTCATGACCTAATAACCGTGATAGCAGAAAAGTCCAAAGTAGTAAGGTTTTCCAAATCTCCAACCCAACAACAAAGGTATATCTATTGCCCTGTTGAAAATGACAGTACTAAGATTAAGATTACAATTTTGTGTTATCAATATCCAAATTCACCTAGTTTGGATGCAACAATCGACATGCATGCCAATACAAAGCAATCCAATATGCCTAGCCCTTTAAATTATTTGAGATCATGTAAGCCATCCATGGCTTCTCTAGTTTATCAAATTGATTTAAATTATTTTACAAGTATTGTTATGTAACCTATGTGGCTATGCTACTATTATAAGCTATAACCAACAAAGTGATTTCTTTAATATGGCTGCAACATAAGAAATGACAAAAAAAAAAAGTGAACAGGCAGTCCAACACCAACCTCACTCATTACTACCAAAAAGGATCTAGATATGTCAACATTGAGCATCATTTCAATAATTTATAATGGCAAAGGACATCGAAGCTAGAGGATCAAGAAAATGAAGGCAAAACACCATTTAATCCCTCCACAACAAGCACTTAAATAAGCACCCATTAATATACATTTTGGAGTCATGCCATGCCAAATGTTCTAGCCTGCTATTGTATTTCATGTGCACAAAGTTTGCTATCAATTAAGGCCTGTACACTTGAATGGAAACTATTATTTATTGCTATCAAAGTTTGTCTGTGTAGGGAGGTTTTCATGAGTCGACTGGGGATTGTCTTCGTCCATATTTGGTTTCATCCTGCGCAGAAAATTTGGTTTCATCCTTCATTTTTAATGCGTTTCACAATTCAATGCAAATTGAATAACCAAATTCAAGGCAATGTTCAGAGTATTTAACATTTAAGGAAGACTTTTCCTTCATCCCAATGTGCATTAATTTATAGATAATTTATCCTCAACTGTTGGTTTGGGAAAACTTTGGATGTTGCTGAATCTGGATTGCTAGATGTTGATAAATATCGAAAGCTAGATGTTGGTGAATCTTGAAAGCTGGATTCTTTGTCCAGCTAACATTTAGATTTGAAATGATGTTGCGGAATGCAAAGCCTTTAGACACTAAATGGATGATGAGCTTCCAGATGCCCAGTAGCTAGTAATGTAGTGACTTTAACATGATTGAGGCCCATGACAACAAGGAGCTACTAGTCATTCAAATCCCCTAGTGGGAATGTGTTGTCTGAAAAGCCCTCAACATTAGACTGGGCCTCTACAAACCCAATAAATTTAGAATCCCTATCTCCTCTGAGTTATGGTTCACATGTCAACTTGCAAAAAAATCAACTAGAGTGTTGTATAGACTTGATAGGACCCTACTATTCGAGAAAAATATTTTTCTTAGATCATGCAGTTTGCCATATTGTTCAAGTACTAATGAGAAAAATCACCAATCCAACCATCAACCTCTTGTTTTTTCCATCTCATGGGGTACTGAAAAAATGTGCATTCAAAATTGTGGTTACTACTTACGTCTCACACTCACATCCCGCTTGTGTTGAGTTTATCAAAATAATCTGGAATTTATTTCCAAGAGAAAGGGGTGGTTAAAGGATGTATTACTTTATAGGGAAATGTTATCAACCTTCCTGCATGACTATGTGAGATAGATCGCCACCATCAATGAAAGCATCACAAAGTTGTTAAAGATGAGCTAGAATGGCTTCCTCAGAGGCTTCAACTCAAACCCTATGACAACAAAATTCAGTGTCAGGATCCAATCTCAAACATGATCTACAAGTGGATAAAATTTATAAGGTTCATAAAGCCCAATTTCAAACCAAAATAGATGGATTAATGTCAGGGGATAGGCACACCAAATCCTTTTTAAAATCCCTAATACCTAAAGATGCAAAGAATAAGCTAGTTTCCCTGAAATCAGCTGATGGTCATACCACCAAGAAACAAATATTTTGAAGAAAGAATCCCCAAATAATTTAAGCTTCTTTTCCGATCCGAGATAATTATTGAGGAAAGCAGGGTGGTCATGCATAGATACCTTCACATCCATCCATCTTGCATTTCCCCAAAGCCTAAAACATAATGTGATCAAGAATAAACCATAGATGTCCTAACAATAACCTTAATGGAATTGGTTGTGAATACTATAAAGAAATGTGGGATCTTGCATAGCCTAACTTACAAGTTACTACCAAGATATATATAAAATATTCGAAAGCAATCATTGGGGGAAAAGGGGTATTGTTCCAAATTGATTTTTCACAAGATTCCATTTCACTCCTCGAATTGCAATATATCATCGATTGAAACTCTAAAGGTATATAGCACAACAAGGTTGCACATAACTTGAGTTCCAGTGGACATTTTCCCATTCCACAAGCTACAAAAGAACAATTTAGATATACCAATAGAAATATCTCTTTGCTACCTCAAATGGGTCTTCGACAGAATTTGATTTCATTGCATATAGAAGTTATGACTGCCTTGGAAACAACATTTCCAATAACCAGTACCACCCTCTCAGCACCCCCTCACCACCACCACCACTGTATATTGAAAAACACAATAAAAGCTCCATACGAATTTTTATTTTTTGGATTTATTAAATCATACTATAATTCTTAATTTTACCTATGTAATTCATTAATAATGTAAAAAGTACTAGGTGGATCTTCTAGAGTTAGAAGTGGGAAACCTTATTCATGACCAATATGCTGAGTGAAAAGGAATTAATATCCTATCTTTCTTTCAATCTTATTTTATTAAACAAACTGCAAACCATTTTGTTGGATTTCTTGTGCGTATCAACTTGTATTTCTCATAGAAAGAAGGTAATTTTGGTATCCTAGAGGCCTTATGCTACAAAGATGTGAAAAGACACTTCCGGCCCTTCTCAGGCCACTTCCCCTGGGGGATAGGGCGCAGTCTCCTTCGCTATTGATTCCCCAGCTGAACGCAAAGGCCAAGGAACTGCTTAAAGTCCAATTGGACAACCTTCAGCTTGATTTGCTGAAATTGGACAATAAAGTCAGATTCATCCTGGGAGTGGTATATGGAGAAATTATAGTGAACAACAGGAAACATGCAGAGTTGCTTACAATCAAATAGATGAAAAAACACATAAAAAAAACCTAGATAATAATCATGAACAAGCTTAATATTGAATTATGAACTGTAAAGGAACTCACAAAATGTGACATTACGAACCTGGTCAAGCGCAAAAGAAAAAATATCTTAGACATGACCCTGGTTGACAAGTTGTATTGCTCATGATGCAAGAGGATTTGTACCTGTGCTGCCAAGTCAATCAAAATCCATAATTATCTATACAATAAATACAAGTAATTGATGTAGTATTTTTTACTCTAAGATGCATTCTTATGATAATGTTAGAACATATGTTCAAAATGTCAAAACATACCTGAATAATCTCCTCTTCATTTCAAGAAAAATTTATTGGAGTTGCATGAACGTGGAACAAGCCTCCCACGATCTGAAAGAGTAGAAATTAAGTCAAAAGTGACTTTTTTGTTGCTACGTTGCATCGAGGGAGGTTTGCTCCCAGATTAAATCGCTCCAATAAATTATTCTCTACTAAACAAGGCCAACCACGTGAAGGTGGAAGCTCTTATGGCCCCTCCCCCCCCCTCACTTCACTCTCAATTCCCCAATACCTAATCTATATTTCATTTTTTACTTTCATGAGCATGAAAAAAAATATTCAATAACTAATAAAAAAAAAATGCAACAAAAAGTACGCAAGAAAACATTGAAAGTGTTTGACATAAAAATAATATGATAAATGATTTTTTAATATAACGCAAAAAATGTTCCAAGTATCGTAACATTTGTCTTATAATAATACAATATTTTACAGTATCAGATTTTATTTTTCTTCTTCCTACTTCTAAAGTTCATAGCTACATCATCAACATCATCATTCTCAACTCTTGTTTCATGCCTTTCCTACATAGCTGACCTAGTTGCGTAGTCACAACATCTGCTCTCATGCAGTGATGGGGCATTGCCTACAAAAAAAGATAATATTAAATTTTAATTGTCAGATTTTAAATATCATTGAACTAGTTCGGTAATATTAATAAAAAAATTTGCAATGAGATTATTTACCTAGTGCACCAGTTGTCGCCGTTGGGACCGTGGCCCCGTCTTCCTCTCCGGTGGTAAGATCCTCAAGTACAACATTCTTTGTCATTTAAACAAAAAACATTATAAGGACAACCATCAAGGTATAATTAGAACAAATTATAAGTGGAAATTAATTATTGTCATGGCCCTCACTAATAGTAGCATTTCCGGCCTGGTCCCCACTACAATGATCCGGTTGCACATGAGGAACATGTACATCTGGCAATATTTCGCTCTCAATGCACTGCTCTACAACTGGGTTATTTGGCTCGTTGGCAGTGCTGCTCCCCTGATTTAAACAAATTTGTTGGACATTTAATTTATGGACGAAGAAAAACATATTGAAAGGTTAACGTTTTACCTTATCAGGAATTCTGGATCTTGGGATATCGGAATGGAGAGCGATATTTTTATCTTCCTCTTTAGTTTATGTTCCAAATTCATCACCCTACATTACATATGATTGTATATTTTTAATGTTATTTGATGGGATTACAAAAACATTGGAAGGCGATACAATTAATTATAAGATGTTTAGCTACTTACAATTCTTGTGGCTAATTTCAAGTAGCCGCCTTGGCCTAGCTTGTGATGGTCCTTTTTTTCAATCCTAGCTTTGGTTTCCTTTGGGGTGTTAGGAAACCTATCATCAAAAGATTGAAGTCAGATATGATGTAGCACACTTTTATTTTAGACATAAAAAAATTAAAGCTATTGAATTAAAGTTGTAATTTACCTTGCGGGTCCAGTTAGCATTTTTCCTTCTTTATTTTCCCTTTTCTCTTTTCCGTCATGGATGAGTGCTCTCCAATCACTCTCTGGAATTGTGAGAGGACGCTAGTTTATATGGTTAAATTTCAATTGCGTCCTATAGGTGTCCCTAGTATATTTCAAATATTTTCCAACTACCCAAGCCACCGTTTTTCTGTCAAATGTGCCCACCCTAAAAAAGGGCTTCTAGATAATCTAGAAGTTCTTTTTTCAGGTTATAATTCTGGCAATTCCACCTTGTGTGTATGGTTGGGCCAAAAATTATCAACGCCTTGCTCTCCAAAAACTTGTAGAACTCATTGTTTCGTACACATAAAAAATATATTATCATTAACTTAAAAATAAAAATCATGATAAAATATAGTTTAGATAGAGTACATGAAATAGTTAAAATATTAAAAATTACCTGGGAATTGTATGTACTTTATAGGGACACCTTCATTGTTCACCAAAAACGTGCCATCAATGGTCCCCGTGGAGTTGACATGTGTAGCTCTAGGAAACACAATAATATAGTTGGCCATTTTAGCCTCATCACTGCCAACATGTTCATCGGTTGGCTGGGTGTCTTCTTGGGCAGGGTGCGTTTCTTGGCTGCCACCTAAAGGACTAGAAGTTGTACGAGAGGGTTTCTCAACAATCTCTTGCCTACCACCAACACCAGGTGTAGTAGGTGTAAGATGACGCTACATACAAAAGAATTTTTTTGTTAGTTTAGTTAATGTAAAAGTTAAAAATCAAACTATCACAATTCATCTCATGCAGAACAAAAAAAATATCCTTTTGATTTTTATTATTACCTTATATGTTTCTAGCTGGGTCATAAGTTGTGTTATCCTCGCTTCTATTTCAGGTGTTTGAGGCACGTCTAGCAAACTCTTGAATTCCAACTATTCTTTTCGTGCCTTTTTCGTAGCAAGACCAATGGACATGGGGATGAAGAAAGATCTTCCTCATACAGGGAATCATTAGGCGTACCATGGCCATGTGTCTGCATATTTGAACAAAATTAATATTATTTCAATTATGTAAATAACTAAAATACTTGAAAATAGAGCAATGTTGGCACTTTACATATTCTTTTGTTGGCCCCTTTCCACAATCATCTTGTCTCAAGGTTGTTCCTGTACTGCCCTGATCAGTCTGCCACATTGCAATAAAATTAGAAATGTGAAAACTTGAAAAAAATATCTAACTTGAAAACACAAAATGAAAACTGAAATAATTTCTAAATCTACCTTTCTAATACATAAACTTTGTGTATTAAAGAGGCCTTGGAGTGGTTGAGTATAATTAAAAGGAATACTGAACACATAACTTGTAGTAGAATTCCTTTCATCCATGGATCCTATCCAATCTGACTCTGAACAAACCACAACTGAGACTTGATGCTTCCCCCATATAAAATCCAAAGTCCAATGTCCCATTTATATATGGTAGTAGTGTCTTTGTTATTGTCTAGTGTTATGTTTTTGGTTCTTGCATAAATTGGGAGATATTGCTAACTGCATAGCTTGAATTGGGTCTAGTGGTGGTAAGTTAGATCATGTTGTGCACTAGTTACCTCTATGTATGAAAAACCATACAACTGAAGTCCTTGTTGTTCCCATGTATAATGCCAAAGTCTAATGTTCCATTTACAAATTGCAGCATCTTCTTTGTTGTTGTCCACTTTTATGTTTTGGAGCTTGCATAAATCATGAGATATCAAATTATGAAGCATCACACTTCCGACGAAAGTTTACAAATATATATATAAAAAAGGAAACGTCGCATTATAGTGACAGGTTCATGAAAGGATTATAATAGAACTATGATAGGATTACTCAAGCTTAAATTCAAGTAATGTTAAAACTATGATAGTTATACCTTTTAGCTTGTTTCACCTTTGGGTAGGTTGTAGCAAGTAAAAAAAATGGCGTTCTTATGTTAAGTTTATCAAAAATACATATCTAACATTTTTATGTATCAACGAAGGATTGACATATTGAATGTAGGAAAAAGGGTAACAATATAAAACATCAAAAGAGAGTAAACATAAAATAAAAGGAAACAAAAAAAATGAAAAATGACCAGAACAGTTTCATACATGAACAAATCCCTCAACAATATCTAAGTGGTTCTTGAGATAAGAACCATTGATCGGGTAAGCTAACAATTTTCCTTCGTAGGGCCATACTAAGTGTCATGGTAAGCTTGTGATAGGTTTTTGGAATTTTGTAAGATGTAGATCTTGATGATCAGCCTCACTGTATATTCATTAGGCTTCACAGATATGAAAAACCCAACAGCACAAATCGGATCAACTTTCATTGAATTAAGTACCTGGAACTTCAAAAACTAGATTCGGCTTGTAAGAAAGTTCTTTTATTTGATTCGCAGGATGAATGATAGAGGTAAAAATTGAAACAAAGGATTGGAAATAGAAAAAGAGCTGAATTTTTTTTTTTGTTCAAGATGCTCAGAATCAGAAACAAAAAAGTCTCGGATTGACTTTAACTTGACCAAGAAACATAAAAAGAACTCGAAATGATGAAAGGATCTGGTAGAAAACCTCAAATCTTGCTTGGCTTTCGTCAAAAGAGTGGTTGTATAGCACGCCTCCGAGAAGCCTTGATCTTGATCTGGGTACACACTGTTGGACTTGATCTTATGCCGCGGACAGCCCCAACAACAATTCAATGATCATCTCATTGGTGACCTCTCTATTACATTCATGGATGTAGATCTGCAATTTTATTGATGGGGAAACATAGCTTTTCTCATAATAAGCTAGCCATGGCTCTGGTACCATGTTAATAATTAAGCACAAGCAAGACACAACAAGAAAATGGTGGAGAAGACTTTATGCCATATTCTTACTCTTGTATTGATCTCATGATCTGAATTTATAGTACAGTAATTGAAACATTCTAGATCTGGATCTCACTAACAATTCATCAGTGGATCATGACAACACCTCATCAAAGATAAGGTTTAAAACTCATATCTATTTGGTGTTGGACTTTGTGATTGTTAGGGACTCACAATCTAATATTCTCTCCCACTAATGGATCACCTTTTAGTGAATACTAACTGCAACAGAATACTATGGCTTTCTCTTGGAGTGTACCTCTTACCTCCAATGATAATATTAAAATATTCTAGTATTGTGGTTGCCTCCTAGATTGTATTTCATCTCCTTAAATATCTTCTTTATCCTTGCAGCTTTTCTCCTAGTTCAATAGCTGACCCCAAGGCAAGGTCTAAGGATTTGATTTTTTTCATTACTAATTGCCACCTATCTGCTCACATTTTCCATTAACACCTAGCAAATCTAAGGGTGTCTCCTTGCCCAACTACTATCCATTAATTTACGCTACCTAATTGAAATGAGAAAATGCCTATGCTACTCACTGATGCTTCTCTTGGCTTGCAGTGCCTACCATTTTTTGTGCAATTAAAATAACAATAAATTGGATTACAATCAAATAACCTCAAGGTAGAACGGTTTCATCGAAGCATTAAGGAAATCCTCAGTTTCCAAGTATCAAACTATATCTTTTTGCTATCGTTACTCATGTTCAAATTTTGGGCATATGGAAAAGGTTTGTAGGGAGTATAACAAGGAGGACTACAATCATTTACTCAGTAATATTATAGGGAGATACTCCAATTTTCACACCTAGAGAAACTATGCCCATCATTCATGTAAAAAATTGAATGTTACAAATGCCATAATTTTGGAAATTTAGCGAGATATTGCCAATTAAAGTGGGTCCCTAAAAAACCTAAAGAATCTTCGACCAAGCATGGGAAAGGAGTCACAAAGTTTTGGATAAGGAAGCAGGTTGCATGAAAATAAGAACATGTTGAATGTGTCTTGAATGATCAAGGCATCGATACTTGTTATTGATAAATTTAAGGGAATCATAAGAAGAACATGCATACAGTTAGGGGAAGCACATGTCAAGCACTATATGTACCTAAAAAGGAAAATATTTTAGTATTCAATAAAAAAGATGACAAATTGTAGTGCAATTCCCATTATGTTCAACAAAGGAAAGCTCTTTAGATCCCAACTGGTTGACACTTGAGAAATAACATGAATTTGGACAGTGTTGTTGTTAAACATGGGAATTTTGAAAGAGTAAAAACTTCTTCTTGTTATAAATTCCTCAAATAGAGAGGAACAAGACAGTGTATGCACCAATTATACCGATGGTGTTGGTAGTGAAATAATTAGGACGTTTTGGTGCTCCTTTGTACCTAACTACAAATATATTGTTGCAAATATAAGCACATTTTTAATGATGAACCACTGCAGAAAATGGTACCTTATGAGTGGAATCATAGAGGAAATTAATAAGATGACATTGAAAATTAAAAGTGGACACAATATTACAAAGTATTGTGTAGGAGCCCAAGCCTATCGATTTAAAAAAAAAAAATCTTTTAGCAACACTAATGAAATCATACTTTTGAACAAAAAGATGATGACAATATCAGAGGACTATCTACAACAGATATTAAAATGCCTTCCTTCCATATTGAGATTGACTTCAACTTTATGAAGGGTTCGACCTATACCAAGTGACAACCATAAACTAATCTTGTAGAGCATCATGTCTCATGACCACATATAAGAAATATTTAGGCAATGAAAAATTATTCATTAGAAAACATAATTTTACCTTTATATTTGGAAGTGAGGCCACAATAATAGTCTTAGGTTGATCCAATATAGATCTTTTTGAATCTTCATAAGAAGTGTGTAATTGTTTTGATCCACATAAGGATATATTTATATTATATAATACCATGAAACTTTTCTATAATTTTTATTGCAACGCAGACAGGGGAAGTACCTGAGAGGTCATGTTGAGAAGATATAGTTAGAGAGAAATACAAATAGGGGGAGTAGATAACAGAGAAAGTTATCCATTGTCATTCATGTCAAAGGTGGAGTGAAGAAGAAGAAGCACAAAGATAGAGGGAGATATAGCAAGTGTATTTCCATCAAGGACTAAGGGGGAGATTTTTCATATATTTTCATTTATGGAAAAGAAAGAGTAGCTAATCAAGTATAGGTATTAACCATTGATTCATTGATGCCTTAAAAAGAATGTGTCCATAATTTTCCAAAATGACAAAAACAGGATCATGTTAAGAAAGGAGTTACCACTTGAAATCTAGGTCTATTTTTGGTGTCTAATTTTTAACAGTACTAAGCCTGATGTCAAAGAATATGTGGATACTCCCACATAACTAAAGGAACTGTATTAAAAATATGGTATCAATTCCTTAGTCATGTTATAAGTATTCAACAGTTTAAGAACCATGCTCTGGAAACTCTTTTTGAGCTTGAGTGAAACTTGTTAAAATGAATATGATAGAAATAATTCATATAATATATTTTGTGGACTCTCTGAGTATTGGATTATCAAAGGTTGACCCCTTCATCCTCACATCATAAAAATAATATATCATGTGATATGATCCTTGTTTCAAATTGTCCCTATGTCCCTGCGTGGATGAATTTTTTATTAATAATGGTGTGCTTCCTCATATTTTTGAGTGAATATTCTAAAGTATGCACCTGTAGTAGCTCGGACTTGTGCAACTAGTTGTTCTTGTGAACCATTCTTGGGCTTGTGGCTCATAAATTGTGCACTCAAACCTGTGGTAGCATATTTGGAATGTTTTGCTTAATTTATTTCCTTTTGAAAACAATGGTAATCCATTTGAGTATCTAGGACAAGATCACGATGATGAGAAAGATACAATTTGATCTTGGGATGTCAGTGTTTATTGAACAATTTTTTCATGGGATAGCAACAAGGAGGGTGTGTGGGGCCTATGATAGTGGACGATGTGTGAACACGAGTATTGAGAAACCTCCCATAGTTTCAATGTGGTTTTGAGGAGAGAGTAGAAACTCAAGGTGGTTTAAAAAAATTATTAAGAATGAAAAAATCATTGCGATTAGATTCTCCTTGTCGATATGTTTTAGTTCCATGTGGCATGCTGAGTGGTTCTTCATGGATTGTGAGATATCCTCATTTGAAATTGAAAACCCCAGATCATGGGCTACAACCAAATGCACGGTGATGTGGCACTGTGCCATAGCCCAACACTTATTTAACTCAAGGAAGAAGTGTTATTCCATCTTAGGTGTGGTAAAGATATTTTTTAAAAGATCTGAAGTATTACAAGGGGATTTTATCTTTTTCAAATGTCAATATTCTCTACAAGGGCTAATGCTTAGGTCCTAAGGAATCGAAATTTAAAAATTTAATTAGTAAGAAATCCTCCAACGAATAACCTTATGAATCCCTCTCTCAAGCCTTGAAGAACTATATAAATACTATTAATTAATTCTCCTAAAAGCACTTCAACAAACAATCTGTTGTGACCATCACTCTAAACTTTGACCCTTGTAAGGTTTAGTGTTGGATCAGGTATGTGGCACATTGTACAAGTAGGGACTTGGCCCTTCTTAGGGAAATTATTCAAGCATATATGAAGATCTCTAAAACAACAAATATAATGTCTCTCCTGAATAGCGAAAGAGCTAAAGGATTCTTGTTTTTGGCATATGTTTTTGGGGAAAAATTTGGTTTCTTTTAGGGTTTAATTTTAGGAATTCGGTTGGATCATTTATTACAGGGTTTGGCCTTTTTTTTTATTCTTTATGGTTTGGGATCCGTTCAGATAAATCTCCTCTTGAAGCTATACCGATCCCTTTGTTTTTAATTTTACTATTATTTTGTCCTCATCAATAATCCACTACAAAAATTCAATAAATTCATGATGATCCCTTTCTCAGATCAACGAATAAATTGAGGACTTAGTTATGCTCCTTTTGAACATCCTTAGACTATTTTTGGAGACTTGTTAAGGCATCGAACCTAAAGTTTGTTCATACGACCTAATCTGAAATAGAAATTCATATCTTTGTTAGGGAATCAAACCTAAATTTTTTTACTGCTTGATTTGATGAATATGTTACTAAACCATTGCTACCAAACCCTGCTTCTTCTATTAACTTCATTGGACTGAAGGAAAATTCACAACGAAGTTGAGATCTTACCATTTTTCCTTCTGATAGAGGAAGGGCCTTCAATAAGAGTAAGATCTGGTTGACGGGGAACCTTTGGCTGCAGGGGAAGGCGAGGTGTTCTGTTTTTCAAGCAAGAGGCAAGAATGCGAGGTGTTCTAGTTGTATGGCGAGATGCAAGAAGGCAGAAGATGCGTTCGATGAAAGATCAAAGGCACTCTTCAGATGAAAATTAAGTGAAAGCTTAAGAGTCCATTTCTGCCAAATGTAAATAAAATTATTTTTGGAATAATTGAGTTCCAAAGGTTTAGACACGAGTATTGAGAAACCTCCCATATAACTTTCAAAATTATTTACCTTGAGTGTAGACATGAGTATTATTTACCCCCCATATAACTTTGAGGAGAGAGTAGAAACTCAAGGTAAATAATTGTTTTGACGATGTGTGAACACGAGTATTGAGAAACCTCCCATATAAATTTGTTTTGCTACCGACGCATATTTTAGACACGTTGGAAATGCAACGCTTCTAAAATAGGTGTCAGTATTGCGATGTTTTCTCCAAACCTTCGCAATATCGACGCATATTTTAGAAGTGTCACATTTCAAACGTTATTTAAAAAATAGTTTTTAGATAAAATAATTTTTAAAATTATTTATATAATAAAATGTATATAATATTTTATAATAAAAATATTATTTTAAAATAATATATATATTCATATTTAATCCAAAACTAATTATTATATAATTCCACACATTATATTATATATTATTAACCCAAAGTTCCAAGGTTTAAAAAAACAAAATTCCAAAGTTATATTACATATATTAACACATTATATATATTAACCCAAAGTTCCAAGGTTTAAAAAATCAAAGTTCCAAAGTTATATATTATATATAATTCCACACATTATATATATTAAGCCAAAGTTCCAAGGTTTAAAAAAACAAAGTTCCAAAGTTATATTATATATATTAACACATTATATATATTAACCCAAATTTCCAAGGTTTAAAAAAACAAAGTTCCAAAGTTATATTATATATATTAAAACATTATATATATTAATCCAAAATTCCAAAGTTCCAAGGTTTAAAACACATTATATATATTAACCCAAAGTTCCAAGGTTTCAATTAATGACAAATCATATTCCATGGAATATGTCAAAATGTATGGTAAGGTTTCGCTATCGATGCATATTTTAAACACGTCAGAAATGCGACGCTTCTAAAATATGCATCGGTATTGTGACGATTTGGAGCAAAAAATCGGTCTTGCGACGTTTTCTCCAAATCGTCGCAATACCAACGCATATTTTAGAAGCATCACATTTCTGATGTTATGTCCCACAACCGTTGCTCTTTCGAAGAATCATTTTGAACGTCACATTTTCGATGACATTCATAAACGTCGCAAAAGCGACGATGTCCCAAAATGTCATTATAGCGATGGTTGGTGACGGGATTTGAAAAATTGATAAAATTTGGGGAAATTTCTGACAATACCACAAAAGTGTTGGAACTAAAGTGTCGGAATTTCTGCCAAATGCACTAGTGAGGGGAGTGGGCTTGATAAGGATGAAGATGAAAAGGCTGAGAACAATGCAGAAAAAAAAGGCATCATGAATATAGATGAAGCAAGTGATAAAAATGAAGACCACAACCATGATAAAGACATCAACAAGGCTACCATCACACATTTGTTCATTGCCATATCAAAGAGGCCCTCGTTGGAATCCAAACCCTAAAGGAAGAAAAAGGTCATGAAAACCTTGGAGTTTTGGCATAAGCTTCTCAACAGGTCTCCCAAACCTTATGAAGGATACATCCACCAATTTTGAAGAAATTTGGACAAGTTTTTGTTTTTTGTGATTTTGGAGGCCTATTAGCACAGTGCCACTAGTGCTATGCTAATCCCTGGAGCATCCTTAGAAGGAAAACTCAGTATTTTTGGATTTAAAATCACTAGTACACTATGCTCACAAAATTTTAGAGAAATTGGAGTAGTTTTGACCCCTCAAAATGTCAAAAAACACCTAACTTTTCACCATTCTGCCTCCTTTTCAGGCCTGGCACTGCGCTAATAATGAGTGTTGGTATTTTGAAATTTTGGATAGATTATATAGGTTATATCAGGACACCAAGAGTATTTTTGGAAACTAGACTCATCAGGCTTTCCAACAGGCCATCACGGAGAAAATTCCGACATCGAGAAGGGGTCCAAAGCGTGGTTACGAAAATATCTATTTTTGGCACTGTGCAAATGGACTCTGTAGTGAAGTGTTGATATTTTGGAATTTTGGATAGGCTACAGGAGCTAGATTAGGAACCTATAATATTTTTGAAAATTAGACTCATCAAGCTTTCGAATGAGTTGTTACGGAGAAACATCCGACATCGGGAAGTGGTCTAATGTGGCTACAAAACAACCTATTTTCTGCTACAGGTGGCACTGCGCTAATAGAAGTCTTGGGAAATTAACCTTTTGAATAGGTTAGTGGGGTCAAATAAGAAACAATAAGGCATATCTGGAATGAGGACTCATTAATCGTTCCAACAAGCCATCATGGAGCAAAATATAACATCGGGAAGGGGTCCAAAACTTTGTTGCAAAAGAGCCTATTTTTTGCTAGAAGTGGTGCTACGCAAATGGACTTTTTAGTGTGTTCTGGACCAAAAGTCAACAAAACACATTCATTTATTGAAAAATCATATTTTAGTGTTTTTTGAGGAAAATCACTCTAGAATTAGGTGCAAGAAGTTATTTTAGCATTTATTTGATGAGATATTTTGTGCCTTGGGCCTTGCATGGTCTCTTAGGCATAAATGGCACTAATGAGTGATTTTGACATTTTCGAACCCTATCTAGGGTTTTTTCCTTCCTTTTCTGAGTTAAATAGAGCATGAGGGCTTCATTTTAAATGTTGGTATTTGATGAGCTTTGAGAGAAATACATGGTTTTTATGATCTTGGAGCATGGAAAATTTTAGGGGCTAATATTCGTAGGTGGGCTAATTTTCCATGGTTTTTCCAAAAAAATGATTCGCCAATTTCAAATTTTTTATAAAAGTGATTCGCCCAAATTTTACAATATAAAATTGTTTTACCTTAAAAATCACCAATGTTATATAGAAATATATATAATATCATTATAAATTTGAATAATTTTACAAAGACATCAATAAAGATTTTATATTTTTCACATTAGGGACTAGTGAGATTCGCCAATTTTTTAAACTTCAAAATAATTTTCCATCCTTAAAATTTTCCCTGGCTTGGAGAAGAAATTGGTGTTGTGGAGTTTATGAATGGATTGCTTGGATTGATGATGGAGAAGCTTGTTTGTAGGATCCCTAAGCTTGGTTAATGGTGATGTATTCTTAATTTGTTTATGTTTTATTGTTATCATTATGTTTCATATTTCTTTGCTGCAATATAACAGAAAAGTATAGGTTGAGAAATGCTCCTTGAAGCACCTTAGTCCTCTTGTCTTCTATTGCCTTGATGTTTTCCTCTACTAGGTGTTTTGAAGGAATTATTAGCTACTCCTTCAGCCTCCTTATCCTTGTTTGTTTCATCTATGGATTAATATGCTAGTTTAAAAATATGATTCATGGCAAGCCCTGCTTATTTGATGCTATCTAAACTCTGTTTTTGAAATCTATCTTTGAAGTATCACTTGTTAGGTTAATCCAAGGAGGTTTTGTTCTAATATTTCCCTTTGTCCATGCCTATTAGTTTTCCTCAAATTTCTTTGTAGCTTGATCAACAATTTTTAGGAGTTCCCTCTTTGATTGATTAAAGTTATTGTGTCATCTTATATGTTTTCCAATTCTAAAGGTTAAATTACTAAAGTTAGATAAGATTTTCTTGCTTTCTTTGTTTCATTGAAATGTTTATGTTGGATGTTTATTTGTTTTAAGTATTTTCATTGAGTAATTGGTTTTCCCTATCTCATGATTAGTATATTTTTCTTATCATATTTGAGACCTTATTTTTATGGGTAAATGACAAAGGACACTTCACTGCCCTTTTCCCTACCTTTTTTTCCCCAACTTAATGTCCATTTCACTTCACTCACAACCTTAAGGATTCATTGACCACACTATATTAGCCCTATAATTCACTTTGATTCATTATTGAGATACCCATGACTTTCATTGTCTCCATAGCCCAATGATTTGAAGAACTTTCACTCCACCTATTCTACCTGTTCATCTTACCGAACCAAGAAAATCAACAAACCCTACACTTAACAACTAGCCTAAAATCAACCATCTAAAGAAAACAAGAACACATCCTTTTCATCTAATAGAGAGAGCCCTCTCTGACTCCAGGAAGGCCAGGTCCTAGGACTCCAAATACTAGTCTGATGTTGCCCTGTCATTTGGTCTACCAATATGCCAAATCACGGGACACTAACAAATTGATTCCAAGGTCATATTATAGAATAGATATCATCATTGGGTTCTAAAATTCCACCTAAAAATAATTCAACACCCATTAATCCTTTAGAAGTCTCTACTATGACTCATGAAGACGAAGAAGTGCAACATGACATATCAAAATTACAAGGGAAAGTGCACCAAATTTCATTTTCGAAAAGAGTAACAAAAAATGAAATGGAAGTTTTGAAGAAAGACATGGAAGCTAAGATGGATGGTTTGAAGAAAGGCATGGAAGCTAAGATGGATGGCATGAAATCTAAGATGGAGGGCATGGAAGCTAGAATGGAGGCTAAGATGGATGGCGTGGAAGCTAAGATGGATGACATGGAAGAAAAAATGAAAGACAACATGGAAAACATGAAGAATGATCTAAAAGTAGACATGGAAGGTTTGACAAAGTTGATACAAGAAATGTTTCCTGATGACGGAAAGATAGTAGAGGAAACTTATCATGAGAACAAAATAAATGTTAATCATGATTTGATAAACTCTAATTTTGGATGGAAGAACCACCATATTAAAAATATGGATATGAGGAAGTTTGATGGCAAGGATCTCGTAACATGGATAATATAGATAGAGCAATATTTTGATCTCAATAATGTATAAAACACACAAAAGGTACACATTGCAACTTTACATTTAGAACAAAATACATTTGTATGGTATCAATGACTTTGCTCCCGTAAAAAAATTATCACTTGGTCAATTTTTATGGAATAAATGATAGAAAATTATGAGGAAAAAAAGAGAAACACCTTCTTTAGCCAATTGATAAATGTAAAACAAAAGCGTTCACTAGTGGAGCACATTGACGAATTCCAAAAAATTGGATATAAGGGTAACTGGTATTCCAGAGGAACACAGGATTAATGTCTTCATAGGGACTTTAAAGGATACAATCCAACATGAAGTTCACATTTGGGAACCTGATTCATTGGATAAGGCATTCAGATTGGCAAGAAAAATTGAATGTAAAATTATGGCGACAAGGAAGCCTTCCACTCACATCTATAAAGATGGAAGTGTTGCTACTCATAGACTTCCACAACCTACAAGGTTGACACCACAACAATTGGAAGAGAAAAGAGCAAAAGGGATTTTCTAAAGTTGTGATAGAAAATACACTAAAGGTCATAAGTGTGATGAGAAGAAATTATTTTACATAAATTGTGAAGAGGAGGAAGAAAATGAACAAGAAACTTCAAAATAAGAGGATATACACTAGGAACCAACCCTAGAAGAATAAGAAATGATTCTGACCATATAATGTAATGCATTGGAAGGAATTACCACTCCTCAAACTCTCAATATAGAACAACATATCAAGAAGAAAAAGGTAATTTTTTTTATTGATCTGGGTAGTACCCATAATTGTATTCATTGTAAGGTAGCCAAGGAATTGAATTGTTTCCTATACAAAGCACCAAAATGTGAAGTGATGCTTGCAAATGGAGGAACTATAAATTTCTATCGAAAATACCATAATATCAGGCTAACCATGGGGGAATATTTATTTAATAGTCCAATTCTTTCCATTCAAATGGGAGGTGTTGATGTTGTACTAGGAGTAAAATGGTTACAATCTTTGGGGATGGTAGCTTTTAATTTTCAAGAACTTTTCTTAAAAAAAATTTTGAAAGGAAAGGAAGTTGAATTACGGGGTATCGTAGGGAATTTTGGAAAGATAATAATATCTAATGTCATGACAAATCTTCTAAACAAATAAAAGCGAGGTGTAATTGCACAATTATGCTCAGTAGAAGTTCCAACATCAAAATCATCTATTTCTCCACATCTCCAAAAAGTCTTGGACAATAATTCCAAGGTGTTTGAAACTCCCAAAGGACTCTCACGTATTGTTGATCATGATCATGCAATTCATTTGATTCCAGGAACTGTTCCTCCAAACATCAAGACTTATATATATCCTTATGTCCAAAATATAGAAATTGAACATATGATTGTAGAAATGTTAGAGGCTGGTATAATTCAACCTAGTCAAAGTTCTTTCTCTGCTCTAGTAGTATTAGTGAACAATAAGGATGGGTCATGGTGCATGTGTCTAGATTATAGGGACCTCAATAAGCTCACTATTAAAGATAAATTTCTCATTCCTATGATTGATGAATTATTGGAAGAATTACATGGAGCAATTTATTTTACCAAGTTGGATCTTGGTTCAAGATATCATCAAATTAGAATGGAGACTAAAGATATTCTGAAAAAAAAACATTCGAACTCATGAGGGTCACTATGAATTTTTTTTTCATGCCATTTTTCCTTACCAATGCATCCTCTACATTTCAAGGGTTGATGAATTCCATTTTCAAAACCTTCCTTAGAGAATTTGTGCTAGTATTTTTTGATGATATACTAATTTACAGCAGGTCTTGGAAGGATTATGTAAAACATGTTGACAGGGTGCTCAAAATATTGGAGGAAAAAAAATTATATGCAAAAATAATCCAAATGTTTCTTTGGAGTACAAGAGGTGGAATATCTGGGTCATATTGTCTCTCATGAGGGTGTTAAAGTAGACTCTAACAAAATTAAAGCCATTAAGGAATGGAAAGTCCCCACAACCATAAAGTAGTTGTGAGGATTTCTTGGGTTAACAGGGTATTATCACAAGTTTGTTAAGAATTGTGGGAGAATAAAACCTCTAACAACATTATTGATGAAAGATGCATTTTCATGGACTCCTGAAGCAACTAAGGCCTTTGAACATCTTAAAGAGGAAATGTGCCTAGCACCGGTCTTAGCTACACCATACTTCACAAAAAACTTTATTGTAGAATGTGATGCCTCAGGAAATGGAATTGGTGTTGTTTTAATGCAAGAAGGAAGACCCATTTCTTTTGAAAGTCGTCCAATCAAAGGAAAGTATTTATATAAAGCTATTTATGAGAAGGAAATTTTGGCAATACTACATGCTCTAAATAAATGGTAACCTTACCTAATGGGAATACACTTCAAGGTAAAAACTGATCATGATATTCTTAAAAAGTTTTTGGAACAAAGACTATATTTAGAAGAGTAGAAAAAATGGGTCACAAAGATTCTTGGTTATGACTTTGAAATCATCTACAAAAAAGGGAACCTAAATGTTGTTGCAGATGCACTCTCAAGAAAGAATGAAGAGGTGGAAGCATTTCTTTGTGCCATTTCTATTATCCAACCAGATTGGATAAACAAATCAAGAGATGAATGGAATAAGGACGAAGAAGTGTGGACACTCATTCGAAATTTGCAGCAAGATCCTTGTACATCTTATACATTTAGTTGGAAAAATGATTCCTTATGGTACAAATATCGCATATATATTTGTAAGATTTCCCAACTAAAACAAAAGATTCTTTTGGAATTGCACACTTCTACTTTAGGAGAACACTCAGGATTTTTAAAAACTTACCACAAGGTTAAGAAAGAATTTTTTTGGGATGGCCTTAAATATCATATTCAAAATTTTGTGGCTGAATGTTTGGTTTTCCAGCAAAATAAATTTGAGACAATTAAGACCCCGAGTCTTCTACAACCTTTATCCATTCCATGTCAACGTTAGGACGAGATTTAAATGGAGTTTATCACAGGTTTACCTAAGTTTGAAGGAAAGAGTTTCATCATGGTGGTAGTTGATAGACTTACCAAGTGTCCACAATTTTATGCATTATCTCATCCATTTAAAGCAAGTACAATTTCTACTGCATTTATGGAAATAATTCAAAAGCTACATGGAAACCCAAATATTATTGTAAGTGACAGAGATCCCATTTTTACTGTAAATTTTTGGATGGAATTATTTTCTTATTTGGGTACTCAACTAGCTCATAGCTCATCTTATCATCCATAATCCGATGGTCAAACTCAGATAGTGAATAAATTTTTGGAAATATATATTCATTTTTTTGTATTTGATAAGAAAACACAATGGGTCAAGTGGTTACCTCTCGCTAAATGGATGTATAACACTTCCTTCCATACTACAGCAAAAATTACCCCATTTATGGCACTTTATGGATATCATCCATCATCCATCACATTATCTTTAAGAGATAATTATAAGGTTTGAGCAATGGAATATCACATCGAGCATCAACAGAAGTTCTCCAACTCTTAAAGGATAACCTAAATTTTGCCTTAAATATGATATTCAAAATTTTGTGGCTGAATGATTGGTTCTCCAGCAAAAAAAAATTGAGACAATTAAGACCCCGAACCTTCTACAACCTTTATCCATTCCAAGTCAACGTTAGGAGGAGATTTCAATGGATTTTATCACAGATTTACCGAAGTCCGAAGGAAAGAGTTTCATCATGGTGGTAGTTGATAGACTTACCAAGTATCCAAACTTTTGTGCATTATCTCATCCATTTAAAGAAATTACAATTGCTACTGCATTTATGGAACAATTCGAAAGCTACATGGAAACCCAAAGATTATTGTAAGTGATAGAGATCACATTTTTACTGGAAATGTTTTGAAGAAATTATTTTCTTTTTTGGGTAGTCAACTAGCTCATAGCTCATCTTATCATCCACAATCCGATGGTCAAACTGAGATAGTGAATAAATGTTTAGAAATATATATTCATTGTTTTGTATCTGATAACCAAACAAAATGGGTTAAGTGGTTACCTCTCACTAAATGAATGTATAACACTTCCTTCCATACTGTAGTAAAAATGACCCCATTTATAACACTTTATGGATATCATCCATCATCCATCACATTATATTTAAGAGAAAATTCTAAGGTTCAAGAAGTGGAAGATCACACTAAGCATTAACAACAAGTTATCCAACTCTTAAAGGATAACCTAAATTTGGCACAAAATCGAATGAAATAACAGGCAGATCAACATCGCAGTGAGAGAAGTTTTGATGTAGGATACTGGGTATTTTTATGACTACAACCATATAAAAACATGTCCCTCAAGCTTGCTAATAAGTATAATAAATTATCGCCAAGTTACTATTGTTCTTACAAGGTGTTACTAAAGAATCGTAATATGGCATACAAATTGGAGCTTCATGCTTCTTTGTGAGTGCATCCAGTTTTCCATGTTTCATGCTTAAAGAAGGTTATAGGTGACAAAATTCCATTTCAAAAAATATTTCCAGAACTTGGTGGGGAAGGAAAAATCATTTTGGAACCTGAAGAAGTCACGGAAACAATAACTTGTCAACTACGAAATAGATCAATTTCAGAGTATCTCATAAAGTGGAAGAATTTACCCACTGAAGATTCTACATGGGAGGATAAGAATTTTATACGGAAGCATCCGGAGCTACTCAAGCATTGAGGACAACAATTTTTTGGAGAGGGGAATGTTAGGTCCCTCTATTAATAGTATAGTCCCTTATTGTTGTTAGTGTAATCCCTTATTGTTATTGTTGTACCCCTGTAACCCCAATATTGTTATTATTGTGCCCTTACATTATTATTGTTAGGTCGGCTAGGATTATATTGTGACCCCATGGACTCCTATATATAGAGGAGACTTTTTCATTTATGTAATTTATTGGAGGTTTCCCCCTCGAAGTGGTTGATTTCTAAGGTGTTGATCTCTCTTTTCTTCTATTTTTGGAGTTGGTTTCATAACATCCAACTTCAACCAAGTAGTCACAAATAATGTGTTTCTCCTCTGCCCTTAGGTATTATTATTTTAGTCACATACATTTTCTATACCTGCCTTTCATTATTCTTGTTTAGCGTGGTGAGTTTTCATAATTTTCGAACCTTGTTACTTCACTTGTGGAAAGATAGCCCAACCCTATTTATCTTGCAAAAAGGGTAAAAGTGGAAGATCTCAATAGCTTGAATACCCAACTTCTGACATTATTTTTTAGGTCAATTAGCTTAGAAAGTAAGTATAAAGCATCAAATGCGGTAGACAAGGGTGCCAGATAGACCAAACCCCCCGCTTTCTCTATTACCAGATAGACCAAGCTTAGAAAATTGAAAGCAAGGACCACAAATAAGTATATAGGAGCACTAGACATACTAAACCCAATAGGAGAAGCAAATCACACCACTTGGAGATCCAAACCTCACCCCTTGGAGATCTAAAACCCTGGCCACTGAGACCTAAAAAATGGTAAAAAGATTCATTTCCTTTGGAATTTCCCTGCCATTCATTGCATTTGTTTCCTCGCTCACAATCATGTAACAACCCAACTCCAATTTTTAATAGGATTATCCTTCAAATGTTTGTAAAAAAACTAAGCTATTAACTAGGCCTCTTAATGGTCTTCACCTACTCTAAAACTATGGAAATAAATAATCATAGTACCCTATGAATAGACCTTGTATCTTGCACAAAACTGGGTTGGATCTGCCTACAAACTTGCCCATGTTTCCACAAAAATTGAATCTCCTTCCACAAAAAATAAAAGGTAATGAGATGTGCAGAATCACTATGTTTACATAGACTATGCATGAGTTATGCTATGATGTATGGTAATGTAATCATGTGTGAAAAGCATTAGTATAGGCATGACATTCTTAGTATAGTTATTGTTTCTTAATTTACATGTAAATATTAATATGAATGTTATAAGATTGATAACAAATATGGTAGTAAGAATAAATAATAAATGAACTCATTATTACCAAAGTAATGATCATAGCCACATTTTAAAAAATAATCCATGGGGTTGAAATCAATAAGGATCCACAGCTTCAACCAATGATATAAGTAGTGGGACAAGAAAATAATAGTAGGATAAGCCATGATAGGGAACCATCATAATATTTCATTGGATTCACACAATGATAATGAGATGACACGCACCAGTCTTAATGCTCTAATTAGTAGTTTTTAATGGATCCATCTAGAAAAATCAAGCCTCAATCCAAATAGGATTCCTCGGTATCTTTTCTTGAAAGAGAATGCCCATTATTCCTCATCCCTCTTCTAGAAGAATTTAGTGGTACATGACCATTACCAAAAAAATAGTGGCACATAAAGCATTGTACCATAGTGATAGGGACCAAGTCGGTCTCTTATTTTAGACTAAGCTTGAATTTTTTATGTCTCTACCCATCATCTAAATTTAATTGTACATGGAATTTATATCAAAGGAGTTTCATTATATTACTTCATAGAATTTATAGAGGGTATATAATCGAAAGGTTATGTTACACTAACATTGAAATTACTTGGATTCACCTTGAAATTCATTTTGATGAAAACATCCTTTTAGATGATAAAACCCTTCAATTATATTAAAATTTTTTCTTTTATCCCCCATCAAATTTTCAAAATAAATTATTGATGTCTATAATTAAAATCAATCATTTGAATAAAAATCTCCATTCTAGTCATCTACAAGATACCCCCTCAGCACAACCTTCCTATATAATATAATAATATATATAATATTTATAGAGTTGGGATAAAGCTTTAATCATATAGAGCCTACAATGTCTTCTAGGGTTTACTACATCCCATAGGTGGTTTATATTTTTGAAAGTATCCATTAGATAGTGACTACTTCAATAAGTGGAGGGAATATAATTATGAGGTGGTCAAAAAAAATTCATGAACCTATAAAATATGTCATTTTTATAATAGACCAATATTTTATAAATATTTGTGAATGAATAAATTATCATCAGAGTGTATAGAATCCTATTAGAGATGAATTAGAAAACCAAGAGAGGAAAGAGGATACTCTTTCCAATAATTGTTTTTCGTCGAACATGGTGACTACCTTGAAGATGATAATGGGGTAGAAAGGGATATCTTATCATCCCTCTCGAATGAAGAGGATTACCATATTATAAAGTATATTTCATGTGAGTGTACATTCAGTGTGTTAGATGTCCATCACTTTTGACTGATATACAAGCTAAGGAACCAATCCCACCTATATCTTGTAGAAACTCTCAGTGTACCATATTTTATATGCAGTCATTGAATTTTATGAGTGAAAAAATAAAGGGAAACTGAAAGTAATATTTAATCATGGACTCATCCATCTAATAATCTACCACGCACTAGATAATATACAACACATATTCCCATGAATATTTAGGTACATGGAAAATAAGACCTTCGTAGAAAACCAAGAGGATATTAGAGGACAAGATTTCGTACAAATAGGAAAGGAAAAACTCAAAATCTTGCAATCCTCTAAGTAAAATTCAAAATAAAAATAAAAATTGAAAAGAGCCTTTGACAAAGTATTGAGCTACCACCTTGATCACATTAAGGACATGTATAAAGAAAAAAATAACTTATTCTTTGGTCTCCAAATATACAAAAGAAATAGGACTAATTACCAAGGAACTATTAATAAATAGTGACATCCTCTACTACAATGTTACAAATTAAGGATTCACACACACTATAAAAGAGCCTGCAACAAAGGAGGAAGTACCTTAGCTAAAACAAATGCCCTAGATAAGCCAGGATCACATTGTAACAAAAAGTGATCCAAGCCCATGTAAAATTTATCTATAATTTGTTGTCATTGTAGTGTTTTCCATTGATGTCAACATGATCATGGTGCTTCTTGTCATTTGCATATGTGTTTGGCTTGGTGGTCCTAGTGCTTGGCATTGATGTCAACAATATGATGATACTCATGTTGGCTTGTGTTGACATGTGTTGGAATTAACATTCCGATGATGATGGCACACTTGATGGCACACTCAAGATGGTTAGTGATGGCATTAGTTTGGTCTATGATGCTAGTGATGGTTATGTTTTATGACACACTAGTTGAGTTCACAACTAGGTCTTCATTAGGTATTTAGGTTTATGCATATGAGGATGACTTATTGTAGTGATGTGATGGCTTGATGATCGTACTATAGAGGTATTTTAGGTTTTGACAGAGGTGTTGCATCCTGTTCATAGGTTTGATGGATAGTGGAGGACTTGTTGGCACGTTTTCCAGCCTTATTTGTTGGTCGTCTATGTCAACTTGGTAGTAACACTTTGAAGGAATGTTTTATATACTTGAGAATGTGTTATAGGACATGTTAGAGGTTTAGAGGCATATATAGGAGCTGAAGAAGAGAATGCAATAGGTGGAAGATGTTCTGAGCTGAAGGACTAATGTTTTCCCTCATCCTTAGCCACAGTCGCTCAGAGACAACCCTATGGGAGTAGTCTAAAGGCCTCAGTCTCTGGAATATAAGCTTATGAGAGAAACTATAGGTTTAGTCACATGGATTCATTACTATGGAAGCGATTGAAGGATTTGATGATATTTTATCCACATTCCTCACGTTGATTGGAAGCAAATTAGCTTGGAAATTCATAGAGGCTTTGAAAATTGTTTGAAAAAGTTAGAAATGGGTTGAAAAGGTCCTCTCATGATGTGAATGAATTTAGTGCAAAAGTAGTGACCTTAGTGGATTGATTTGGTCTAATTTTTGGATTGATGCATCAAATCTGCTCGTGTTAGGGTTTAGATATTTTTAGTGAACATTTCCAAGAAATTTTTTTTTATACAACCACATGTCTCCCTTGAGAAGTCTACATTATCATAGATCTGATTAAAACCATCACAGGTATTATGTTGAAAAATTAATCATTGAAACTTAGTTATGCCATATATCCTCGAGGTCCAAAACACAATGCTACAAAACATAATTTTATGATTTATTCATGCCACAGATTAGTCCTGAAATGGGTCCAAATTTAGATTTAGAAAAGGTTGAATTATTTCCAGAAGGAATGGTTGAATTAGTGCACAAGACCTCCATGAAAATGCCTCAAGAATATATAGATCAATCTCAAAAAAATGGTGGAGAGGCTTGAAATGGTGTCACAATTATTTTACTTGATATTAAAGGTTTTAGTTCCATGGTCTCCAGAGTGAAAAAACTTCAATCAAATAGAACAATAAAACCCAAGTACCCCTCCAAATTTGACGTTCTTCTATTTTCTTGGCGTCACTATTTAAAGGTCGTAAAGCTTAATGAAAGATAGGATGTTGGGTTCTAATTTGAGGGAAAATTGGACCTTAATTTATACAAGTCATGGAGCCTTCTAGGAGGGGCTAACCTAGCTGATAATCGGAGGGAGTCTAATTTTAAATATTGAAATTAAAGTTTAATTTTGGAGCCAAAAATAATTCCTCTTGGAGGTCAACTTATCTAAGATACCCAAAAATAATTTGAATAAAATTCCTCTGACAAATTTTATAAGAAATTTTTAATGAGATAGGCCCCATCATTAATTTTAAAATACTTTTTTCAACAAAAATGTAAAAAATATACCAATCAAAACACTACTTTCCACATCATCTTTGAGGCTTCTTGACCAAATTTTTGGGCTTCAACTTTAAACGAGCATATATCCTCAGGCGTGGGGAGTTATGACGTGTGCAACATAATGTTAGAATCAAAATGGCATGGAGAATCAATTAAGGATGGTCTTCTGACCAAACTCACTATCCTCTACATCCATTTTTGTCAATAAGTGCAAGGCATCTAGGGCTTCCCAAGAATTCTTGTTAGTTGGAGCTTCTAATAAATGAAAAGTATCCAAATATTAAGTGCTTTGAAGGACCGACGTTGGCATCGATGACAATAACATTAAAAAATTCCCCCCTTTATCATTGTTGGAAACACACATACTCCCCTTGTGATTAATTCTCCCCCTGACTTCATTCTTATGATTTTCTCTTAATTTATCTCCCCCCTTTGACATTAATGGAAAATGGTCACTCCCTTTGATGAAATACCTTCCTTTGTCTTCCTGCGATAGACTATCTTTCTCCCCTAACATTCTATACCTTTCATGACCCACCATAGTTGATTCTTCCTATAAGTATGCATTACTGAAAATATTTACCATGAGTCTTTCTGTAATTCTATCCTACTACTCCATAAAGTTGAAAACTTTTTCTGATATGTCGACTTCTTCCCGCCTGCCATATGACAACCTAGTAAAATATATATCTTCAAATATTCAACCACTACTACTTAGACTCCTCCTCCTTAACCTTCATATGAAATGGAGTCATCGCATGGGTTTCATTAGAATAATGTATGAGCCAAATCTACAGTTGAATCAACCTCAACCTTGACAACTTCCATTGTAGATTCATCATGACCTTGAGACTTCATAAATCCTAAGAACATGACTGCTAAGACATTCTCATTTTCTTGACATTATTTTTTTTTTCTTCTCCATACCTTATCGTACCTAATATTAGAGCTTTCCTTCATGGAATATATCATGATGTACCTGCAATCGTGAGCTATAATTCCATATTTATGGAATTTGAAGCACTATGTATGGTACTTTAATGACAAAGTAATTGAAATATAATTTCTAAAGGAAAAGTCATTTTGAAACTATACTATAATCCTACAAACTTGGCTCTAGGTTTGTGATAATGTGTGTAATCCCTAGCCATATGTCATGAATATGTCCTAAGTTCTACCATGAGAAACAATAACCATTAAATATATTAGGGTATCTAGATGAAATTCCTTCTCTTGGTGATATTTTGTAGACATTCTTCCTTTGAGGAGGTACAACCCTTTATTAATCCTTATCTTTGGCTACTTCAACATCACTACTTGGAGTACAACATTTCTACTTTTGTTCTATTATTCAGCTTGATTTGAAGTTTCAACGATCTTTTTATCAGGCTTCTCATCAATTTTTCTTTGTGGGCACTTGGATCTTGTGCCTTCATTGCATGGGGATTCATCTTCTTCTTCCATCTTCAATCGAGTAATGATATTATTATTTCTTTCGTCATCCAATATTTCTCCTTCTGCCATTTTCTGAACTTGTCTATTTCAATTAGGGAAGTGTCAAGTTCTCTTTTCCTTCGAGAAACATCTTCCTAAATCTATCTTTTCAAAACTTTTCTTCTTTCTTCTGCATACTCTACTTGTAATTTTACAAGGGTGACCTTTTCTCAATGTTTCTTTGTTAAAATCTTACATTTATTCCATCTTCCTTTTAATTTCCTTTCTGAGCATGTTTATTTTTTCTATATATGCATCAAATTACTTTTTCTTTTGACCAACTTCTACAACGTACAACTAAACAATTTCCTCTAACTAGCTTGTCATTTTTTCTCTTTCTTTTCAACTTCTTGCACTTGAATTATTAGAAGGGACACTTCTTATTTGACTATCTTATTTTTATTCCTTGATTTATTAAGATAAAATAAGGCATTGATCAAGTCTCCCTCCATTTTGACAACTTCTTCTTCTTAATATACTTCACCTGAATCAAAATCATCATCATCATATTTATTTGAACCTATATGCTTCTTTAAGTAGAGATCATGGAGCTTCATCCAATGAATCTTGTATGATGATCATTGATCAAATTTGGCTTTTACAGGGTTTGGAAGAGCACTAAGAATGACATTCATGAATTTTCTATTAAACCTTCTAGATTCATTAGTGTATGTGTCTCCAAAAGAAATAAAATTCCATACAGTGTATCCATGAGCTTTCACATATGCTTCCATTCTAGATTCCAATTTTTCATATCTGGTTTAATCGAACTCAGGGGCTAGATAACCAACTTGACTCCCATCATTAGTTGTAACAGATTTGAAGGCTACTGCTATATCAGAGACTTCCTTTGATCGTTTCGATGTGTGTTTCGTTGAAATTCCTCTCCCTTCACTTCTCAGATCTGCCTTGAAGCTGTTAGGCTACAACTGAAGGAACCTAATATGATACTTATTGTTTGAATGTAATATCCCGTTTTGGGGATATCTCTAAAACACGGAAACTCCAACCAGAGATGGAGTGGGAGGGAATTTACCGGATATTCTACCTCTGAAAAGAGGACGAGATCCGGAGGCTACCTGGCCCTTTCCAGACTCTGTCTAAGAGTGAAATATAAATGCACCAAGTGGTATAGAACTTGAATGCTCAAGAATATAAAAACAACAGTGCAACAGACATATAATAGCATAGAAAGAAATTATGGCAAATACGACAACTCATCCAGAAAACATAGAGGAAATGCTGAGCCATTTTATTAATCTGAGAAATATAATAAAGTACAATAGGTGATTAGAGTGATGGCACCTAATCTTGCTCAAGGCAAGTGAAGAAACACTCTCAGAAAAGACAGGAAATGGCTACTCTATGAATTGAGTCCTTGCTGCTAGAAAACTGTCATGTAGCTGCTACTACTGGAATGGACTGAAGACTAGGGGCTGGTCCCCTTGCCGGAATGAGCTGAAAATCTGCAAACCTCCTCTCCTCAACAACTCGGATAAGATCTAGAAACCATACCAAAAATGGCCAACCCCGAAAATCACCAGAAAATGCCTCCTCAGTGAATTACACTGGCCTCTAAGGCACTGCACATAGGGAAAAATGGAAATAGCTGAAACACTGCCTCAAACTCCACCAAAAGCCTCCTATGGGCAAAGGCTAACCCTCTGCTCAAAATCCCGGCTAAATCATGTGCATAAACCCCAATCCGAAGCACCTCCACCATGGACCGCGTCCTCTCTCCTAGTGACTGCGTAGTCTCTATAAGCTCCAGCTCTGCAACAACCCAAACAATAAAACTACTCACAAAATGCTGAAAAAACCAATCTTGCCCGAGCAGGCACTCGAATTCCCCTGGGGCTAAGGGAGAGATCTCTGACCGAAGACACTCAGTGCACTAAACAGTGCTGCAGACAGGCTAAATAGCCAGCGTGCTCAAGAAGAAAAATGTCTCACTCAAAAATCCTCAACTCCAGAATGAATGAAATGAGGAGGCTCCTCCATCTTTTATAACGTTGGTTTCCCTCCAAAACCCAACATAGCCTCTCTCTCCTCCACATTCTCATGCTCATCTACATAGAAGCTTGCATAAGCTTCTAGAGTGTACGTAGGCCCCCCTCCTCTACGTGGTGTTAGGCCCCCCTTGACTCCCACTTAAGTCACAACGTTGTGTTACTAGGTGGATGTCTTATTTTACTTAACTGAGTTAGACCCTCTTTACTCACTTTTTATTTATGTACAAACGTTAGACAACAAACTAGACAAAATCGAATATTCCAATTACCTGTCGCAAATTAGGAATATTACAGTCTCCCCCGGTAAATTTTTTCTTGTCCTCAAGCAACTGAAGTGGTGGATTCTGCAAAATCTTCTCACTCTCCCAAGTGGCATCCTCATCCGGCAAATTCTTCCACCTCACCAAGAATTCTCGGACCATCCTGCTTTGTAACCGCCTCTCCCTGGTATGAATAATGGCCTCTGGCTGCAACACCAAGTGCCCCTCATCATCTGTAGGTGGTAGCTCCTCTGTCACTATCACCTACTGCCCCAGCGCCTTCTTCAGGCATGATACATGGAAAATGTTGTGGATCTTGCTGCCTTGGGGCATATCCAACTCATATGCAACCTGCCCAATCTTGCTTATCACCCTCTATGGCCCGTAAAAGTGAGGCTTGAGCTTCTTAGCAACCTTCTGCTTCAGGAATGACTGTCGGTATGGATGTAACCGTAGGTAGACCAAGTCCCCTACCTCAAATTGTCTCTCCACCCGACCTCTGTCAGCATACAGCTTCTGTTGGTTCTGTGCTATAGCCATATTGTCCTTGAGAGCTCGGAGGATGTCTTGACTCTCTTGGATCCAAATCTTGGCTCTAGGAGCCTTTCTAGCACCGAACATCACATCAGCAAAAGATAAAGGATGGTACCCATACAAAGCATAAAATGATGACATACCAATAGACATGTGTTGTGTCGAGTTGTAGCAGTACTCCCCCAAATGCAACCATCTCAACCATGCTCGTTGCTGCCCACTGACATAGTTACACAAGTAGCCCTCCATCCACTTGTTAACTATCTCCATTTGTCCATCCGTCTATGGGTGGTAACTGGTACTCGGTGTCAACTCCATCCCCATTAGTTGAAAAAGCTCCTACCAAAATCTGCCCATGACACGGCTATCCCTATCATTGATGATGGTCTTAGGAAGACCATGCAACCTGAAAATATCTCTGAAGAACAACTCATCCACCTGTGCTACTGTGTAATGTGCAGATATGGCGAAAAAGTGTGCATACTTTGTCAGTCGATCAACGACAAAAAGATACAATCCTTGCCCTGCACCATGGGCAAACCTATGATGAAGTCCATCGAAATGCTCTCCCATTTCCCCTCCAGGATGGGAAGAGGTTGCAACAATCCTGAAGGATGGCTCATCTCCCCCTTATTCCTCTGACAAACATTGCACTCGCTGACGTGCTGGATTACATCCTCCTTGAGGCCCTTCCATGAGAGCCTCTCTCTAATGGCCCTGTGGGTTTTGGTAAACCCTTGGTGGCCTGCCATTGGAGAATCGTGTGATGCCTAGAGTATCTTCTTCTTAAGATGAGATCCCTCAGTCAATAATATCTTGTCCCTATAATATATGATATTATCAACCACCCTATACCTGTCATCCGCCACCTGACCATCCAGCACTTCACACGCAAATCTGTCCTTGGAGTACTCAACCAAAGTCGAGCCCTCCAATTTGTAACCAAGCTCATAAGAGATAACGTGGCTGGTCTATGTGAAAGGGCATCTGCTACCATGTTATTCTTACCCTTGACATACTCAATGTCAAAGTCATATGCTTGGATCTTACTGATCCACTTATGTTGCCTCTCCTATAGCTGCTTCTGCTCCAAAAAGAACTTGAGGCTATTGTGGTCAGTCCTCACCTTGAATCTGTTCCCTACCAGGTACTGCTGAAATTTGGCCAAAGCATGCATGATGGCCAACATCTCCTTTTCGTATATAGGATACAACCTCTCGTGCAGAAGGAGTTTCTGGCTCTCAAAAGTTATAGGGTGCCCCCTTGCATCAATACTGCGCTGATCCCCTGTCTCGATGCATCACACTCCAAGATAAATGGCTACGTAAAATCCGGTAAAGCAAGCACGGGGCAGCTACTCATCACCTCCTTGAGCCTATCAAAGGCTCGATGCGCTGTATCTGACCAACTAAATGCCCCCTTCTTCATTAAATATGTAAAGGCTGCAGCAAGCTGTGAGAACCCTTTGACGAACTTCCTGTAATAGGTACATATCCTAATGAACCCTCAAAGTTCCATCACATTCTTCGGCTCCGGCCACTCTCTGATGGCTCTAATCCTCTCCTCATGGACCCTCACTCCATCCACTCCAATAATGTGCCCCAAATATAACATATCCTTCATCCCAAACTCACACTTGGAGAGCTTAGCATAGAACTATTTCTCTTCCAAGATGCGTAGTATTGCCTCTATATGCTGGAGATGTTCCTCCCAAGTCCTGCTATATATGAGTATGTCATCGAAGAAAACCAATACAAAATTCCTTAGATGACTACAGAAGATATGGTTCATGCAAGATTGAAAGGTGGCTGGTGCATTGGTTAGCCCAAAAGGCATAACCAAAAACTCAAAGTGCCCATAATGACACCTAAAGGTGGTCTTGGGAATATCTTGTTCCCTCACGCAAATATGGTGGTACCCTGATCTCAAATCAATATTTGAGAAGAACTTAGCTTCTCTTAGCTCATCCATGAGATCATCGATCCTGGGTACAGGGTACCTGTTCTTCAGTGTCTTCTTGTTCAGGGCCCTGTAGTCAATGCACATCCTCAAGGTGTTGTCCTTCTTCTTCACCAGCATTATAGAAGAAGCAAACGAACTTGTGCTCGGTCTGATGTGTCCAAGAGCCAACAACTCCTAGATGGCCTGCTCAATCTCATCCCGATAGGCTTTGGGATGCCTATAGGTTGTAGTGATCACCGCCTGAATACCCTGCTCAAGCTTGATGGTATGCTTAAACCCTCTATCTAGCGGCCGACCTGGTGATATATCCCCAAGCACTACCTCATTCATGTCAAGGATGGCCTGTATATATGGATGTACTACCTGAATGATGGTCTCTGCCTCTGATGCCTGCAGCTCAACCACCCACTCTATGTCTCCCTTCCAGAAGTCTGCCTCTATCCTGTGTGCAGAAACTGTCTGAGGTGGGTAAGTATGCATTTCGCAGATCTTCTCATGCTTTCCGGTCTTCTTGTCATCCCACTCCATCTCTAAGGTCTCCCAATCTGTGGTGACCTTCCCCAGAGTAATTAGCCACTGAACACCCAGTACCACATTGGTATCTGGTATATTGACCACATAAAATTTATCAGTCACGATGTAAGTACCCATTATCACTGCTAAATCTGGAACATACCAAGCACACTGCATCGTCTGGGATCCTGGGACCAAGAATGAAAACCCGTCAAAACTCTCGGTCGGTATACCCCTCCGCTCGACCATCTGTGCATCAATGAACTTGTGGGTCACCCCACTATCAACCAAGACTGATACTCGCTCGCCACGTACTGTCCCTCGTACGCACAACGTCAAATAGTTAGGAACTCCTCACAAAGCTGGAAGGGCCCCTCCTATGGGTGAAAAAGTTGCACATCCTGTCCCTAGAGGTGGAGGCGGAAACTGATCCAGGGATGTTTGACTATCTCCTTCTTCCTCATCATCCTCCTCATCCTCTTTCCCGCTATCGTTATAGAAGGCCTAAATGAAGTGTGCTTTTTCGGCAACACACCTATGCCCTGGTGCACACTGCTCCTGACAAGTGAAGCATAGCTGCTTCTTCCTCAAATCCCTCCTGGCATCATCATTTATCTGTGCTCGTCTTGGATTCCCCTTTGGAGGAGGAACCCTCACATCCTTCCCCTCGGGCTGGAAACCCTGTCTCTGGGGGTAAGGTGTCCGCCACTTGGGAAATGCATCCTGTAAGTCCCTGGTCCTATTGATAGCATCCTGGAGTGTAGCTAGTCTAGTGGATCTGACTAGACCTCGAAGTGGCTCTGCCAATCCCTCCACAAAAATAGAGATCATCTGTGTCGCGGATAGATCTGGAACCATCACCAAAACCCTCAAGAAATTTGTGATGTATATCTCTGGGCTCCCTATGTTCTTGAGCTTCGTCGGCTCAACAAAATGTTGTTCCAGATCCCTCCGGTCAAAACGCTCCATCAACCTCCTGGTAAACTCAGCATATGTCGTCACTGTAGAGTGCCTGAGTGTCACCATCCCATGGAACCACTAGTCCTGGGCCTCACCATCCAAATGTAAAGTCGCCAACTTAATGGCCTCTGTCTCTGACATCTGATTAAGCTAGAAATAGATGTCCATCTTCTCCACCCAAGATTTTTTCGAATTGTTTGATGACCCATCAAATGTAGGCAAATGAAATCTGCTAGAGGCACAGTGGGAATCTCCATCATGATAATGCCGGTGCCCTCTATGATGGTCGCGGGGTCTATTGTCCCGCTGGAGCTGCACAAAATCTCGGAATGTGAGAGCATCCCTGAACTCCTGCCCATAGGTCTGATACTCTGCAAAATACTCATCTAAGTGTCCAGGTTCTGCCTCCTGCTGGAATCCTACCCCTGTATCTGCTCCCAATAAATTGAGCATGGTAGAGCGGGTAGGTGCATGTGAAGCCATCGGCTAAGGAGTCTCCCACTGAGCAACACCATGCTGTGGAAAATGATGAGATATACCTGATCCATCTCCTACCTGGAAAACCCATGGAGTCTCACACTGTCTAGCCTCCAAAGATGTGAACCTCTGTCCCATCACCTTAATCTGTCTAGCTAAATCCTGCACCGACTTGAGGACTGCCTCTCCAAACTGTTTGGCCTCTGTGTCATCTGCCATCAGACCTTTCTGTTTTGAATCTACTACAGGCTCCTCCTGCTCTTCGTCTGTCACAGGCTCTCTCTCCTGATCTGTGTCCTCTACCCGAGTGCAGTCTTCCTCTTCATTTGTGGTCTCCAACCTATGCTCACGGTCTCTGTACTTCCTGCCTCAGTATGGTCTCTTTCCCGATGTCATATACCATAGGATGAGCTAGAACTATGCTCTGATACCACTGTAATATCTCGTTTCGGGGATATCTCTAAAACACAACAAACTCCAACCAGAGATGGACTGGGAGGGAATTTACCGGATATTCTGCCTCTTAAAAGAGGACAAGATCCAGAGGCTACCTAGCCCTTTCCAGACTCTATCTAAGAGTGAAAGATAAATTCACCAAGTGGTATAGAACTAGAATGCTCAAGAATATGAAAACAACAGTGCAGCAGACATATAATAGCATAGAAAGAAATTACGGCAAATACGACAACTCATCCAGAAAACATAGAGAGGAAATGCTGAGCCATTTTATTAATCTGAGAAATATAATGAAGTACAATAGGTGATCAGAGTGATGGCACCTAATCTTGCTCAAGGAAAGTGAACAAACACTCTCAGAAAATTCAGGAAATGGCTACTCTATGAACTGAGTCCTAGCTACTGGAAAACTGCCGTGTAGATGCTACTATTGGAATGGAAGGAAGACTAGGGGCTGGTCCCCTTGCCAGAATGAGCTAAAAATTTGCAAACCTCCTCTCCTCAACAACCCGGACAAGATCCAGAAAACATACCAAAAATGGCCAACCCCGAAAATCACCAGAAAATGCCTCCTCAGTGAATTACGCTGGCCTCCAAGTTACTGCACACAGGCTAGATGGGAATAGCTGAAACACTGCCTCAAACTCCACCAAAATCCTCCTATGGGAAAAGGTTGACCCTCTGCTCGAAATCCTGGCTGAATCACCTTTAAAAACCCCAATCCGAAGCACCTCCACAATAGACAGCGTCCTCTCTCCTAGTGACTGTGTAGTCTCTATAAGCTCCAGCTCTGCAACAACCCAAAAAATAAAACTACTCACAAAATGATGAAAAAACCAACCTTTCCCGAGCAGGCACTCGAAGTCCCCCAGGGCTAAGGGCGAGATCTCACACTGGAGACACTCAGTGCACTAAATAGTGCTGCAGATAGGCTAAACAACCAGCGTGCTCAAGAAGAGAAATGTCTCACTCAAAAATCCTCAACTCCATAATGAATGAAATGAGGAGGCTCCTCCATATTTTATAACATTGGTTTCCCTCCAAAACCCAACGTAGCCTCTCTCTCCTCCACATGCTCATCCTCATCTATGCAGAAGCTTGCAGAAGCTTCTAGAGTGTACATAGGCCCCCCTCCTCTATGTGGTGTTAGGCCCCCCTTGACTCCCACTTAAGTCACAACGTTGTGCTACTAGGTGGATGTCTTATTTTACTTAAGTGAGTTAGACCCTCTTTACTCACATTTTATTTATGTACAAAATATAGACTGAAAACTAAAAAAAATCAAATATTCCAATTAGCTGTCGCTAATTAGGAATATTACATGGAAATGCTGAGAGAGTGGTGAATTAGTATTTCACCTCAATAAGTTAATTTTCATTTAACAAAGCATTGATTATCATGAGCATTATATTAAAAAAAAACTGGCATCACATGACATGAATATATAAACAGACCATTAGATAATGCACAACATCCAAGAGAGTATCCATGACATATTTTAGGTGGAAACCCTTATAGGAGAAAAATGATTTAATGCTTTTTAATATAGGTCTTCAAAATTTACATCAATAGGAAGCTCCAACTACCAATATTTTCAATATCACTGAAGGAGGCTCCAACCCCCTCGTTTACAAGCTCCAACCTACAGTACATTCCAATACCTTGATTTTCCAGCCCCAACTAGAAGATTGCTCCAAAAACCTGGTTTTCCAACTCCAACTGGAATGTCACCCCAACACCCTGATTTTATAAGTTGTAACTGAAAGGATGCTTCAACACCTTGCATAGGCTACAAATTTCCCTAGCACCACTCTATTGCCCTGAACTATTCTGAAGCCTTGACCTAAAGGAGACTCCAATCTCTTGCCTTACACCACCCTGCCACCCTACTCAATAAGCAGATCATGTTTCACAGTTTTCGGAATGGATCCACATATCTCTCTCTATTCAATCATAACAATATCAAAATACCTCTCTACATATCAATAGTATTAAACAAAATAACTCTTTGCAATACGAGCCTCTTCTTAACAAATCAAACCTTATATTTGCAATACATCAAAAATATCAAAAATTTCTTTTCTCATAAATTACAACATCAAAATACCTCTTTCATGAAAATTTTAGAGGGCTAATATTCATAGGTGGGCTAATTTTCCATGGTTTTAACAAAAAAAAGATTTTCCAGTTTCCATTTTTTTCTAAATGTGATTCGCCCAAATTTTATATTATAAGATTATGTTATTCCAAAAACTCGTCAAAAATTTATAGAGACTATATATAGTCATTAGAAATTTGGATATATTTAAAAAATATAACCAAATATTTTATAGTATGCATATTAGGGACTCATAAGACTCGCCAAGGTTTCTAAAATTTAAGGTAAATTTCCATCCTTAATGTTTTCCCTGACCTCTTTGCATATCAATATCATAAAAAAAATACCTCTTAGTAATACAATCTTCTTCTCCACTAATCAAACCTTAGATTTTTAATAGATAAACATTGCCAAATGTCTCTCTGCTCACAAATAAGAAAATCAAACTACATTGAAACATATATCAACTTACTGTTTGTCCTCTAGTAGCATCAAAAACTATACTCTTTACAGATAAACAACAACAACATAAATTATTGGTATTGTAGCACAAACTCTAACTCTTCATTCAACCTTTGAAAAAAAGTGTTGGTTGATATACTTCAACGATATTATGTTCTCAGCAATGAGAGGACCAATAGTAGTATAGATATGTCAACATTACATAACATTGTATCCACATGCTATGCATTCAAAAAAATCAATAAAACCTCTTTCTGCTAATGTAATCTTTAGATGAACGATAATGATGTCCCATGATTTAGAACTTCATGCCTTTAATCAACAATTTCTAACTCTCTGTTACAAAACAATATTTACTTTAACATACCTCAGTTCTATTGATTACAAAGAGTGTATCAATATTGAAGATACCTGTGATGTGTACCACTTTTATGTCTGAAGATGTGTTATCTCGTCCTAAGGTTTCAATACATTCATGCTTCTTCCCTCAACATAGAGTTGTCACTACTGAAGTGAAGCCTATTAATGGTCAATAACTTAATACTTGTATACCCTTAATGACATATGAATTGATTAATTACCTTTTAGCTATCGAGGCACAAGCACTATGACAAAAATTGATCTTAGAATACATTTGAAGCATAAAAAATTAACAATGAAGGTGTGCTGAAAATATCCCACGAAACCCTTACTTATGAAAGTTAAACTAAAGTTGCCACGACAGTGCAATTAAAACAATTCATGGATACTTATATTATCTTCCTCTGAACAGTGGTTTGGCCTTCCTTAAAAAAGTTTGTTGTACATCCCCTTAATAGCTCAAATTAAGGATTATACAAGTTTCTTCAAAACTCTAAAAAAAAATATCTCAATGATCATAGTGCTAGGCACACAAAAGTTAAAACATGTCATAGAGATAGGATTCAGTATGCCTCGTACCACTAAGAAGAACCTTGAGAAGGATTACTATTGCCTTATCATATTCCTTGCATGCCTTAGAAATAAATACTCTTGGTTCCTTGGGTCATCAACAAAAGGTATTTAAATTAATTCTCAAAAACGTCATTGTGTTATGGCATTGATAGACCAAATCCTAGAGCTCAGAAAGTTTGGATTTGGCTCAAGAAAATAATGAGAATACTCATAAGAAGGTCTCATATTAGGGCTTCTCATAGATGCCTCAAAAATGAATGTAGAAATAGAACAAGGATGCAACAAGGATGCTGAAATTATGGATTAGATGTTCTTAGTGAACATTTTGAAGAATTAGTGTTTTGTACAACCACATGTCTCCTCTTTAACAATCCGCAAAATATCATATATTTTATTAAACATTTCGCAGGTACTATGTTGAAAAATTCATCAATGAAACTTGACTAGGCCATATATCCTCTAGGTTTGAAACATAGTGCTACAAAACATAATTTGTATGTCTCATTCATGCCATAGAGTAGTCCCGAAACATGTTGAAATTTAGACTTATAAAAGGTTGAACTATTGCTAGAAGTAAGGGTTGAATCAGTGCACAAAACCTCCACAAAATGATTCAGGAATAAAAAAATATTGATTAGAAAAGGGCCAAGAGGCCTCAGAAGGTGTCACAGTAATTTGACTCAAGATCAGATGTATGAGTTCAAAACCTTATCCATAAAACCCCTTAAATCAAACAAAAAAATAAAACTAGAGTACTCCAAATTCGGCTTGCTTCTACTTGCTTGGTGTGACTAGTTAAATGTCACATAGCCTCATGAAAGATGGGACATTGAGTTCAAATTTCAGAGGAAATTGGGCCTAAATTTATACAATTCGTGGAAGTTTCTAGGTGGGGTTAGCTGACCTGATAATGGGAGGGAGCCGACCTTCAAATTTTGAACTTCAAATTTAATTTTGGAGCCAAAAAGAATTCTTCTTAGAGGTCGACTTGATGAAGATACCCAAATATAATTTGAATCAAATTCCCTTGACCATTTTTCTAAGAAAGTTTGAATGAGATAGGCCCCATCGTTAATTTTTTGACACTTTTTGAAACAAAAATGCCAGAAATAAACCAATCGAATGGTGTCTTTCCACATCATCTTTGGGGCTTATTGACCATCTTTTCAAGCTTCAACTTTAAACGAGCATATCTCCTCAACCATGAGGAATTATGAGGTGTTCCAAATATCATTAGAATCGACATGACATGGAGAATCAATTGATGTTGGTCTCATGATCAAATCCACTATCATCTACATCCATATTCTACAACAAGTTTGAGGGAGTTCCTAGGGATTCTTGCCATTTGGAGCTTCTAATCAATGCAAAATAGACAAATATTAAGAGTGTTCAAAGACTAATGTTGGCATCAATGAAAACACCATTCAATAGGAATACTATATCATAACTATATTGAAACTCTTAAACTATATACCTCTCCATAATGACAATATATAAAATTTTTATACAATCCTCGGTATTGTGGATTATCACACAAAATATATTATAAAGTTTAGTTAGGATTTTCACACAAAATATACTATATACATAAACTTTATAAGTATTTTCTCCATTTTCACAACCATCAACTTAAGATCTTAAAAAAAGTTCCAACCATTTTCTTCTATTTTTTCCCACGATTCATTTCCGCTCTCCAATGAATATTATTCCACAATAATGCTACGTTATTTTAATTTCAATATGTAAAAAAAAAATTTAACATTAATTATTATTAAATATTATTAACTATGATGGTATTTTTTTCCTTACTTTTATAATAAACTATCTCACTCATGGATATTGAAGGTGTTAATAAACTATCTAACTCATGGATATTAAAGGTGTTAATGTTTTTTAGTTTGAAATATTTTATAATTTTGTATCATGTAACTAGTTCTAAATGAAAAACAAAATTATAAGTTATAACCATTTTTTTTGTATTTATCTTTAATATGAAGAGATTATTCTAGTAATAGTATTTATATTATTATTATTATTATTATTATTCAATTTTAAGGTCATGGCCAAGCCTATGAAAGCATACATATTGTACCTTTCTGTATTTGAACTTGTAAGCTTTAAAAAAAAACACATGCACTTAACCACTAAAGCTACTCAAACTATATATGATTAATAAATTAGTATATAATTACAAATCTCGACAAGTTTTGGTGATTGAATTTTATTTTAAATTACTCATTGCGCCGAGAGGCACATTCTATAGCCCAGTATGACCCCGATGTGTAAGTATGTCAGAAGCAAAAATAATAAAAATATTTTTTAAAAATAAAATATGAATAATGTTGGCTTTAAAAATAACTTACATAACCATATAAATAAACAATTTAAAATAAATTTAAAATATGAAGAGTTTTGCGAACACTCAAAAAAGAGATATGGTAAATAAATAAAAATATAAATAAACTAGAGGTATGGTAAATAATAAAACCTATTTTTATACTTACTCCAGAGGTATGGTAAATAAATATAAATATAAATAAAATAGAGGTATGGTAAATAAATAAAACCTCTTTTTATATTTACTCCATAAAGCTCTTTATATTTACAAAAACTTGAAAATAAGTTTGATTTTGGTCAAACCTATGGGCGAAATACCATGGGACAAATTATTATTAATACAATGGGCCAAATACCATATTTATAAAAGAAGTATAAAAATGTAAGGTAAATAAATAAAAATATATGAAATAGGAGTACAAATCTACATCTAATTATATTTGGAGGGATATAGTAACATAGTTGGGGAGAGAGAGATACAGTGATGGGAGAAGAGAGAGGATTTGAGAGAGAGAGAGAGAGAGAGAGTGAGTGATGGGGGAAGAGAGAGGCAGGTAGGAGAGAAAGGGAGAGAGAGGAATGAAAAGAGAGGGGACTTGAGAGATAGGAGGAGAGAGGAAGGGATAGAGATATGGATTTGTAAGGGGGGAGAGGGAGGGATAGAGAGATGGAGCTGAATGGATAGAGATGGAGGGATAGAGAGATGGAGTTGGAGGAGGAGAGAGGGATGGATAGAGAGATGGAGTTGGATGGGGAGAGAGGGAAGGAAGAATAAATACATAGAGAGTAACAAGTGGAGAGAGTGAGGGAGTGACAAGGGAGAGATGGAGATAGAGTGTGTATGTTTGGGTGATCAAGTGATCATGTCCTAAGTGAGAAAAAATGCTCAAAGCTGGAACCGCTCAGAATTGGTCGAAACCAGAACGACTATATAGGCCTCGTCGATACGATCCTGGCGCTGTGAATGACACTCAAATCCGACATTGTATGTGAAAGTTATTCAAGATTGAAATTCACAATTTCCTTCAAAACTCCAGTTTGACCAGGGTTGACTTTGATTTTAAAAATATTAAAAAAAAATATATTCCACATAATATTTCGGGAATATTCCATAAAATATTCCATGGAATATTCCATGAATAGCGAATCCTGGTTCGACAATTGGCATCTTCGGATTGGAGGATTTGGTTGACTGTTTGTTTTTGAGCCAATCAACATCTACAATGTGAAAGGCCTGGAGGCTGCCATGTGGCCCCAGGACGGACGAATAATTCACATGGAAAAATTTATTTGATGTTGACAGGTTTCGACCATGGGTCAGGCACCTGCCAGCCCATAGGCCCAACTTTCTGGGCTCATGGAAGTTCTTAACCACTATGGTTCATCAACATATTTAAACTTTATTGAATGTTCGGGCGGTGTCAAAGGGGGCCATCCCCCGTATGACATGTTGCACGTGACCCTACGATGGAGACCAGGGGCTAACTGCCCACCCAACAGTCACGACGACAGTTAGCACCCCACCATGTGGCAGCTTCCCAAAAATTTAATGCCACAGTTTTGTAGTTTGGAGTTGTTACGTAAACATGGCTTGTTAACCATAAAGGTCGATGGTTTGGGCAGAGATTTAATGTGACCAGACCACCTAACACTCAATGCTAAACCAAACGGTTTTGACAGATTTGGGTTGATTTTTCCTTTTTAAGTGCCATTTCCATTATTAGTGGGCCTAACTCCAATTACTCCAAAATTGGTGGAGTTTTTTTAGGCCAGATTGGGAAAATACTGTTTTGGTCATAAATTTCACATTACTAAACCTTTTGGAGCGAATTTTTTTTTGATTTCAGGTATTATCAACATTCTAGAGCCATTGGAATAGGGTGCAGAGCCAACATGGGTGTCTTTCAGCCATTTTTACTTTAGAGAAGCTTGGGAAGCCATCAGGGCCTTGAGGGAAATGGAGCTGCATTGGACTACACTTCACTATTTTAGATGAAATCAGAGTCATTCTTAGCTTCTTTCTATGTTCGGAATTCATTTTCACAGCTGGTTTGGTCTATTTAGGCATTTTTCTCACTGTATTACCAATTTGAACATCATAATATATCAAGGACATACCCATTGGAAGCCTTGGACCCAGCAGATGTAGCCTAGGAGGGGTGAACTGCCTCATCATGTTGTTGTGTGTTTATGGTGAAGTTATTCTATTGTGTTATTCAGATTAAAGTTGTTAAATAGTAAATTAAAACAACACTCCCTCACAACAAAATTCATAAACAGTTATCAAAAACACTATGTTTCACTTGCAAGACTATTCAAACACTTTGCACACTTAATTTAATGGAAATGAATACTTTAAACAACAAAAAAAATACTTTCATTTTCAGATCAGTTGGTATCAGAGCTCAGGATTAGAGCCTTAGAAGCTAGATTTTTTACTCAGCATTTGTTTTGTGCAAAGATTAAGTTATTTTTTTGCAAATTTTGATGCTTACTAGGCTAAAAATCAAAAGAGGTGAAGGAAACTTGGTTACTACACAAACTAATCCACAACCAAGAAGGGTCAAATACCCACCTCCAAGATCCCTAGAAGTAGCTATAAGCATGTCTTTAAGAGAAGGAGAAGCTCCTAAAGAGATGGATCCCAAGGAAGAAGAACGGGTATTCCAGAAAGCTTTCTTGGATATGACTGAGATGGTAAGGATCCTCTACCAAGAAAGAAATGATAGGATTGCTAGAGAAGGGTCTAAAAACCAGAAAGAAGGAGAGGGTTCCTCAAGAGGAAACAAGAGTAATAATCAGTCAGAGAAATGACATCGAGGAAATGGTGATCCACCATCTCCATCTTCATCCTCTTCCTCTACATCGTCTTCCTCGACTTCGGTAAATCAGTCTCATAAGTCTAAAACCACTGGTAAAAATCCTTTTTTAAAGGTTGATGTAAAATTTGAATTACCTATGTTTAACGATGAAGTCAATGCAGAGAAGCTTGACAATTGGATCAGACAATTCAAAGTTTATTTAAGGATCCAAAACCTTCATGATGGCAACACCAAGATACAACTAGCCTCACTAAGAATGGATGGAGCGGCATTGGTATGGTGGGAAGCCAAGACCAAGGATGAAATTAAGAAACATGGTAAGATTACTTTATCATGGACTAAATTTATTACTGCAATCAAGAAGAAATTTTATCCTTTAGCTCATTTACAAAAGGCTATAATGAATTGGAAAAAATTTAGACAGCTTAAGGGACAGAATGTGCAAGACTATACCCAAGAATTTGGGAGAAGAGCACTCTTATTAGGGGTAGACTTACAAAGTCAAGATACTTTGCTGAAATATATAGGTGGTTTGCACAGTTACCTTAAACATACTATCCTTATGTTTAATCCTACTAGTCTAGACGAAGTTTGTGTACAATCTACGCATTTAGAGGCTAGAGGGAAAAACACTTTTGATGAGGGTAGGAACAAGCCTTTCAAAGGGAAGAAAAAAGATAAAACCTTTAAGGGAAAAGGAAAAAAGAATGCATCTATCAAACAAGAGGGTGAAAAATTTATATGTAAACATTGTTTAAGAGAGGGCCATGAAGAGAAAAACTATTGTAAATTACATCCTGAAAAAAGAAATCAGTTTAAAAAAAACAAAGGAAAGAAGAATAATGCAACTGCTACAACTACACCTCAAGCTTTAGGTGATGATTCACGGGATGAAACCAAAATTGCAGCCATGGGTTTGAAAAGTATGAAGGGAAAGGAAATTGAAACTAATCCAAGCACTAGTACTTCAAACTATCATGTAAAAGCTCCTAATGAGGAAGAAAGAATTGAATTGTTCCATGTGAGGGTAGTCTCAAAACATACTAAAATTGACACACTGTATGACAGTGGGTCACGAGAAAATCTTATATCATAAGACTTGGTAAAACAGCTTAAACTTGAGACCATTCCACATACAAAGCCTTATCCACTTGGGTGGATATGCAAGGATGCAAACTTACAAGTCTCAAGAAAGTGGATATTGCGATTCACCATAACTGCACACTTTATTGACACAGTTGAACTTGATGTGGTGCTGCTTGATATATCAGGAATTATTCTAGGAAGTCCTTACTTATTTGACAGGAAAGCGATCTTCCATCGCCATGAAAATAAATATCATCTCTTTATAGATGGCAAGGATTTCATTGTTAGAGCACATCGCAAGAAGACAAATATAGCGATGGTAAATGCGGGATAGGTAAAAGGGCTAGTAAATTCTAGTAAGATTTTTGTACTTCTTATGGTTAAGCCCAAGGTTGATATGAATCATGAGTCAGTTGAAAATTGTTATTCCAAGCTTAAATCAGATTTATATGATGTAGTTGATGCACATCATGAGATGTTTCAGGAACTGAAAAGTTTACCTCCTAAAAGGGAGATTCAACATAAAATCCATTTACATCAAGATTGTCCTCTTCCTAACATTGACATGTACCACTTGTCTATCATGGAGAATGATGAAATCAAGAGGAAAATTAAATACTTTTTGGACAAAGGATTCATAAGACCAAGCACTTCGCCATGTGGGTCACCGATAGTGTTGATTCCAAAGAAAGATGGAACTTGGTCCATGTGTGTGGACTTCAGGGCATTGAACAAAATAATGGTAAAGAATCATTACCCACTACCAAGGATAGATGACTTGTTGGATCAGCTGAAAGATGATAAATATTTCCCTAATTTAGACTTACGTAGTGGTTATCATCAAGTTAGAATTGCAGAAAGTGACATTTGGAAGACAACATTTAAAACCAAACAGGGATTCTTTGAGTGGCTTCTTATGTCATTTGGTTTATGCAATGCACGTACAAATTTCATGTGAGTAATGGATGATGTCTTACGTCATTTTATTGATGATTTCGTTATTGTATACTTAGATGACATCTTAATTTTCAGCAAGACTAGAGAAGAGCATGTCATGCATGTTAAGAAAGTACTTGATATTTTGAAGAAAAATCAGTTATTTCTTGAAATGTCAAAGTGTGAATTTGGAAAGACTTCTTTGGTTTTTTTAGAACACATAGTAGGAGGAGGTGCTTTGAGAATTGATCCTTCCAAATTAGGAGCCATTGTGAATTGGCCTACTCCCAAATCCATTACAGAGGTAAGAAGTTTTTTGGGTGCAGCTCAGTATTGGAGGAAGTTTATTTCTAACTTCTCTACCATAGAAGCTCCTATGCATGCAACGACTAGTGTGAAGAGTGCTTCCAATGGGGAGGCAAGCAAAAAAACGATTTTGAGTCTTTGAAAGATAAGATAAGTTCATCTCCAGTCCTTGCATTACCGGACTTGAGACAGCCATTCGCGATTCAGACATATGCTAGTCATTACGCCATGGGTGCAGTTCTCTTACAGCATGGTAAGCGTGTTGCATTTCATTCTGATACATTTAATGGTGTTGTTGTGAATTATCCTACATATGATAAAGAGTTGTATGCATTGGTAGAAAGTGTCAATTAATGGAAACACTATTTGATGGGCAAAGAAACAATTATTCATATCGACCATTAGCCTTTACAGTACTTGCAATCGCAAAGTAAATTACAATAGTCACAACATTTCAGATGGATAGGCTTCCTACAACAATTTCACTTGGTAATAAGGTACAAGAAAGGTATTTACAATAACGTTGTTGATATGCTTTCAAGGCCTATTATTAGTGCTAGTACTTTACTTAAGAATGATTCTATTGTACATGAGAGCTACATAGAACAGTATGCATCAGATGTTGATTTTAAGGATGTGTATGCTAACTTGAGTGAAGGGAATCATGTTGAGGAGAATGATTATCATTTGCATAATAATTTTCTGTTTCATATGGGCAAGTTATGTATACCACAGGGGGAGAGACTAAGAATCATGAGAGAAGCTCATTCTTCTCTCATAGCTGGACATTTCAGGGTAAGCAAAACGGTGGCAGAATTATAGAGGGATTGTTATTGGCCTCGCATGGTAGATAGTGTTTCACGTTTCATTAGAGGTTGTTCATTATGTGCTACAAGAAAGCCTAGCAATAGGAAGCTTGGTTTATATATGTCATTTACAGTACCTTCTAGACCATGGGAAAGTGTTTCTATGGATTTTGTCGGAGGGATACCATTATCTAGAAAGTAGCATGATTATCTTTATGTAGTAGTTGATCATTTCAGCAAGATGTGTATTCTTATACCATGTAAGAAATCTATAAATACTGAACAAACTACTGATTTATATTTTCAACATGTATGGGTTCATTATGGCTTGCCTACTTCTATTGTTAGTGACAGGGATTCTAGATTTTTTGGGAATTTTTGGTCCATTTTATGGAAGATGATGGACACCAAGTTGAAGAAGAGTATTTCTTTCCATCTGCAAACAGATGGCCAAACAGAGGTAGTGAACAGAACCATTGTAAATCTTTTCAGAGGTTATTGCAGCAAGCATCCCAAGCTTTGGGATGAGCACTTGCATTACATTCAGCATGCTTACAATCAGGCCAAGCACTCTTCTACAAATACTTCACCTTTTGAAGCTTGCTTTGTGTATTTTCCTAACTCACCTTTATATTTCATTCTTGAGAAGGATGTGGCCATTGATGGGCATAGTGACATTGACAAAGCTTGCATGTTCATTGAAAGAATTCAGCTCATACATCAGCAGGTTCAAGAACAGCTTGAAAAAAGTCAAGGCAAGTACAAGAAGAGGCATGATAAGCACAGAGTTGATCATAAGTTTCAAGAAGGGGATGAGGTATGGCTGCATATTAGTAAGGAAAGAATGCAAGGAGAAGGTAAAAAACTAAAGCCTATTCATTATGGTCCATTCAAGATCCTTAAAAAAGTTGGAAATTATGCTTTTCAATTAGATCTGCCTTCATACATGCAAATGTATTATGTTGTGAATGTGGAAAATTTATGTTTGTATGAACCTCCTTTAATTGCTGATTATGAAAGTGACATTCAACTACCATCCATAAACGATTTCTCGCCAGAATTTTTGGATGATTTGAAAGAGGATGCTATCCTTGACAGAACGGCATGCACTTCAAGGAGGGGAAATGTTGATTATGTTCGGGTTGGTCTTAAAGGCAGAAAACCAAGTAAGGCAAAGTGGATTGAGGTGGAAAAGGTGAGGGAGCTCTACCCTCATATTCTTAACCGGTAATTGAAGGCTTTTGGGGTCCAAAAGCTTCACAACGGGGAGGTGTGATTAGGTGATCATGTCCTAAGTGAGAAAAAATGCTCACAATTGGAACTGCTTAGAATTGGTTGAAACCAAAACAACTGGATAGGCCTCGTCGATACAATCCTGGCACCATGAACGACACTCGAATCCGACACTGTATGTGAAAGTTATTCAAGTTTGAAATTCACAATTTCCTTCAAAATTTCAGTTTGACCAAGGTTGACTTTGATTTTAAAAATATTAAGAAAATAATATTCTACAAAATATTTCGAGAATATTCCAAAAAATATTCCATGAAATATTCCATCAACAGCGAATCCTGGTTCGACAAGTGGCATCTTCGGATTGGAGGATTTGGTTGACTATTTGTTTCTGAGCCAATCAACATCTGCCACGTGGCAGGCCCAGAGGCCTCCACGTGGCCCCAGCACGAACGAATAATTCACATGGCAAAATTTATTTGGCGTTGATAGGTTTCAAACCCGGGTTGGGCGCCTTCCAGCCCTCAGGCTCAACCGCCTAGGCTTGTGGAAGTTCTTTACCACCTTGGTTCATCTGCATATTTAAAATTTATTGAATGTTCGAGCGGTGGCAAAGGGGGCCAACCCCCGTATGACATGTTGTACGTGACCCTATGATGGAGACCAGGGGCTAACCGCCTGCCCGACGATCACAGTGGTGGTTAGCACCCCACCATGTGGCTGCTTCCCAAAACTTTAATGCCACAGTTTTGTAGTTTGGAGTTGTTATGTAAACGTGGTTTGTTAACCATAAAGTTTGATGGTTTATTCAGAGATTTAATGTGACTATACCACATAACACTTAATGCTAAACCAAACGGTTCCGACAGATTTTGGTGGATTCCACCTTTTTAGACGCCATTACCATTGTTAGTGGGCCTAACTCCAGTTACTCCAAAATTTGTGGAGTTTTTTTAGGCTAGATTGGGCAAATACTTTTTTGGTCATAACTTTCACATCACTGAACCTTTTGGAGGGAAATGTTTTTTTATTTTAGGTATTCTCAGCATTTTGGAGCCATTGGAATAGGTTGCAGAGCCAACAAAGGTGTCTTTCAGACAATTTTACTCCAGACGATCTTGAGAAGCCATCAAGGCCTTGAGGGAAATGGAGTTGCATCGGACAACACTTCACTATTTTAGGTGAAATAAAAGTCATTCTTAGCTTCTTTCTGTGTTCTAAATTCATTTTCACAGCTGGTTTGGTCTGTTTAGGCCTTTTTCTCACTGTATTACCAATTTGAGCATCATAATATATCAATGACATGCCAATTGGGAGCCTTAGACCTGGCAGATGTAGCCCAGGAGGGGTGAACTACCTTATCATATTGTTGTGTGTTTATGGTGAAGTTATTCTGCTGTGTTATTCAGATTAAAGTTGTTAAATAGTAAATTAAAACAACACTCCCTCACACCAAAATTCATAAACAGTTATAAAAAACACCATGTTTCACTTGCAAGACTTTTCAAACACTTTGCACACTTAATTTAATGTAAATGAATACTTTGAACAACAAAACAAATACTTTCATTTTCAGATCATTGGGGCTAAGATAAATAGACAAAGAAGAAGAGCTTGAGAGAATGGGGGAGAGAATGAGAGAGAGAGAGAGAGGCATATAGTGAAAAAGTTATAAGGTGAAGATAGAGAGAGAGATAAAGAGAGAGGTGGGAGAGAAAGGAAGAGAAAGAGTGGAGAGAGGTAGGGAAAGAGAGATGGAGATGTAGGGGGGAGAGAGAGAGGTAAGAAGAAATACATAGAGAGTAAAATTCAGAGAGAGAGAGAGAGAGAAGGAGTGTTAAGGAAGATGGAGGGAGAATGAGAGATGATAACATGAGGCAAGAGAGATAGAAGAAGTGGAGAGGGAGTGAAGGGGAAGAGAGACAGAGGGAGGGAGAGGAGGAGGGAGTGATAGATAGACAGTTTGGAGAAAGAGAGTGTATGTTTTGGGGTTAGTATAGAGAGACAAAGGGAGATAGAGATATAGATAGAAGGTGAATAAAAAGAAGAGATAAATGGAGACAAGGAGGAAGGGACAAAGAGATGGATAAATATGGAGTGAGAGTGTCCGTGTGTTTGTGAGGGTGAGATAAAGAGACAAAGAAGGAAATATGGAGGGACATATAGATATATATGGAGGGTGGAGAGAGGGAAGAATATTTCTTACAATAGATGCATTGATTTCAGTGTAGATGGTGATTTCTAATCCTATTTGATTGCTTGCACTAGATGCATTGATTTTAGTGTAGATTTTGATTTCTAGTTATATTTGATAACTTGCACTAGATGCATTGATTTCAATGTAGATGATTTATAGTTCTATTTGATTCCTTGCACTAAATGCATTTATTTCAGTGTAGATGGTGATTTCTAATACTATTTGATTACTTACACTAGATGCATTAATTTCAATGTAGATGTTAATTTATAATTATATTTAGTTGCTTACGCTATATGCATTTATTTCAATATAAATAATTTATAATCCTATTTTATTGCTTGCACTAAATTCATTGATTTCAGTGTAGACGGTGATTTATAATCCTATTCGATTTCTTGCACTAGATGCATTGATTTTAGTGTATATATTGGTTTCTAATCATATTTTCTTACTTGCACTAGATTTATTGATTTGAGTTTAGATGTTGATTTCTAATCCTATTTAATTACTTGCATTAGATGCATTTATTTCTGTGTAGATGTTGTTTTCTAATCTTATTTGATTTCTTACATTAGATGCATTGATTTCAGTGTATATGTTGATTTTTGATTTGATGTAATTGGATGTATGATGGTACATTAGTTTTAAAGTCATTGGATTAATAGTGTGCATTGATTTTAGTGTAAGCACAAAAAATTATTGACAATGTAGAACGATCTTTGTGTTATAGTGACTAAACCTAATAATATTGGAGAGCAATAGAGACAAGGTATGATATTTACTACAACAACTCGAGCTAAATATTTAGATGGTTTATGATTTATGATTTCTACTCTATTTTTTATATAATTGATATGGAAAGATGAAAAAACTAACAAAGGTGACAGTAAGAATAGTAGAAGAAAATAGTTTGAGATTGATCACAATGAAGGCTATTTGTAATTGACTATATTCTTATTATTCACATTTTCTATCATTCAATAGTATTACATATTATTACATTGTCACTTTGCATTCAAAAATTTTATTTCATAATTTTTCATCATTAAAGTTATTTTACAATATTTATCATGTCAACAAACTGAGGTAACTAAGAAAATTTAAAATCAAAATGACTAGATAAATCTCAAACATATTTAGCATATTTAAAATGGTTATATTAATATTACATGTATTTACATATTATTGATAAAATTAATCATATGTTCCTCATATTATCGATAGATTTTCCTTGATCGCACACGACTGAAACCAGCCTAGATCCATCTTAACTACAGATCTATCAAGCGTAGAGTGGGATCAAATCTCTTGAGGTGGAAACATTTCCTCAAGTTTTGCACTCAAAAAAGAGGTTTCCGCCTCTAGAGATTTGATCCCTCTCGGTGCTTGATAGATTCATAGTTAAGATGGATCTAAGCTGGTTTGTAGAGCGCGAACCTCTCAAAAGTAACTCTAGCAACTTGACTGTAGAGTTCTCATTAAGGTTCTCCTTTGAAACACATGAATTATGACAAATAAAAATAAATATATAATACAATTTATCAAATATCATATTATATTAAAGTTTTTCATTAATTTATTTTTATTTATAAAATATTGTAATAAATAAATATTTCTTTATTTATAAAGAGTTATAACAAATATATATTTTTAAATGTATTTAATTATAACTTTCATTTTAACTTCAAAATACATTATACCCCACCTTATGATATGGGATAGATTCCTAATAATTTATTTCAACTAATAATAGTAACTAAAAATACAGTGTTATAGGGCAGTTATTGAATTAAACTTCTTACATAATTAACAATTTTCTATTTATGAGTGCACCTTATTTTAATAACCCATAATAATCAAGTTGTAAAATGAAAAATAGAAGATAACTAATTTACGACATCGCTGGTTAATTTAGTTAATGATTACATTTAATATTTAGATAAGAAACAATAAAATACATTTAAAGAAAGGAGGTAACTATAAAGTACGAAATGAATGTTTCCAAAAAAATGTTGATAAAAATATTTAACATTAATATTATTGATGTCATTTTCATTGCCATTCTGCTCTGTCGGCTTCATGATCAGCTGTGGAGCTGGAAACACCTCTGCATTGGTCGATGGGTTATAAAACGCTGCAACCGACATTCGATTTAAATCCTTTTCACAAAGCACGCGGTAAGACATGGTCTTGCATTTTCCATTGGTCATCACCTGCATTATATGCACGCGCAAACCCCATCATTAGTACATAGATTAGTGATATATACACAGAAAAAGACATTTGATATTGATTATACTTTTGTATATACCTCCAGCTGATCGCCAATGTCGATAACAATTGCTTGTCGAATGTGTTCGACGTCGAACCAAGTGCCGTCCTTCAGAACCTGAAAACCAACGACGTCGACAGAAAGAATTATAGGATGGCAATAAATGGGGGAATAATCTGAAGAAGTCCCATTCTGGTCACGCATTTTGTATCTTTGCGATGGCCACTTCTCTTTCCTCGTGCACGGTAAAATATCATTCATTCAGCAGCTTCTTCATGTCCATCACGGAGACAAGGAGACAGCCATCTTTAATTAATCGAAAACAAAAAATCTCGCAAGCAACGAGTTGAGCGAGCTGTGTATACTCCCAACAGCGGATTTGGACCAACAAGCCGTGTTTACGCCTTGAGGATATCCTTTCTCTCCCCATACCATGGTGCAGGGAGCTAACGCTATGGTTTCCATACAACAGCCATGGTTAACACGTTGACATCGATTTGCAATGCACAGAACATCTTAAATGATTTCCATATCGAACTCCTAAGATTAACACGTTGACATCGATTTGCAATGCACAGAACATCTTAAATGATTTCCAGAACATCTTAAATGATTTCCATATCGAACTCCTAAGATAAAGACCCTCTAATGATGGTGCATGTCATACCTGTAATGATGCTGCATGTCATACTTGGGAGATCTTATTCAAAGTGATTTAGCTTTGACAACTAGATACAATTAGGCTCTAAGTCCTTGCTGCTTTATGGTTTTTTTTTTTTGTTGGTTTCCAAGATCATGTTACTAGATATTATCCATGGTGCTTCATCTTGAGAAGGTTGAATGGTGGAGTATGCCCTTTGTTTGTTTCCTCATTATGTTTTTCAACATCAAGATTCATTTTTGTTGCATAAAACCTACTAATATCTTTTTTCTTTACTTTATGACCTATAAAGAATTTATATGTTGATTTGAAGACTAATTTATGATTTTTGAGACTAATATAATTCAACAATAACGAAACGAAACTTCACCAGTATCACTTTCTTGAAACTTAAAATTGGTGTGTAGAAAGACATTTCTTTGAAACTTATAGTTGGTGTGTAGAAAGTCCTAATAACATTTATATCAAATTTGAATACCAAAGACCTCTTAGAGATTACTTTTGTTAGGGTGGTCTGTAGGTATTGTTCCTAGAAATTGAGTTCGATATACTAGGTTTAGGGCCTAAAAACCAAGTGTTTTCATCCCCTTACAATTTCTCTAAATTGAAAATCTTCATTTACAGATTAATCCCTTATTTCCTTTTACTAACCTTATCTAATTTTTTTAGATCCATTTGCTACCCAAAAAGTAATCGTGACCCTCATATCCCACATGAATAGTAAAAGAACCCAACCATGGTCCTAAGCTCAACTCCTACTATGGAAATGTGACACATTCTTAGGGCATGTTTGGTGGATTAGGTGTGGTGCCTGTATCCCTTTAATAGGCCAAAGATAGTTATGGCTCCAGACCATCCATTCCATGTTATGGTAAGAGGATCATTATTTTTTAGGTTCTATGCCCATGACCTTCTGTACTTTGTGTTATGAATATATTTATGTGTATAGCTGCCATGTTAATGTAAATTGAAAATTATTTATATAGTTTGCATGTGGTTCAATATTTGAGTAAAATGTTTTAGAAAATAGAAGTGTAAGAGTACATATTGAAATTCAATTAAAAAAATATTTAGTTCAAATGAGAATCATGGTAAATATTAAAAATTAAAAAGAAATGAACTTTAAGCAAATCCATGTAATTGGAAAATAGAAAAAGAAATGTATTAAATTAAAAAATGTGTTGTTTAATTTAAAATGAAATATTTATTAAATTTTTAATAAAGAACTATGTAAATTTTTTTACAAAATTCATGCACCAATGTTAAAGTCTATAAATGAATTGTTTGAATATAATATAGTAATACAAAAATTTAACCCTACCATAAAAAATTGTAAATACCTTCATTTAAATACTTTTGTAAAGATCTAAATATCACCCCATGGGAGTGTTAATAAATCTGGTGGGGTTGCATGAATGAGAGTGCAATCAATATATTTGGCTCCTCGTCCCGTTGGCATGGCAAGAAGTATTAAATATTTGTGTGTTAGCATGTGTGTTGCCTTGAAGATTTAAATATGAAGATGGAAGGGTAGAGATACAAACATATTATGCGAGGATTCCTTTACTTCTTAAATTTTACTTCTTAAATTTTGTTTTTTTTGGAGGAAGTTGAATTGTATTTTTTTTGTTTCGCAAGTATAGTGCATAAAGTCTTTATTATGGAATGATGCATACAATTTGAGATACAATGTGAAGTTAATATTTGTTTCTAAATACAAAGTATTTATATTTACAAAAGAAAAAAACTAAATATGAGTAGCTGGATAGAAAATACCTTATTACCATCTTTTTTAACATTTTTTTAATAACAATTATTAAACAATGTTATAATAATAATTTATAAAAAAATTAGTCAATTTAATTTATTTATGAAATATTATAATAATAAAATATCTTATTCCTTTATTAACTTTTTAAAGTATATAATTACGTATTTTTTAATTACATAACTTAATATTATATAAAAAATTTATATAATAAACAAATTTTTATTTATGAGTGGACTTTATTTAACATCTCATAATCATCATCTAGTCTAGAAAAAGAAATGGACAATAACTACCATACAACATTGCAGGTTTTTTAGTTAATATAAATCATTAATATGAGAAAATATGAAAAAGGAGGTAATTAAAAAGCAAGAAATAACTAATAAAATGAAAACAACAATAAGCCCATTAAAAATTTACATAAATTAAAAAAATAATGTATCGTTGAAACTAGCGTGTATTGAACGTACCATCTCCGCTTTATGATATTGAAAGAGATAGGTACTATCCGTGGACGAGAAATGTGACTAGTGTACCCTCCGTGGACTTATCTTTATACTAATAAAGAGTAAAGCACTTCCATATAACTATAAGGTTCAAATATGTAACCTAATTTTAATGCTTAGAAATGGATGCGCAGTTGCATAATAATAAAGGATTGAAATTAACTATAAGTACACTTACCTTTATACTAATAAGCAGGAAACCACTTCCATATAACTAAAAGGTTCAAATATTTAAAGCCAACTTTGAAGCTTAGAAATGGATAAAGGACTCAAATTAAGTATCAGTGCACTCGTCTTTATACTAATAAACAGTAAATCACTTCCATATAACTAAAAGGTTCAAATATTTAAACCTAACTTTAATGCTTATATTATTGAGCAAAATTTAATGTTTATTATCGTATATCGTAAATTTTTCAAAGCAGTGAAATGTTTGTTTATTATCGTATGTCGATTCCTGGCCTTATTTCTAATCATGGTGAATTCAACAAGTCATATCCAATCATCCATTAGAATTTTATAAAATTTTAGATTTATTATCTTATATGGTTTCTTAGCCTTAGCCTTATTAAAGTAATTATGTAAATTGATTTTTATTTTAGGAAAAGTATTCACAAGTTTTTGTTTGGGTTAATCCATTTAAGCCAAACTAACTCAATTTGAAATCCACCACGTCACAAAAAAAAAACTTCTTAATAACACACCTCAATGATAATAATAATAATGCAAAATTTTGTGTTTATTATTTTATATGGTTTTCTAGCCTTACCTAAGTTTTTCTGCATCATTTCTTAACTTTAATTGAAATGCAGATAAATTAATTCAACTTGTTGCATATCGAAAATAGTGAAAAGTTTAGATAAATTTATGTTTATTATGGTATATGGTTTCCTCTTCTTATTTCTAATCATGGTGAATTCAACCAGTGCATATCCAATCTATGAGAATTTTAGAAAATTATATGTTTATTATCTTATATGGTTTTTTAGCCTTAGCCTAAGTTTTTCTGCATCATGGTTGGTTACATTAAGCTTTGAATTCATCTCAAAGTAGTGGTAAGTTATTATATCACTTTGAATTAAAGCATATATTTTTTTAATCATGGTAAATTGTAATTTGTTGGAGTAATTTCGAGGATGGTCTTAGGAGAAGCCCCAATATAATAGGGGAGCCTACTCCATATGCCTTATCACAATGGCTTAAATGTATCCCCTAGAATTGAACAGAGTTGGATGGAAATTTAAACCATGCTCCCAAGCACTTGAACTACTAAAACTGATGAATTAAAGTAATTATGTAAGTTGATTTTTATTTTGGGGAAATAATTCACAATTATGGCAAGTTAGTTTTTGTTTGGGTTGATCCGATTTGTTTGGGTTGATCAGCTGTAGTAGAAGTTGAAGATGCTCAAAGGGAAACTAAAACTGTGGAACAAGGCCACCTTCAGAAACATCTTCAAAGACCAAGGAGATATAGAAACATAAATGTAGCAGCTCTAACAAAAAATCATCTCAGAAGGCAGATCAACAGACTCAGAGGCCAATGAAAAGACAGTAACAATCCATCTTTAAGAAAGAAGAAGTCAAGAAGAAATCCTATGGAAACAGAAATCACGGATTTTCTGACTCAAGGAAGGAGAACAGAATAGATAATTTTTTCACCACTCCATAATCCATCATAGGATGTACAATAGAATAATAGTCCTCAAGAATAAAAATGGGGAGTCTATGGAAAAACATGAGGACATCACAGAGGAACTTCTTAATCACTTCAAAGACATCCTCAAAGAATTCAATACCCAGTGACACGAGGCCATTGAGAAAATCACACAACATATTCCAAAACCGATCAATGAGGATCATAATTGGATGCTGCTCAAAGCCAAAACATTGAAGGAGGTCAAACAAGTAGTTTTTCAACTAAAAGAAGGGAAAGCCCAGGACTGGATGGATTTACCACCAACTTCTTCCATTTCTTTTGGGATACCATCAAAGAGGAGGTATGGGGCATTGTGGAGGACTCATGCAATACTCACTGGATTCTTCCATAGCTCAATGAAAATTTCCTCCCTCTCATTGCAAAGGAAGATAATGTTGCTTCACTAAGTAATTACAGACCAATAACACTTTGCAATGTTATTTACAAAATTATTTCCAAAGTTATAGCTAATAGATTGAAGAAACTTCTTCCCATGCTCATCTCTCCAGAGAAAATGGGTTATGTTGAAGGCAAATAGATCCTTGATGGAATCATTTTAACCCATGAAGTCATCCACTCCTTAAAAACCTCAAAATCAACTGGCATGCTCCTCAAAATTGACCTTTCCAAGGCCTTTGACAAGCTCAATTGGAAATACATAAAGAAAGTACTTTTAGCCTTCAGCTTCAATCAAACTTGGGTTCATTGGATCATGAGCCTTATATCCTCTCCCTTCATCTCTATCCTAGTCAATGGCATCTCGTCGACAACATTCAAACCCTCTAGAGGCATAAGGCAAGGAGACCCACTCTCGCCTTTCCTCTTTATACTTATGGTCAAGGGCCTGGGTCACCTGATCAAGAGCTCGATACGATCTCATGACCTTCAAGGTATCCCCTTATACAATCTTCCTCCCATTTCCCATCAACAATTTGTGGATGAAAACATGATCATGGGCCACCCCTCTATGCATGAAACTCGCACCCTTAGAACCATTCTTGGTTGATTTTTTGAAGCCTCTGGAACCACTGTTAACCTTGAGAAATCTCAAATATTATTTTTCAGCATGCCCCTTGTTACCCAATGCAACATAGCTTGCATCCTTGGCTTCACCACAACCTATCTGTTGTGCAAGTAATTGGGGGCTCCTCTCACAGACTCTGCTATCAAACACTCATCCTGGAAAGAGTTGTTGGAAAGAATGGAAACTAAAAATTCCCCCTGGACCCACCACTCTCCCAACATTGTCGAGTGTCTGGTCCTCATCAAATTTGTTTTGCAATCTCTGCCCATAAAACTATTTTCTGTTCTGGCTACACCAAAATGGGTTCTCAAATCCATTCACAACCTTGAAAGAAATTTTCTCGGGGGGGATCCAAAGATAAGCACAAATGGGCACTAGTCAAATGGAAAGAAGCATGTATGCCGAAAACTCAAGGAGGACTTGGTCTAAGAGATCTAGAGCACAACAACAACATGATGGGAGCCAGTATATGGTGGAAATGGGTCTCCAACCAACAAATACCATGGGCGAACTTATGGGAAGCCAAATATGAAGGAGATTGGTGCAAGGAGGAACTAATAAAATTCAACATTGCACCTGGAGGATCCCAAATATGGAATGCCTCCAATGAACAAAAATATATGATCTAAACCCACAACTTCTCGGAATTGCGTGATGGAAATCAAGCTCGGTTCTAGGAGGATTCATGGCAGAAAATTCCTAGCCTATCCTCGATCTTCCCACACCCCATCTGGCGCATGGTCTTATAGGAAAGAGAAAAAAACTATGTCCGAGAATTTTTGACTAAGGATCCAACTCATGGTTACAGGAAGTGTATCCACACAGACGGATGGCAGGCAGACTGGAATAACGAACAACACAAAGGTATTTGGGAGCAATTAACAAAAAGGAGAATCAGAACTCAACAAGGAATTGACCTAATTTTGTTGGGGCCATACTCCAAGTGGAAATTACTCACCTAAGGAAGCCTACCATCTCATTTAACCTCTAAACCTAGGCCCCAAATCAGCTATGGAAGAAGATATGGACTACTAAGCTCTAGCCCAAAGTAGCTACATTTTAATGGATGTTAAGTAATAGACGCATCCTCACATAGGAAAATCTTATGAAGAAAGGCTTTATGGGTCCTTAGAGGTGTCCTTTATGTTAGAATAACATCGAAACCATCGATCACTTGATGGAACTTTGCCACATGTCCAACACTTTCTGGGATAGGATTGAGATCCTATGCAGAAGATCCAACCAAGATCGGGGAAAATAACCAACACCATTAGCAGGTTGCAGGACAACCCCTACTCCAGAAATTTGCTAAATCGTCTCTTGCAGCTTATTCCAGGCCTACTCATATGGAACCTCTGGAAATAATGAAATAACATGATATTTAAAGATGCATCTTTAAATCAAGAGCAGATCTGGACCAAGCTACACAACAACTTAGAAGAAACTCTTGGCATGGGTCATTGGGGGAAGGATGAATTCCCAACAACCATAGTTGAATGCACCATATGGAACAACTGGAAGATGTGTATTGATCCCCCCCATGTGAAACTCTCCCCCATGCATAGGCAGGATCAGCGCACTTGATCACTTGAATCCTCCCCTGGCCAGATTTTTCAAACGCAACTTCGATGGAGCCTCCAAAGGAAATCCATGGGAGGCTGAATTTGGGGGCATCTTCAGAGATTCTGGAGGCAAGCCCTCACATGCCTACTATGGAAACATAGGGTGGGAAAACAAGAACTCCGTGGAATTGGAGGGGCTTATACATGGTATCTCCATAGCCATTGAGATTAATTTTTTCCCACTGGAAATGGAAGGAGATTTTCAACTCATCATCCAAACAACCACTAGCATCCTCATTGGCTCTTCTTCCACAAAGGTCTCCACCAGTTGGTGGCTAGCCAACTGCCTCAATCATTTGGAACAACTGTTGCAGAATCACAAGGCCATTACATTACACCATGTGCACAAAAATGAAAACACTGTTGCGAAAATCCTAGACAATAAAGGAATGGATAGTCACTCAACGCTCTACAACTCTAATTTTCCTTATATTCAGGATGAAATCCTGTGTGAGATCTACCTCACTCCCCTCCAAAAGGATCAAATTTCCCTAGATATGGGTGACACATTCAGATCGTGTGAGGACAGACCCTCACATGGTAAGGCTAATGCCACCCTGCAACACCGAATCTAACATGACATGAAAAATCATCTCAAAAATCATTCATAACAGTGCTTTGCCACACCTGACCTCTTGTCATACTTCGTATCACATGCAGTCACACTCGAACCATCCCTCTCCACATCCGTTCTCGTGCCACAACCCCTCTCCACATCTACACGCATGCCACAAGTCTTCAAAAGGCACTTAAGCTCCTCTTTCAGTCATCTCTTTTATTCCCCTCACCATCACGTTGCTGCTCCATCTTCCCTCATTCATCTCCTCTACCTCTGCCCTTCTCCTTAAAAACTTCCCCTACTGCGCGCACCTTGCACGAGCCCCCTATTGCGTGCCCTCCTACTACGTGCTCCTACCTATGATATTCTCCTTATTGCATTCCCCCTACTACGCTTCTCTCTATTGTGCGCTATCCATGATGAGCTCACCCGCTGCATGCCCCCTGTTGCACGCTCCCCTGTTGCACACCCCCTATATGTGCACCTCTACTGCGTATCTCCCTGATCTTCACTTCGATCCCCTCTCTTTGCTTGATAGCCTCTCCAGGGCCCTATGAAAACGTCAAAATCCCATCAGGGGAAACCATGGAGGTGCGATCTCGGGGCGCTATCACCACGACCAAGACCTGCGTTTGGAATCCATTGAAGGTTCCTCTTCAGGTAGCCACGAAAGGGAGGCTACTCAAATGCATGAATGCATCCAAGAAGATATTTTCTTAACACCAGAGAAGCCTAGGGGAAGAAGAGGCCCCATAAAATCTATCATAGCACACTCGGAGATGCCCACTCCTTAGAAAACTGAGCCACTCCCTATTCACGAGCCAATGGAGGAGGAGACAGACATTTGGATCATGGATTTGGATCTATTATGGACCAAAGTTTTAGATGTAGCGTACCATGTTTCTCCTATCATTTTTGTGGCCCCTCCAAAGCCCCCGTGCGAGCCTATAGCTGAGGAGGAGGCCATAGAGCATGAACATGGATGCCTCATCGAGGAGGAGGATCCTGCAACGGAGGATGATGAAGGAACACCATGACTGCATGGTGGCATGGTTCATTTATGTTTTCTGTCAACTCAGCAAATACTATAGCTATTTTTTTTTTATATGTGTGTATGAAACATTTTGTAAAAAATGATTGTATGACTCTGTTAAGGGGTTGGTTTCCTCTTAGGGGGTAGCCCCAAACCTGTTTTATTTTGAAAACTACCAAGGCTAGGATTGGCTAAGCACCACTAGTCATGTCAGCCCAATGCCTATGTAAAGTTTCTTTTATGATCTAATATAGTTTAACCCAACATACAAAAAAAACATAGAGTTGTCAATACATATGTAAATATTATTAACGGTCGATAAATTAATACTTGTATACTCTTAATGAGGTATTAATTGATTAATGATCTTTTACTTATCGAGGTGCAAGCGATATGGAAAAAATGATCTTAGAAGACCTTTTGAAGCATCACAAATTAAGAATGAAGGTCTACTACAGATATCCTATGAAACCGTTATTTATAAAAGTAAAATTGAAGTTTCCACCATGGTGTGATTAAAAATATTGATGGAGACTCATGTTATATATCCTTGAAGAATGGTTGGGCATTCCTTAAAAATTTTTGTTATACATCCACTTAGTAGCTCAGATTAGGGCTTATAGAAGTTGCTTCAAAGCTCCAAAAAAAATATCTCAATGATTACAGTGTTAGGCACACAAAAGATAAAACATGTCATAGAGATATGATTCAGTATGCCTCATACCACTCAGAATAACCATAAGAAGGATGAGTATTCCCTTATCACATTCCTTGCATATCTTAGAAATACATACTCTTGGTTCCTTCGGTCATCCAAAAAAGGGATCGAGATTAATCCTAAAAAACATCGTTGTGTTATGGCATTGATAGACCAAATCCTAGTTCTCAGGAATTTTGTATTTTCCTCAAGAAAATAATGAGAAAACTCATAAGAAGGGCTCACATTACGGATTTTGATATATGCCTCAAAACTCAACAATAAACTAGAACAATGATGTATCATTTATGCTCACATTATGTCTTAGATGTTCTTAGTGAAAATTTCGAAGAATTGGTGTTTTTTACAACCACAATTATCCCTTTAGAAGTCACGAAAAGATCATAGATCTGATTAAAAATTTCACGGGTACTATGTTGAGAAAGTCATCAATGAAACTTAGTTAGGCCATGTATCTCCTCTAGGTCTGTAACAAAATTCTACATAACATAATTTGTATGTCTCATTCATGCCACAGAGTAGTCCTAAAATAGGTCTAAATTTAGAGTTATAAAAGTTTGAATTTTTGCTAGAAGTTAGGGTTGAATCACTGCACAAAACCTCCAAAAAAATGACTTTGGAATAAAAAAATATTTCTTAGAGAGGGACCAAGAGGCCTGAGATGGTGTCACAATAATTTTACTCAAGATCAGACGTATGAGTTCCACAACCTATCCACGGAACCCCTTAAATAAAATAGAAAAATAAAATAAAGTACTCCTCCAAATTTGACTTGCTTCTGCTTTCTTGGCATGACTGCTTAAACGTCAGAAAGCCTTAGGAAAGATGGGACATTGAGTTCAAATTTTAGGGAAAATTGGCCCAAAATTTATACAAGTCATGGAGGCTTCTAGGATGGATTAGCTGACATGATAATGGGAGGTATCCGACCTTCAACTTTAATTTTGGAACCAAAAATAATTCTTCTTAGAGGTCGAGTTGATGATGAGACCGAAAAATAATTTGAATCGAATTCCCTTCACCATTTTTGTAAGCAAGTTTGAATGATATAGGCCCCTTCGTTATTTAAAAAAAAAAAATTGAAACAAAAATGCCACTAATAGACCACTTGAAAGGTGTCTTGCCACATCATCTTTGGGGCTTATTGACCAACTTTTTGGGCTTCAAATTTAAACAAGCATATCTCCTCAAATATGAGGAGTTATGAGGCATTATGAATACCATTAGAATCGACATGACATGGAGAATCCATTGATGTTGGTATAATGATCAAAGTCACTATCATGTACATCAATTTTTTGCAACAAGTGTGAGGGAATTCCTAGGACTTCTTGTCATTTGGAGCTTCTAATCAATGCAAAATAGACAAATATTAAGAGTGTTCAAGGACTGATGTTGGCATCAATGAAAACACCATTCAATGGAAATACTATGTCATAACTATATGGAAACTCTTAAACTAAATATATCTCCACAATGACAATATATAAAATATTTATGCAATCCTCACTACTATGGATTTTCACACAAAATCTATTATACACATAAAATTTATAAGTATTTTCTCCATTTTCACAACCATCAACTCAAGATATTAAAAAAAAAAAACAATTCCAACCAGTTTCCTCTATTTTTTCCCACCATTGATTTCTACTCTCCAATGAATATTATTTCCACAATACTGCTATGTTATTTTAATTTCAATATGTAAAAAAACAAATAAAAAAATTTACCATTAAATTCCAACCATTTTTCTCTGTTTTTTCCCACCATTCATTTCCACTCTCCAATAATTATTATTTCCACAATACCACTATGTTATTTTAATTTCAATATGTAAAAAAACAAATAAAAGAATTTACCATTAAATATTATTAACTATGATGGTATTTTTTTTCCTTATTTTTTATAATAAACTATCTCACTCATGGATGTTAAAGGTGTTAATAAACTATCTAACTCATGGATATGAAAGGTGTTAATGCTTTTTAGTTTGAAGTATTTTATAATTTTGTACCATGAAATTAGTTTTAAATGAAAAACAAACTTATAAGTTATAATTAATTTTTTGATTTACTAGTTTTAAATGAAAAACAAACTTATAAGTTATAATTATTTTTTTGTATTTACTTTAATATGAAGAGATTATTCTAGTAACAATATTCATATTGTTTTTATTATTATTATTCAATTTTAAGGCTATAGCAAAGTATGAAGGCATACATACTCTACTCATATGTTTGAACATATGACTTTTTAGAAGAAAACACATGCACTTAACCATCAAACCCACTCGAACCATATATAAGCAAGAATTTTGATATTTGAGTTTTCTTTTAAAATACTAGTTTGTAAAAATCAAGAGTAGGTAAGCCTCACAAAAAAACTCGAACTATGATCGTAGGGTTATCATCAAAGTGGCCTCACAAAAATAACTCTGGCAACTATAATTGTAAGGTTCTCATCAAAGTTCTCTTTCTGGACACATATATTATTACAAATAAAAATAAATATATACTTAAATTTATCAAGTTTATATTATATTAAAGTTTTTAAATTTTTTTTATATTTTTATTTATTTTGTAATAAATAAATATTTCTTCATTTATAAAATATTATAATAAATAAATATGGTTTATTTATAAAGAATTATAAAATATATATTTTTAAATGTATTTAATTATAACTGCCATTTTAAATTCTAAAAACATTATACCCCACATTATGATATGGGATAGATTCCCAATAATTCATTTCAATTAATAATTGTAACTGAAAATACAGTGTTATAGGGCAGTTATTATAATTGTAATTAACAATTTTCTATTTATGAGTGCACGTTATTTTAATAATCCATAATCATCTACTTATAAAATGAATAATAGGAGATAACTAATTTAGGACATCGCTGGTTAATTTAGTTAATTATAACATTGAAACAATAAAAGACATTTAAAGAAAGGAGGTAATTATAAAGTTCGAAATGAATGTTTCCAGAAAAATGTTAATAAAAATATTTAACATTAATATTATTGATGTCATTTTCATTGCCATTCTGCTCTGCCGGCTTCATGATCAGCTGTGGAGCTGGAAACACCTCTGCATTGGTCGATGGGTTATAAAACGCTGCAACCGACATTCGATTTGCACCCTTTTTAGAAAGAACGCGGTGCTACATGCTCTTGCATTTTCCATTGGTCATCACCTACATTATATGAACGCGCAAACCCCATCATTAGTACATAGATTAGTGATATATACACCGAAAAAGCATTTGCAACATAATAAAGGGGTAAACTAGAATAGTAATAAAAACCAATCTTAAAAGTCAAAATTATCTCTTTTTTTTTTTTTTTAATTGACTAGCCGGAAGAGGAAAATGAACTTTTCCAAGATATAAAGTAATGTTCCTGAGTTTCATAGTGAAACTAGGTATTATTAAATTCAAAAAAACACATAGGATGAAAGAGTTTGTCACATATGCGATCTTAATAGGGTTGAAAATGAGTAGAACTTTCACTTAGATTGTCCTTTTTATACTCAAATTTTGTCTAACTTTCAATCTATCACTCTACCAAACCAAACCACTTGATCATTTTACTTAGCAAAACTATGGACATATGGTAAAATTTATCTCACTTCTTTATTAACATATAAACAAAATGTTAAAGAATTATGATTAATATTTTATTTTCTTGAGGTGGCATAGAATATATAAATATTGATAAATAATAATGATCATTATCATATATAAAAATACATTTATAATTTTATTAATTCCTTTTTTATATCTATATTTTCATTTTCTTTTTTAATTAAATAAATATATTAAAATAATATAAAAAATAGAACACTAAAGCTTGTTGCAACATAATTTTTGTTGGAGATAACCCCCACTGCCAATCTGTGGCATAAAGGACAAAAAAATTCAATTTTTTATTTGAAAAATGAAGGACAGAAGCAGCAGTGATTTCTTGTTCTGATTGACTGCACCATGTATTCAATTTTGTGTTTTAAATACCCCTGCAAAGCCAATTTTTTATTTTAAAGGTCGTAGCCCTTTTTCGATTCACATAATCGTGGTTTAAAACCATGCAACCACGCCATTTAACCGTCTACACTTACCTGCCATAAACCATCCACCAACCATTTTAATTTCCGTGCATTTTTTTTTGAATTTATAACAATCCACGACATTTATCTGGAGCCCACTAGGTTCCACGTCGCATATACCTCAGCCAATCATGCATTATCACAAGCATAAACTCTGGGCCCACCATACCACGTAAACAACCCAGCAGCTAATCAAAACCATATCGCATAGTTTCGAGCCGACATCAACTGACCTCCGTGATCGCGTGATAAGAAAGGACCCACCTCTGCTACCTCATTCACCTATGACCAATAGTGCATCGTGACACTACTTCAGTGCATAGTCATATGATAGGCTAATCAATGTCATAAAGCCCTTCGCATGATATTGAAATATTTTGTGGAATAATGTTATAAGGGTTAAAAATTTGGTTAATGTTTTAATTTGTATATGTCGCAAAGAAACAGAGTGACATGGGTAATAGACCCAGTGCTAACTTTACAAAAGAGATTATGAGTCAAAAGAATTTATTTTTAGCATGTAATATGGCTGAAGAAAAGAATGAAGATATATGGTTTTAGATTCAGGATATAACAACCATATGAATGGAAACATTTCAATGTTTTCCATGTTAGATGAAAATGTGAAGTCTCAAGTAACATTAGGGTCAGATAGTAAGGTCTCTGTCATGGGAAAAAGAAGACTAAGTGTTTTGACAAAGAAATGAGAAAGAAAAACCATATCAGATGTATACTATGTACCTGGTATGAAGTGCAACCTTTTGAGCATTGTATAGCTCATTCAGAAAGCCTAAAATGTATTCTTTGAAGATGATGTATGTACCAGCATGGACATACCACCAAGCAATGAAAGGATTGCACAAGTGAAGATGACAAGAAATAGAATGTTTCCTCTCAAGATGAGAGCAGATTTGAAGAAAGGAGTTGAAATAGTAGCAGTGACACAAGAGACTTACCAAAGAGAAGCAAAAGATGAAAATTGGTTATGGAATTTGAGATTTAGACATCTCAACTTTGGAGGTCTAAATTTACTGCACATAAAAGGAATGGTAAAGGGATTACCATTGATTGAGAAACTAGACAGCCTTTGTTAAAGCTGCAACTTGGGCAAACAACACAGAGAAATTTTTCCATCGGGACATAGCATAAGGGAAAAAACAACCTTGGAAATAGTCGATTCTAATTTGTGTGGACCAATGCAAACACCATAATTAGCAAACAACCACTATATGCTGACCTTTATTGACGATTACACAAGAAAAACATGGGTATATTTTATGAAATTGAAGAGTGAAGTGTTTGAATATTTCTGCCACTTTAAATCTCTTGGTGAGAATCAAAGTGGGAAACATATAAAAGTTTTAAGAACTGATAGAGGAAGAGAATATATCTCCAAATAATTTCTGCATTTTTGCAGAGAAAATAGAATTCATAAGCAATTTACAACAAGGTATACACCTAAGCAAAATAGATTTGTTGAAAGGAAAAATAGAACCATCATGGACATGGTAAGAAGTATGTTGAAGACAAAACATTTGCCAAATGAATATTGGGTTGAATTTGTACATTGTGCAACATATGTTTTGAATATATGCCCAATAAAGATTGTTATGAATAGAGTTCCGGAAGAAGCATGGAGTGGCATAAAACAATTTGTCACTCCTATGAGAGTATTTGGATGTGTGGCTTATGCACATATTCCAGGTCAACTAAGGAAGAAGTTGGACAGTAAGGGGGAGAAGTGCATATTTGTTGGTTAGAGTGAAGAATCAAAGGCATACAGATTGTATAACCTATCCAAAAGTAAGTTTATGATAATTAGAGATGTGCAGTTTCTTGAAGAAGAACTTGGGATGGAAGCATTGAGAAAATAATGAATGTAAAAACATGTTTGTCTCATGATGAAGATGAGGAAGAAATGGCTAAAAGACATCCCTCATTAGCAGCACCACCTCCACCAACATAAGGACATCAAGGGACTCCACAAGCAGGTATGAGAACACCCTTGAGAAGTGATGACAATGCTTCTCCAAGCACATCACAAGGAACATATTTGAGTGCTTCTACAAGCACAAGTTCAACAAGTGAAAGAAGAAATAGATTCAGAAGTCTAAATGAAATCTATAAGAAAAAGGAAAATAATAAATGTATGAACTCTTTATTTTCATTGTATTTTCATGTAGAAGATCCTATTCATTTTGAAGAAGCAGTAAAATATAAGAAATGAATAGATGCTATGGATGAAGAGATAAATGCAATAGAGAAGAATAATACATGGGAATTAGTTGATCTCCCAAAAGGCAATGAAGTGATTGGAGTGAAATGGGCTTATAAAACCAAAATCAATTCTGAAGGTAAGATTGAAAGGCACAAGGCCAGACTTGTTGTCAAAGGCTACAAGTAGCAACAAGGAAGAGATTATGAAGAAAATTTTGCACCAATTGGAAGAATGGAAACAGTAAGAGCAGTGATGTCCATACTAGCACAACATAAGTGGAAAGTTTACCAAATGGATGTGAAATCAACACTCTTAAATGGAGTATTTATGGAAGAGGTTTATGTTGAACAACCTTTGGGCTATCAAAAAGAAGGCCAAGAGAACAAGGTATGCAGAATGAAGAAAGCTCTGTATGGGCTTAATAAAACACCAAGAGAATGGTATAGTAGGATAGATACCTACCTACTGTAAAATGGGTTTGAAAGATGTCAAGGAGAACCCACATTATACATCAAAGAAAAAGATGGTAAGATTCTCATTGTTGTTTTGTAAATTTATGATGTGATATTCACAGGTAATGATGCTTACCTCATTGAAAATTTTAAAATAGTCATGAAAGAAGTATTTGAGATGACTGATATGGGATTGCTGAGATACTTCTTTGGAATAGAAGTAGAGAAAAATGAAAAAAAAAAAATTATCTCTCAAGAAAAATATGTGAAAGAAGTTTTGGAGAGATTTAACATGTAGGATTGCAAGGCAGCAATTACTCCTACAGTTATGAGATTGAAATTAAGAAAAGAATACAACAACAAGGATTTGAATCCAAGTTTGTATAAGCACATAGTTGGCAGCCTTATGTATTTGACTGCAACTATGCTATTGATCCAAGTGGATATTGGTGGCCACCCACCTATTCCACTTGGGGCCCCACCATTTCCTCCTTCAGTTTTTTAGTTTCGACACAACTTACTATTTTTAGCAGTTTTTCGGGTCCTGAACTTCCGAAGCCGTTTTGAGGTCATAAACGACGTTTTTTGGGCATCACGCCTCTAGTGAATATCATTTCATTCCGTTTCGAAATGGATATTCATGGAGAAAGTTGTAGTCCTTAGATAGATCTTTCAAATGATATACCATGTGCGTCAAACGGAGATAGTATGCCAAAGTTACGTCCCTGGGAAGTTGAAACACTAATTTACTCAAACGGGGCCCATAGTTTTGGTGCTTCATCTCCTAGGGTTAGGTTTTTGGATGTTTAGAGTTCTCCTTTGTTTCTCAATAATAAATAGGCCCTCGATCCTCATTGTAACTCAGTTCAGAGGCCTGTAGCCACCACATCTCTTCTCAGAGATAGCTACCAGTGCCCTCGCTAGTTTTATTTCCATTCTGACTATAAGAAAATTTTAGTTCTTTGATATTAATGAAATGAAGTGTTTTTTCCGTTGCATCTCTGTATTTATGGTTATATGTTTATTCTGTTGCATTCCTGCATAAATCCAGATCAGTGGTATCAGAGTGGTCTACTTTTTCTCAATCCTTCTTTGCATGTCCCCAATGAGGTCAGAGTATAAGGAGATAGGGCTTGATCTGGTTGAACCTTAGCAAGATCAGCCTCACAAACCTTGACGGACGCCCATGGGGGACAAAAATAAAGATGAGGGAGTAGGATATCCTATCAAAATATTGCTCGAGGAGGCCCTCGAAAAACAAAGGAACGCGATGATGGATAACTTTGCTCAAATCCTTCAACAACTATCCACTAGCAGCGCATTTGCATCTAGCAGCCACTCTGGAGGCACAACCCCTTTTAAGGTACAAGTAAATTTTGACATTCCCATATTTGAGGGTCAAATAGACACAGATGCCATAGATAGATGGTTGAATCTATTAGAATGATATTTCTCTTTTCATGACCTTTCAGACCAGGAGAAGATTATTTTTTCACTCCTCAAAGCTAACCCCCCATGTTAAGGACTGGTGGGAAACCTACTGTGAGAACAAGGAACACACAGAACCCTCTCTATTCTTGGCCGTACCAACATGGAATTCTTTCTGAGACACCGTCAAGGAATAGTACTATCCCGTGTGGAGCTATGAGGACAAGTACATACAATGGACCACGCTGCGACAACAAAGGGATCAAGATGTGCATGAGCTGATGAATCTGTTCCATACCTTGCGCAAAAATTTGGGTATCAAAGATTCAGAGAAACATCTAGTGCTAAAGTATCGCAAATGTTTGCACAGTTATCGATATGCTGCCAAGATTGAGCAGAAATTCATACAGAAGAAGCAAGACTTTGGATCTGCGAATCAAAAGCAAGGGAAAGGTGCTTCCAAACCGCAGAAAAAAGGACAAAGCCAAGGCATGGTGGCTAAAGACAACCCGTCGAAGCCGCAAGAAAAGAATAACACTGCAAAGCCAAAGAAGGACATGGGAAAGTGGTGTGAGTTCCATAAGAGCTCCACTCACAACACAAGTGAGTGTCGGGCCAAGCAGTCGCTAGTGGCCAAGATGAGGGCTTCTGAGTTAGATGCATGCTCTGAATCCGAATCAGAACCTGAAAAGGGGAATGAAAAAGGAAAACAGATTATTGATGCGGAGCCCAACCCCACTGTCGCCACTACAAAGATCCAGAAGGAGGAACCAGAAGATATAGAGGAGGAGGAATGTCTCTTCCACTCCCAGATGTGGGTAAAGGGCTCCCCTGTACAGTTCATTGTCGACAATGGGAGCCAAAAGAACCTCATTTCAGAAGACGTCGTGAAGCGGTTGGGCTTTCCAACCAAAACTCACCCACATCCATACACCATTGGGTGGCTTCACCAAGGATGAGATCTCCGCGTTAGCCAACAGTGCCGCCTTCCCTATAGCATCAAGCCCTTCACGGATGAGGTATTATGTGACGTTGCTCCTATTGATGTTTCTGATGTATTATTAGGACAACCATACTTGTGGAAGCGTCATGTTGTGTATGAGTCTCGACCTCATGCTCTTAGTGTTACTTTGGGAAATAAGTTGTACAGGATACCAGAGGTACCACCTCTTGCCGCTATCTCTTTGGTTATGTAACACCCCCAATTTATGTGTTTGAATTTCAAAGCTAGATATTTGAACTTTAATCCTAAGGGGAGTGGACCCCAAAGGATAAGTATTTTGTGAATGTAATTAAATATTTAAATTGAGGAAATGAATAAAATGATTGTGTGCAGATTGACCAAAATGAGAATTATGAGATCACTTGCTAAATCCATGAGGATGGATAAGGCAACTATTTCTCCACAATCTTTCAAAAATCCTTGAAAGAAATTATTTCTAATTTAGATTTTTGAGGAAGAATCTAAATTCCCCCAATGATGAGGAAAGTAGTTGGGAAGAGGTAAAAAAGCTGGAAAAGCTGAGGAAAAGCATAAAACATCTTTAAAGAATCCCTAAAATGGGAATCCTAGGCAAACAAGAAGAAAAGCATCCTGCTATTTTGGACGCAGAATTAGAAACATGCTTTGGGGAACAATAGCTTAAATAAGCTGTTCCTACATAGATTAGAGATTAGTCTGTTCTAGGAGGTGATCTCAGCTCGGGGGTGAGTTGTGGGTGACAAAAGGACTCTAAGGTTGGGAGGTTGGTCGATCGCATGAGTGGTATGTCTCTAAATTTATTGATGGGTTTACTTCATCTAGTATGAATTGGCTACATATAAAATTTGATTATATATTAGAATTATAAATGCTACATTTAACAGAATTAATCATAAGGAAATTACCTTTATAATTCAGTATAGTTGTAGGCAAGAAACTCTGTCAAGTAGAATCCCACAGAAACTCTAAACCAAGGTTGGTTTAAATCTGGGGATACATATTCCTTCACAGATGATTTAGCTGTAAGATAATTCTGATCTATTAGTATACAACTATGAGTATGATTAGTTAAATTGAGGAGAAATTCTCCAAATTTTCTAAATTAATACTTAAGTTAAATGCTGGAGAATGTTAGTACTTCATAGTTCACGAAACTGTAACTTTAATCTATTTATGGAAGAAATGAAACAGTGGGAAAATGAATGTACAGAGTGCCAAAGTAATTACTTAGTTAGGTATTAAATAAAGAGCAGGGAGTTATAATAAATTCAACAATTGTGCATTGAATGAGAAAGAAAAGATTTTATAGACTGACTTTAGGGTCAGCACATCATTCATAAGAAAACAGAGGCCCAACAACAAGTTATTGCTGCAGATAATAAATTTATTATACATTATAAGGAAACAAATATCCATTAGCATGAAGCTGCTTATTAGTCTATAATGGAACCATTTCTACATTAGAGGATAAGACTAGTAGCTGAAAGAAAGCTAAGTAAATAAACAACATGCTGAATTACCACAGTAGGGCATATTTAAATATATGTATTCTAGTCTATCATGAGAACCCAAGTCAAGGGGGAAAAATAGTAGATTATAAATACAAATTTTTGCTAGACATTAAACTAGAGACACATATTCATACACCCACCTGTAGATAATTTAGACAAATATCCTGTGCAAATTATTAACAAGGGTATAAAATAGAATTGGTAATATATTGTACTATTCCCAAAATTAGTGAAGAAACTTAGCTACTGTTACTATCAAAAAAAAAAAAAAACTATACACTAGTGAGGCATGGGAATCACATGTAAATGTCCTTGACCAAACATATTACTACTACGAAAATAGTAGTTACAGAACAATAATAAAATGCGTATCATGAGAGTACAGGAAACTGATTTACAATATGGAGAAGAGTAATACACTATTCATTAAAATATTAGCATGATAGTAATATAGTTTAACGTCTGTATGGTATGAAAGCTCCAAGGAAATAAAATACACATAGAAATCCATTAAATCAAACTGGGTAGTATGAAAAGTAAGGTACAATATGTGTATATGATATACATATATATATAAAAATCCAAACGTTTATACGCCACTGTGGCCTGGGGAGAGTTTCATAAGGCTCCGAGAGCTGATATAAATACACATACAGTATTGGGAATTAATATTTGAAATTGTCAAAAAAAATAAAAAAATTCTATAACTTTATCAGTACAATTTTTAAGCTGTAGAAGGAGGGACTTCCTCTAACCAGTGCTTGGTGAATACCGACCTGCGACAGGCAAGAGAAGTCAATGTTAAATGTCGGAAGAAGCCACGACTCTCCTTGCTCCAGAGAGAGAGTAAGGGTAGGTCGTAGTTACCTGCAAGAGACAAAAATTCCAAAATAAATACGATGCACAGTATGACGAGGAAGAAAAGGTGGAATAGATATAAAATGATAGCTAAGAGGAGAATGGTTACCTGGTGAGAGAGACACTTAACTCCATCCATACCTTGTACATATAAATGGAAATTTTCATCAATACATACAACATGAAGGTGGCATTTAAATTTAAATGGTGAACGAACCCGAGGTATGTAGTGCTACACAGGTCGAAAAACAAAATAAAAACGAACCTGAACGTCAAGAGGGCTAGCATCCCTCTGGCACCATGCGAACTTCCTTATAGAAAACTTTGAGGAGCGTAATACAGAAGGTCATCTCCGAAACCCAAGAGCATGCGTGCTATTCCAGCTCGGGATGAAACGTATAGGGAAATATCCATACCCTAAGTTCAAATTGCTCAAATCGAAGAAATTGAAAACGAAGTACCCAATTCTCTGCAAAACAATAGAACATATTGTGTAAACGCACCCAGACTTGACCAATTGTTAGATGGAATTAAATATGGAGCTAAACGATGGCAAAGGATTCATTTAAACCCAAAAAACTCTCAGCACTGACGCGAAGCAAGAAGCGTAAACCTAAACCAGAAAAGGAAATTCCATAATAGAGCGTGATACTTCAAGTCAATAGGAATTATCATACCTGCGTGGCCATTGTAGTGCAGAGATACGCGAACGACGGGAATGAGTCCCGCTCAGTTCCTATAGCCACTGATTCAACTGTTATTCAACAAACCAAACGAAGAGGAAGAGAAAAGAACCGACAAACAACATGAAAGGATGAATTTATATCAATCTCATCTGAATCGATTAATGAAACCCTAATGCCAAGGATGAATCGGCGTCGTTCACGTGGCAGGATCTCAAGGGTGAGGCCACGGATCGAAGGGTTAATTAACAATGTACAATATACGTTTAACATTTATTACGACAGGCCATGAAACTAATGCCACAACCTTCAGGCCGTGCCATAGCAATTGCCATGACATCAAGGTAGGCTGACGAAGCGAGTTAAGAGTTACGTGGACCGACTCACGTGATCACGAATGGACAGGAACCCCTTCACAATCGTTGCGACGAGACGGAAATTATGAATGAGCTTACGTGGATTTTTGCATTCCATCTCCAGTTACACTATCGTTGAACCAATCTATAACCTTGTATTGCGTGAAGGCCAATGCAATGATTCAAATCTTGATATCAAAAGGACGAGAAATTCATAAATAGACATAAGTGTGGGTACGCATAGAGATAAACATAGGTAGATTAAATCCCACAAAAGGGTCATAGGTCATCAACGAGTAGAGACCATGGAATAAGAAACATATAAAATAGAAGTGTTTGCATATAGGACCATTGATAGTTAACAATGTAGACCACCGATTTCACATATGTTTATCAAAATTACCATAGGGTGAATATGCAAAGGTTGGTCATCATCGAAAGGTGGATGGTAGATCAATCCATCACGTATTATGTTAAATATGTAAATGTGTTTCCTATTGGAGTACAAATTTATTTAAGACCCAGGTGGATCGATGTAGTTGGTATATGAGTAGTAATTGAAAAGAAAATTTTGATCTGCTCAAACCTACAAAGTAATAAAAAAGTACGTTATTAGCATTAAACTTGAGATGAAAAAAAAAAATTGAGGAAGAAAAATGGGAGGTGTGAAAAATGGTATCAGAGCCCAAGTTATAAAACTGGGCTGGTGACATTGTGCTCACTGTGGCTGTGTGTTCACTGTATAAATGTATTTTTGTAGAAAAAAAAAAAAAATTTATTTTTATTTTCACTGATTTGTGTTGTGTAGTGTACAGTGGTGCTGAAATGGCAGAAGGTGATGAAATCTATGTTGATCTGCGTGATGAGGATAATGCATCAGATCCCAATGCGCCCATGATGGCTATGTTGCGGGAGTTGCAACAAAAGTTGGCTGAGATAAAAAGCCAGAATGACAGATTGTCATTAGCCAATGAGGAGCAGGAAAAGCTCATCAACGAATTAACTTCGCGGAACAGCCAAGACGGAAAAGGTTTCGGAAAGAGCAATACTGATGAGTCTGAAGATGATGATGTTGTTAGGCATCAATACAAGCAGAAAAAGGAATTACAGGGGGAATTTCAAAAAATCAAACCTCCCTCCTATGATGGGGAGAAGGAGGAAGATGCGGAAGCTTGGTTATTGAACATGATTAAGTATTTCCAGGTCTATGAATATGAGAGCAATCTAAAGGCCATATTAGTTGCTTACCAGCTACAAGGTAAAGCTACCTTGTGGTCGGAAGAGACGAAAATGGTCCATGCCATTGATGAAAAGACAGTTACTTGGGAAGATTTCCAGGTTAAGTTTAAAAATCGCTACTTGAATGAGCATTACTATGATGAAAAAGCAAAGGAATTCCATGAACTTAGACTGGGACAGCTCACTATTGATGAGTTTGTTACTAAGTTTACAAATCTACTGAGATATGTACCCTACATAAGGGAAGAAAAGGCAAAAGTACAAAGGTTTCTGAATTGTTTGCCTGCTGTATACAAAGAGAAAATCGAGTTTGACAACCCAAAAACAATGGACGAAGCTGTTAGAAAAGCCAGATTATGTTACCAACAGTTCAAAGGAAAAACTGAACAAGGGAAAAGCTGGGTAAATAAGAATGAGTTCAAAGGGAGGAAACAGAAACCAGCCTATTTAAAGAATTTTGGCAGAGATCATCAGCGGAAAATGTTTAATAAACCCAAAGAAAGTCAAACTGCTCAGTCCCAAGTGGCTTCAAAACAAATAGATGGAGACAGTAAAAAGGAAGGGACAGTCAGAATGAAGGAACCCTTGAAATGTTGGGGCTGTGGAGAACCCCATCTTCTGAGGGATTGTCCTCATCAAAACATTCAGATGATTATGAGAGATCGAGAAGCCACCACAGTAAATGACATAGCCAGAAATATACCAACTATCAGTGCAGCTTTGGAAAATCGACATGCAGAACATCAAGCTACAATGGTGGAAATGGAGGGTAAGATTTATGACTTATTTGTTACTGTTCTAATTGATCCGGGTGCTTCTTTGAGTTACATTAATCCAAAGATTGTAGAAAAATGTAACCTAAAAACTGAAAAATTTCAGCAGTCATGGTTGGTACAGCTGGCCACTGGAACTAAGAGAAAAGTAACACATAAACTTCCCTGAACAGCAATCAAATTAAATGATTTTCAAACAGAAGTAAATTTGAACATTCTGCCCTTAGGTTCATATGACCTACTGATAGGAATGGACTGGCTGGAAAAGAAGAAAGCTTTGATGAACTGCTGGGATAAGACTTTGTATTGTGTAGATGAGGAAGGGAAACCTTTTATTCTCAAAGGAAAACCAAAACCTATCTCGGTAAGACAAATTTCAGCATTGCAATTAAAAAGAACAACTAGAAAAGGATATCAAGTCTATGCTGTACATGTGGAAGAAATAGAACAAAAAACTGAATAAAACTTGCTGGATGTATTACCAGTGATAAGAGAATTTAAGGAAGTTTTTCCAGATGAAATTCCTCATCTTCCACCCCAAAAGAGAGATTGATTTTTCAATCAATCTAGTGCCGGGAGCAGTACCTGTTTCCCGAGCCCCCTATCGAATGAGCCCCCCTGAACTTATGGAGATGAAAATGCAATTGCAAGAATTGTTAGATAAAGGTTATATCAGACCGAGTGTGTCTCCTTGGGGAGCACCTGTGCTGTTCGTGAAAAAGAAAGATGGAACTTTTAGGATGTGCATTGATTATCGACAACCGAACAAGTTGACCATTAAAAATAGATACCCTTTGCCTCGAATTGATGATCTTTTTGATCAAGTGAGAGGAGCTTCAGTATTTTCGAAGATTGACTTAAGAACTAGTTATCACCAGCTCAGAATCAAGGAAGAAGACATCAGCAAAACAGCCTTTCGAACCAGGTATGGTCACTACGAATTTGTAGTCCTACCTTTTGGTTTGACAAATGCCCCTTCCACATTTATGTGTCTAATGAACAATGTGTTAAACAAGTACTTGGATAAATTTTTCCTTGTGTTCATAGATGATATTTTAGTCCACTCAAAAAGTGAGGAGGAACATAAAGAACACTTGAGGATAGTATTACAAACTCTAAAGGAAAAAGATAATATCCAATACTTGGGGCATATTATTTCCGAACAAGGCCTTGTTGTTGACCCTGAAAAGATAAAGGCTATAAAAGAATGGCCTGTACCAACCGATGTTTCAGCAGTGAGATCATTCATGGGGATTGCAGGCTATTATCGCAGATTTGTGGAGAGGTTTTCTGCCATAGCACATCCCATAACATCATTACAAAGGAAGGGTGTCAAATTCGAGTGGACTGAAAAATGTCAAAACAGTTTTGACCAATTAAAACTAAAACTTACTACTACCCCTATCTTGAATATTGCAGATCCTAATAAATAATTTGTTGTATGCACAGATGCCTGTAGAGAGGGGTTGGGAGGCGTTATTTTGCAAGAAAATCCAGTTATTGCCTACGAGTCTAGGAAACTGAAGATACATGAACAAAACTATAGTTCATATGATTTGGAGTTAGCTGTCATTATTCATGCTTCGAAAATGTGGCGACACTATCTCCTTGGAAAGAAATTTACGTTGATGACTAATCATATTAGTCTCAAATATTTCTTTTCCCAAACTGATTTGAATGCTAGACAAGCCAGATGGCTGTCCTTTCTAAGTGAATTTGATATGGACATAAAACATATCAAAGGGAAAGAAAATAAAATTGCTGATGCATTGAGTAGAAATGCTTGTCAGAATATCAATAGCATTGGAAGTAGTGCTCAGATAGATGTAGAAGATTTGGTGAAAAAGGCAGCAAACCAAGATCCAAATTATGAAACCCTGCTAGTGAAATTACAAAAAAAGGGGAAAACTGATTTCACTCAAAACCAGAAAGGGCTGATCTGTTATAAGAACAGATTGTATATTCCCAATGTAGAGTCCTTAAAAACGGAAATTTTGGATGAATATCACAAACAACCATATGCAGGAAATCCAGGATACCAGAAAATGTTAACAGCCCTGAAAAAGAAGTTGTTCTGGCCAGGAATGAAGAGAGATGTAGCAGAATATTTAACTAGATGTATGGAATGTCAACTAGTCAAAGTTGAGCACCAACATCCTGCTAGTCTTTTAAACCCTTTGCCGGTTGCAGAATGGAAATGGGACACAGTTTCCATGGATTTCATAACAGGATTACCCAAAACCAAACACCAACATGATTTAGTAATGGTAGTAGTAGACACTTTAACAAAAGCTGCACATTTTATACCAGTGAAATCTACCTTTGGGACAACTCAAGTAGCGAACATGTTCCTGAAGGAGGTTGTAAGGCTCCATGGGGTGCCAAAGGTGATTGTTTCTGACCGAGATGCTAAGTTTACAACAGCTTTTTGGAAAGGACTATTTGGAGGGATGGGTACTAAATTGAATTTTAGTACTGCTTACCACCCTCAGACAGATGGTCAAACAGAAAGAACAAATCAAATTTTGGAGGACATGCTGAGAATGTATGTGATGGATAGGCCATGAAAGTGGGAAGATTACTTGCATTTAGCTGAATTTGCCTATAATAACAGCTACCAATCCTCCATCAAAATGAGTCCGTTTGAGGCACTGTATTGAAGGAAATGTCGTACTTCTTTGAGATGGAGTCAGCCAGAAGATAAACTAATGTTGGGACCAGATGCTTTACAAGAGATGGAAACAATTGTCAAACATATACAAAGAAACATCAAGACAGCACAAGATCGCCAGAAGAACTATGCTGATAAGAAAAGAGTGCATCGAGAGTTTAAAGTGGGGGAGCATGTGTATTTGCGTATTAAACCCAAAAATATTACCCTTTATGCTGGAAGTTGTGCAAAACTGGCTCCTAGATATTGTGGCCCTTTTGAAGTATTAGAAAGGGTGGGACCAGTGGATTACAAACTGGCCTTACCACCCCATGTTAGAGTTCATGATGTGTTTCATGTTTCGTTATTAAAAAGATATTTGCATGATGCTTCTCACATAGTTGATTGGAATGTTGTACAGGTGGAACCAGAAGGGGAGTTTCTGCCAGAACCGCTTCAAATATTGGAGCGGGAAGAAATTGAATTGAGAAACAGAACAGTAGCAAGAGTAAAGTTGCAGTGGAAGCACTTTACTGCTGAAGAAGCTACATGGGAAAGAGAAGCTGAAACGATGGAAAGATATCCATTTTTGTTTGAGAAATGAACTCTAGTAGTTGAATAACAACACCGAGGATGGTGTTTATTTTCAGAGGGAGAATATGTAACACCCCCAATTTATGTGTTTGAATTTCAAAGCTAGACATTTGAACTTTAATCCTAAGGGGAGTGGACCCCAAAGGATAAGTATTTTGTGAATGTAATTAAATATTTAAATTGAGGAAATGAATAAAATGATTGTGTACAAATTGACCAAAATGAGAATTATGAGATCACTTGCTAAATCCATGAGGATGGATAAGGCAACTATTTCCCCACAATCTTTCAAAAATCCTCGAAAGAAATTATTTATAATTTAGATTTTTGAGGAAGAATCTAAATTCCCCCAATGATGAGGAAAGTAGTTGGGATGAGGTAAAAAAGCTGAAAAAGCTGAGGAAAAGCATAAAACAGCTTTAAAGAATCCCTAAAATGGGAAGCCTAGGCAAACAGGAAGAAAAGCATCCTTCTATTCTCGACGCAGAATTAGAAACATGCTTTGGGGAACAATAGCTTAAATAAGCTTCTCCTACACAGATTAGAGGTTAGTCTGTTCTAGGAGGTGATCTCAGCTCGGGGGTGAGTTCTGGGTGACAAAAGGACTCTAAGGTTGGGAGGTTGGTCGATCGCATGAGTGGTATGTCTCTAAATTTATTGATGGGTTTACTTCATATAGTATGAATTGGCTACATATAAAAGTTGATTATATATTAGAATTATAAATGCTACATTTAACAGAATTAATCATAAGGAAATTACCTTTATAATTCTGTACAGTTGTAGGCAAGAAACTCTGTAAAGTAGAATCCCACAGAAACTCTAAACCAAGGTTCGTTTAAATCTGGGGATACATACTCCTTCACAGATGATTTAGCTGTAAGATACTTCTGATCTATTAGTATACAACTATGAGTATGATTAGTTAAATTGAGGAGAAATTCTCCAAATTTTCTAAATTAATACTTAAGTTAAATGCTGGAGAATGTTAGTACTTTATAGTTCACGAAACTGTAACTTTAATCTGTTTCTGGAAGAAATGAAACAGTGAGAAAATGAATGTATAGAGTGCCGAAGTAATTACTTAGTTAGGTATTAAATAAAGAGCAGGGAGTTATAATAAATTCAAAAACTCTGCATTGAATGAGAAAGAAAAGATTTTATAGACTGAATTTAGGGTCAGCACATCATTCATAAGAAAACAGAGGCCCAACAACAAGTTATTGCTGCAGATAATAAATTTATTATACATTAGAAGGAAACAAATATCCATTAGCATGAAGCTGCGTATTAGTCTATAATGGAACCATTTCAACATTAGAGGATAAGACTAGTAGCTGAAAGAAAGCTAAGTAAATAAACAACATGTCGAATTACCACAGCAGGGCATATTTAAATATATGTATTCTAGTCTATCATGAGAACCCAAGTCAAGGGGGAAAAATAGTAGATTATAAATACAAATGTTTGCTAGACATTAAACTAGAGACACATATTCATACACCCACCTGTAGATAATTTAGAAAAATATCCTATGCAAATTATTAACATGGGTATAAAACAGAATTGGTAATATATTGTACTATTCCAAAAATTAGTGAAGAAACTTACCTACTATTACTATCAAAAAAAAAAAAAAACTATACACTAGTGAGGCATGGGAATCACATCTAAATGTCCTTGACCAAACATATTACTACTACGAAAATAGTAGTTACAGAACAATAATAAAATGTGTATCATGAGAGTACAGGAAATTGATTTACAATATGGAGAAGAGTAATACACTATTCATTAAAATATTACCATGAAAGTAATATAGTTTAACGTCTGTATGGTATGAAAGCTCCAAGGAAATAAAATACACATAGAAATCCATTAAATCAAACTGGGTAGTATGAAAAGTAAGGTACACTATGTGTATATGATATACATATATATATAAAAAAATCAAAATGTTTATACGCCACTGCGGCCTAGCAAGAGTTTCATAAGGCTCCGAGAGCTGATATAAATACACATACAGTATTGGGAATTAATATTTGAAATTGTCAAAAAAAAAAAAAAATTCTATAACTTTATCAGTACAATTTTTAAGCTGTAGAAGGGCGGACTTCCTCTAACCAGTGCTCGGTGAATACCGACCTGCGAGAGGCAATAGAAGTCAATTTTAAATGTCGAAAGAAGCCACGACTCTCCTTGCTCTAGAGAGAGAGTAAGGGCAGGTCGTAGTTACCTGGAAGAGACAAACATCCCAAAATAAATACGATGCACAGTATGATGATGAAGAACAGGTGGAATAGATATAAAATGATAGCTAAGAGGAGAGTGGTTACCTGGCTAGAGAGACACTTAACTCCATCCATACCCTGTACATATAAATGGAAATTTTCATCAATACATACAACCTGAAGGTGGAATTCAAATTTAAATGGTGAACAAATCCGAGGTATGGAGTGCTACATAGGTCGAAAAACAAAATAAAAATGAACCTGAACGTCAAGAGGGCTAGCATCCCTCTAGCACCATGCGAACTTCCTTATAGAAAACTTTGAGGAGCGTAAGACAGAAGGTCTGCTCCGAAACCCAAGAGCATGCGTGCTATTCCAGCTTGGGATGAAACATATAGGGAAATATCCATACGCTAAGTTCAACTTACTCAAATCGAAGAAATTGAAAACGAAGTACCCAATTCTCTGCAAAACAATAGAACATATTGTGTAAACGCACCCAGACTTGACCAATTGTTAGATGGAATTAAATCTGGAGCTAAACGATGGAAAAGGATTCATTTAAACCCAAAAAAATCTCAGCGCTGACGCGAAGCAAGAAGCGTAAACCTAAACCAGAAAAGGAAATTCCATAATAGAGCATGATACTTCAAGTCAATAGGAATTATGATACATGCGTGGCCATTATAGCGCGGAGATACACGAACGACGAGAATGTGTCCCGCTCAGTTCCTATAGCCACTGATTCAACTGTTATTCAACAAACCAAATGAAGAGGAAGAGAAAAGAACCGACGAACAACATGAAAGGATGAATTTATATCAATCTCATATGAATCGATTAATGAAACCATAATGCCCAGGATGAATCGGCGTCGTTCACGTGGCAGGATCCCAAGGGTGAGGCCACAGATCGAAGGGTTAATGAACAATGTACAATATACGTTCAACATTTATTATGACAGGCCATGAAATTAATGCCACAGCCTTCAGGCCGTGCCATAGCAATTTCCATGACATCAAGGTAGGCTGACGAAGCGATTTAAGAGTTATGTGGACCGACTCACGTGATCACGAATGGACAGGAACCCTTCACAATCGTTGTGATGAGACGGAAATTATGAATGAGCTTACGTGGATTTTCGCATTCCATCTCCAGTTACACTATCGTTGAACCAATCTATAACCTTGTATTGTGTGAAGGCCAATGCAATGATTCAAATCTTGATATCAAAAGGACGAGAAATTCATAAATAGACATAAGTGTGGGTATGCATAGAGATAAACATAGGTAGATTAAATCCCATAAAAGCGTCATAGGTCATCAACGAGTAGAGACCATGGAATAAGAAACATATAAAATAGAAGTGTTTGCATATAGGACCATTGATAGTTAACAATGTAGACCACCGATTTCACATATGTTTATCAAAAATACCATAGGGTGAATATGCAAAGGTTGGTCATCATCGAAAGGTGGATGGTAGATCAATCCATCACGTATTATGTTAAATATGTAAATGTGTTTCCTATTGGAGTACAAATTTATTTAAGACCCAGGTGGATCGATGTAGTTGGTATATGAGTAGTAATTGAAAAGAAAATTTTGATCTGCTCAAACCTACAAAGTAATAAAACAGTACCTTATTAGCATTAAAATTGAGATGAAAAAAAAAAATTGAGGAAGGAAAATGGGAGGTGTGACAAGTTACTGCAAAAAAATGCAGTAAGCTCATTTCCCAAACCAAAAAATTCATTTTCCTGATGATCCACCCCCAGGGAAAGAAGAAGACTGTGGCCACGACCTTCAGACAGGGCTCCTCTACACGACAACAAAAAATGGATAAGGTTGTGGAGGAGTACAGGGACATCTTCACCTCACCCACAGGGGTTCCTCTGCACTGTTAGGTCAAGCACCCGACTGATCTGACCCCAAGTGCGTCGCTACCCAATGGATTGATATATCGGTGCTCTGTTCTGGAGAATGATGAAATCAAGAGGTAGATTCAGGAGTTGTTGTAGAAAGGTCACATAAGACGAAGTTCATCGCCCTGTGGGAGCCCGATCGTGTTGGTACAGAAGAAGGATGGGACGTGGAGACTCTGTATTGACTATCGAGTGCTGAACAAGATCACTGTTCGGAATAGGTACCCAATCCCATGGATTGATGACCTTCTAGAACAACTCAAAGGTGAAAAATATTTCATCAAGATCGACCTGAAGTCTAGGTATCACCAGGTACCAATTGAACCCTCTGATGTGTGGAAGACTGCCTTCAAAGCCAAGGAAGGCCTTTTCAAATGGTTAGTCATGCCTTTTGGGTTGACGAATGCTCCCGCAACCTTCATGAGGATGATGGACAACATCTTGTGGCCATTCACCAACTCATTTGTAGTGGTGTACTTGGATGACATTCTGATCTTTAGCCAGAGTTGGGAAGAGCACCTTCACCACATCCGACAAGTCCTCCAAACACTGCGGCAACACAAGGTGTGTGCCAATTTGGAGAAGTGCACGTTTGGCATGACCCAGATTCAATATCTGGGATACATTATTGATGAAAGGGGGGTGCATGTGGATCCAGCCAAGATCCAAGTCATTCGGGATTGGCCAGCCCCAACCACTATAACAGAGCTTGGCAGCTTTCTGGGTCTTGCTAATTTCTACCATAGATTCGTGTTGGGATTCTCTCATATCACTTGGCCCTTGAGTCAAGTCACCAAGGGAGGAGTTAGAGAAAAATTCTTTTGGTCGAAACCTCAACAGAAGGCATTCACAGAATTGAAAAATCGCCTTTGTTCTGCCCCAGTGCTCACATTACCAGACTTGCAACAACCATTTGAGATAGAGACAGATGCCTCTGACTATGCTATTGGGGTAGTTCTTACTCAACAGGGACATCTAGTGGCATATCACAGTGAGACTTTGTCTAACACAGTTCACAAGTATCCCACTTATGACAAATAAATGTATTCCATTGTGCAAGCTTGTCGACAATAGAAGCATTACATTTTGGGGAAGGAAACAATCATCCACACAAACCACCAGCCCCTACAGTTCATACAGACACAAGGGAAGTTGCAGAATGATCGCCATCAGAAGTGGTCCACATATTTGCAACAGTTTCATTTGAATATCAAGTACAAGAAGGGTAGCACCAATAATGTTGCAGACTACCTCAGCCAACCACCGATCGTGGCGCTCACCACCGTGCTCAACTCTTGTGGGCATCAGACTTCTGATTGGCCGCTTCTCTATGAGAGTGACCCAAAATTCGGCCATACTTACAAGGCACTCTTGGGGGGTACATAAGTTCCAAATTTTCACCTCCAAGATGCACTTTTATGTCACCTGGGACACCTTTGTGTTCCTTCAAGCAAGCGTGCCAAGATGATATGGGAAGCACACTACAGTCGAGTCGCTGGGAATTTCGGGGTTGAGAAAATAGTAGCAATCCTGCAGAAGTATTTCTATTGGCCGAACCTTCGAAATGATGTTGAGAGGCACATCAGATCATGCACTACTTGTGCCATTGCCAAATCGACCATTAAGAAGCAAGGCGTATATACTCCGCTACCTACCCCTAGTCGGCCTTGGAAATCCATCTCCATGGATTACATGTTAGGCCTACCTTCTACTAAGTAGGGAAATACTGTGTTTTCATGGTCGTTGACATATTCTTGAAGATGGCCATCATGGTTGCCTGCAAGAAGAATATCACAACAGAAGCCACTGCTAAACTCTTCTTTGAACGAGTGTTGGTGCACGTTGGGATCCCACAGTCTATCATATCAGATTGGGATAGCAAGTTCCTCAGCACATTTTGGTTCAGCCTCTGGTCAATGTTGGATACCAAGCTCACCAAGTCCACAGCTTTCCATCCCTAAACAGATGGCCAGACACAGGTCGTCAACAGAATGCTTGTACACATTCTGCGCATGTACAATTCAAAGCATCCACGCACATGGGAAAAGAGCCTCCCATATGTACAACATAGTTATAATCGGGCTCTCCACAGTTCAATCGGCCATAGCCCCTTTCAGGTGGGCTTGGGATTCCAGCCACTATGTCCTATTGACGTAGCCATACCATTTGCAGTTGCTCAGGCCGATTCAGCTCATGTCCAGTCTGAAGTTGACAAAGCAATTAGCTTCATCGAGCGCATTCAAAACATCTGCCAATAGGTTCATGATATATTGGACAGAGCCAATGCCAAGTACAAGCAACGCCATGATCAACACCGGGTGCCACACAACTTCCAGGTGGGCGACAAAGTATGGCTACATTTGTAGAAGGAGTGCCTCACTGGACCCACCGCAAGCTTCGCCCGCTCTAATACGAGTCGTACACCATCACCAAGGTTGTAGGGAACAATGACTTTGAGCTCAGTATTCCACCATTCCTTAGTCTTCACCCAGTCTTCAATGTGGATCACCTTCGTCCTTACTTCCCACCTCTACTGGACACCTCAGGCATTGCAGAACAACTCACACCAATAGAGTTAAACCCAGACTGCATGGAACAGGCCACCACAGATTGTATCAGGGACATGAAAATAAAGAGCACTCGCCAAAAGAACATCCAACTGTATCGGGTTGTCAAAGCTAGCCAACTCCTGCACCAAGGCAAGTGCTTCACCAAGGACCAAGTTTAGCAGAAGTTTCCTCATCTCATGGAAGAACTCAACGCAATGGGGACCATTGCTTCTTAAGGGGGGAGGAATGATCCAGGTGGATATTTGTGGCCACCCGCCTATTCCACTTGGGGCCCCACCATTGCTTCTTTCATTTTTTTAGTTTCGGCACAACTTACTATTTTTAGCAGTTTTTCGGGTCCTGAACTTCCGGAGCCGTTTTGAGGCCCTAAACGACGTTTTTTTGGCATTGCACCTCCAGCGAATATCATTCCATTCCATTCTAGAATGGATATTTGTGGTGAAAGTTGTAGTCCTCGGATAGATCTTTCTAATGATGTACCATGTGCATCAAACGGAGATAGTATGCCAAAGTTATGTCCCTGGGAAGTTGTAACACCAATTTACCCAAATGGGGCCCATAGTTTTGGCGCTTCATCTCCTAGGGTTAGGTTTTTGGATGTTTAGAGTTCTCCTTTGTTTCTCAATAATAATTAGGCCCTCGAGCCTCATTGTAACTCAGTTCAAAGGCCTGTAGCCGCCACATATCTTCTCAGAGATAGCTACCAGTGCCCTAGCTAGTTTTATTTCCATTCTGTCTGTAAGAAAATTTCAGTTCTTTGATATTAATGAAATGAAGTGTTGTTTCCACTGCATCTCTGTATTTATGGTTATATGTTTATTGTGTTGCATTCCTACATAAATCCGGATCAGCTATATATTATGCATGTTGTGAGTTTAATTTCAAGATTTATGGAAAAGCCAAAGGAGGCAGATTGGCAAGAAGCAAAGAGAATTCTGAGGTATGTGAAAGGAACAAAGAGGTATGGTGTTTTATACACGTCTTCAGAAAATTTTGAATTAATTGTATATACTGGCAGTGATTGAGCTGGAAGTATAGATAACACGGAAAGCACCTCTGGATATTTTTTTCATATGGGATCAGGAGCCATCTCATGGGCTTCTAAGAAATAGTCAATTGTGGATTTATCAACAACAGAGATAGAGTATGTGGCAGCTACAACAACAACGTGTCAAGCAGCATGGATGAGGAGAATGTTAAGAGATTTGTGTCATGAACAAGTAAAAGGCACAATCGTTTATTCTGATAATAGCTCATCAATAGCTTTATCCAATAATTCAATGTTTCATAAGAGGACAAAACACATTGATGCAAAGTATCACTACATCAGAGAATTAGTGAACAATGGAGAAAATTTTCTGAAGCATTGTAGAATAGAAGAGTAGTTTGTTGATATCTTAACAAAACCATTGGGGTAGAAAAGTTTTAATTTTCTCAGGAAGTGTTTGGGAATGTATAAGAACAATAGTTGTGATCAAGGGGGAGTGTTGGAGATAACCCCAACTACAAATATGTGGCATAAAGGACAAAACAATTCAATTTTTGATTTGAAGAATGAAGGATAGAAATAGCAGTGATTTCTTGTTCTGATTGACACTCCACCATGTATTCAATTCTATGTTTTAAATACCCTTGCAAAACCAAATTTTGATTTTAAACGTCGTAGCCCTTTGTCCATTCACAGAATCATGGATTAAAATGATGCAACCCTTCCATTTAACTCTATACACCTACCCGCCATAAACCATCCACCAACCATTTTAATTGCCGCACATTTTTTTTTGAATTTAAAAGAGTCCACGACATTTATGTGCAGCCCGCCAGGTTCCACGTCACATATCCCTCAGCCAATCATGCATTATTTCAAGCTCTGAAGCTTACGTCACCATCTCCATGTTCGTGTGAGAAACTATGGTCCCACCATACCACGTAGACCACCCAGCAGCTAATCAAAACCATATTGCATAGTTTCGAGTCGATGTCGCCTGACCTGCACGATCGCACGATAAGGGAGGACCCACCTTCACCTTTGACAAATAGAGCATCGTCACACAACTTCAGTGTACAGTCATCCAGCGGGCTAATCAATGCGATAAAGCCCATTGCATGATATTGAAATATTTTGTGAAATAATGTTATAAGGGTTAAAACTTTGGTTAATGTTTTAATTTGTATATGTCGTGACAATAGTTTTATTTAAGTCTTAAAATTAGGATTATAATATATGTTGTAAACATATATGTTTACAATATATATATATATATATATATATACTGTTATGTAATGTGGGGTGTGTACACAAAAAGAAGAAGAGAGGCAGTGACTGTATATGCCAAGGAGCAGTATATGCAAAAACAACAGAAGAATGTGCATTAGGGGAATTTTGAGGTCTAAAATGGGCCTCCTAAGAAAAATGTACAACAAAAATAAACTTTATAACAACCAATAGGATTCAAGATGATGATTTCAACCATGGGGGATGATTCACCATTTTTTAAATAAAAGGGTAAAAATATTAAAAAATAATAAAATAATAGTATTTTTCAACTCGTATTTTCAACTTATCTCCCAAAATTTTTACTCAAATTTTGAGCGGGAGTACTCGTTGGATGCGAAATTTAATTCCTCATCCAAGGAGTACTCATGTTGCATACTTTCGATGAACTCTACTACACGAAAAATGAGAAATACATAAAAAAGTGTGATTGTAATCACGTTTTTTATGTATTTATCATTTTTCGTGTAGTAGGACCCATCGAAAGTATGCAACATGGGTACTCCTTGGATGGGGAATTAAATTTCACATTCAACGAGTACTCCCGCTCGAAATTTGAGTAAAAACTTTGGGAGATAAGTTGAAAATATGAGTTGAAAAAGTAGTTTTTCCATTTTTCCCTCTAAAATTTGATGATGTCATCAAATCTTATTTGATTTTTTCCACTATTATTTTATAATTTCCTTAGGAGGCCCATTTTAGACCTCAAAATTCCCCTTATGGTGTGCCGAGAGGAAGTGAAGGAGCACCGTGTGTGTGTGTAGCAGCTCACAAAAGGGCATTTTTGTTTGTAAATCCAGAACATTAGTTCTTAGGGGAGATCTTTGTAATAGTCCAGTTCTTATTTAATGAAATAGTGTTTTGCTCAATCTCTGTGCACATTGTTTTATTGTTATCTCTGTGTTGGCAGAGAATATTTTGTTTTTCACTGTGTTGAGGAATTATCATAAATTTCGACAATTTTAAATTTAAATATAATAATATTTACATTGATTTTTCATTTTGTTTTAGAATAAAAAATAAAGTAATTATGTTCCAAATTAAAGCTTGCTGCAACATTATTTTAAATTTAAATATAATAATATATATATTAATTTTTTATTTTGTGTTAGAATAAAAAATAAAGTAATTATGTTACAAAATACGCTGATAATAGTGAGAAAGATTTACAAAAAGTTTTGTATTTTAATTATTTTTATATTTTTATCAATCATATGTTGAATAAATCTGTTTTAAAAAAAATTAATTTTAATTAATTAAACTTTGATATCCAATAAATTTATTTATTCGTTTGAAATATGTTTGATCTATGATAATTTTTTGAGATATTTTATTAATATAGAACATGAAATTATCATCACAATATACTAACTAAAATTTTAACACAACATTTAACTAAAAGGAAAAAACTTTATCATAATCTTGCCCTTTTTATCTATCTATCCATGTTAGAAGAATATGGAATGACGAAAGCAAGAGGAGATGTCGGAGGTCATGGATAAAATACAAAATTATGAAATAACATGACTAGTATGCACAAAGATAAAAATATTAATTCGGAGCACATGGCTTATGGCATAGATGAAGTACAAAACTCTAAAATAAAGCTAACAAGTAGAAGATAATTTGATGTTAACATTCTCTAGAGATTTCCGTGCATTCCTATTCATAGCATTTCTCTGCCAGCAACTTTTGCTACAAACAAGGGATTTATCAAACAAATGCTAAAAACAAGATTTTGGTAATGTTTTCCAGAGAGTTGATATTCCGATATAGTTGGGAAAGGGCAGAGATATCAGATATTTATGCCAATATTACCAGCCTAGATCCATCTTAACTTCGGATCTATCAAGCACCGAGAGGGATCAAATCTCTCGAGGTGAAAACCTATTTTTTGAGTGCAAAACTTGAGGAAAGGTTTTCACCTCGAGAGATTTGATCCCTCTCGGCGCTTGATAGATCTAGAGTTAAGATGGATCTAGGCTGGTTTCAGTCGTGTGCGACCAAGGAAAATCTATCGATAATATGAGGAACATATGCTTAATTTTATCAATAATATGTAAATACATCTAATATTAACATAACCATTTTAAATATGTTAAATATGTCTGAGATTCATTGAGTCATTTAAATTTTAAATTTTATTAGTTACCTCAGTTTGTTGAGATGATAAATATTGTAAGATAACTTTAATGATGAAATAAAATTTTGAACGCAAAGTGACAATGTAATAATATTGAATGATAGAAACTGTGAATAATAAGAATGTAGTCAATTACAAAGTCTTCATTGTGATTAATTTTAAACTATTTTCTTCTACTATTCTTATTTTCACCCATGTTAGTTTTGTCATATTTTCATATTGATTATTTGAAAAGGACAGTTGGAATCGTAAACCATTTAAATATTTAGCTCGAGCTATTGTTGTAAACATCATACCTTGTCTCTCTTGCTCTCCAATATTAATAGGTTGAAATACTATAACGCAAAAATCAATGCACATTGTCAATAATTTTTTGTGCTTACACTGAAATCATTGCACACACACTATTAATCCAATGACTTTAAAATTAATGTACCATCATACATCAAATTAGAAATCAACATATACAATGAAATCAATGCAACTAATGCAAGAAATCAAATAATAATAGAAACAACATATACACTAAAATCAATGCATATAATGCAAGTAATGAAATATGATTAGAAATCAACATCTACACTCAATTAAATGAGTCTAGTGCAAGTAGGAAAATAGGATTTAAAGCCAACATCTACACTGAAATCAATGCATCTAGTGCATGCAATCAAATAGGATTAGAAATCACGATCTACACTGAAATAAATGCATTTAGTGCAAGGAATCAAATAGGATTATAAATCATCTACATTTAAATCAATGCATTCACTGCAAGCAATCAAATATAATTATAAATCAACATCTACATTGAAAGTAATGCATCTAGTGAAAGCAATCAAATAAGATCGGAAATCACCATCTACACTAAAATCAAGGCATTTAGTGAAAGCAATCAAATAGGATTAGAAATCACCATCTACATTGAAATCAATCCATTCAGTGCAAGCAATCAAATAGGATTAAAAATTATCTACATTGAAATCAATTCATCTAGTGAAAGAAATCAAGTATAAACAAAAATCTAAATCTACATTAAAATTAATGCATCTAGTGAAATCAATCAAATAGGATTAGAAATCATCATCTACACTGAAATTAATTTATTTAGTGCAAGCAATCAAATAGGATTAGAAATCATCTACATTAAAATCAATCCATCTCGTGTAAGTAATCAAATATCATTAGAAATCAACATCTACACCAAAATCAATTCATCTAGTGCAAGAAATCAAATAGGATTAGAAATCACCATCTACACTGAAATCAATGCATCTACTGCAAGAAACCTTCTTCCCTATCTCCCCCATATATATCTATATATCCATCCATATCTCCTTATTTTTCTCTTTATCTCACCCCACCATACACACACTCTCTCTCACTCCATATCTATCAATTTCCTTGTCCCTCACTCCTTCTCTCCATCTATCTTTTTTTCTCTTTACCTTACATCTATATCTATATCTCACTCTATCTCTCTATATCAACTCCAAAACATAAACTCTCTTTCTCCAATCTATATATCTATCTATCACTTCCTCCTCCTCCTCTTCTCTCTCTCTCTCTCTCTCTCCCTCTCTCTCTCTCTCTCTCGCTTCTATCTCTCTTCCTTCCTGCTATGCTTTCTCCCTCTCTCTCCATGTTCTTTATCACTCCCTCTCTCTCTCTCTCTCTCTCTCTCTCTCCACCTTTCAACCTCTATGTCTTTATTCTTACCTCCCCCTCTCTCCCTCTCCATCTTCATATCTCTTTCCCTACCTCTCTTCACCCTCTCTCTTCCTTTCTCTCCCCCCCCCCCTCTCTCTCTATCTTCACCTTCCAACTTTGTTACCATATGCCTCTCTCTCTCTCCTTCTCTCCCCCCTTCTCTCCATATCTCCTTATTTGTCTCTTTATCTCACCCCAAAACATACACACTCCCTCTTCATCTCTCCCTTGTCACTCCCCCTCTCTCTCCATTACTCACTCTCTATGTATTTATTCTTCCCTCCCTCTCTCCTCCTCCAGCTCCATCTCTCAATCCCTCCCCCTCTCCCCCTCCAAATCCATATTTCTATCCCTCCCTCTCTCCTCCCCTCTCTCCTCCTCTCTTTCAAGTCCCCTCTCCTTTCCTTCCTTTCTCTCCCTTTCTCTTCCCCCATCTCTCTCTCTCTCTCTTCATCTCTCAATCCCTCCCTCTCTCCTCCTCTCTTTCAAGTCCCCTCTCTTTTCCGTCCTCTCTCTCCCTTTATCTCCTACGTCCCTTTATCTTCCCCCATTTCTACCTCTCTCTCTCTCTATCTCTCTCTCTCTCTGACAATCCTCTCTTCCCCCATCACTCTCTTCCTCACTCTCATCATTCCTCTCTCGCCTCCTTCTATTTGACCCCCCAGCTATATTTCTTTCTCTCTCTCTCTGTCCTCCAATCCTCTCTCTTCCCCCATCACTTTATCTCACTCTCCAACTATATTACTATTTCTATCCCTTTATCCTTCTCTCCCCCCTGGTCTCCATCACACCTCCTTTCTCCTTCTCTCCCCCCTTGTCTCCATCACTCCTATGTATCTTTATCCCACCCATAAGCAAACACACTCTCTCTCCATCTCTCCCTTGTCACTCCCTCTCTATGCATTTCTTCTTCCTTTCCTCGGTCCGCCTCCAGCTCCATGTCTCTATCCCTCCTTCTCCCCTCCTCCTCTCATCATTTCTCTCTCTCCCTTTCTCTCCTACCTCCCTCTCCCTTCCCCCTTCTTTCTCTTTCTCTCACTCTTTACCCTCCAATCCTCTCTCCTTCTCCCTCGCTCTCTCCTTATCTCTATCCCACCTCCATCTTTATGTCTCCCTCTCCCTCTCTTACCCTTCTCTAACTCTCTCACTCTCTCTCTCTTCATTCCTCTTCTCCCTTCTCTTTCAATTTATCTCCATATCTCCCTTGTCACTCCCCCTATTTCTCCACCTCTATCATATATCATGATATATTAATATATATTACAATATAATAAATTTAATATTGTATTAATCTAAACATATTAAATTTAATAATATTAATATTTTAATATTAATGTTAGGGTTAATAATGTTTTTTTTGGCATGGTATTAATAATAATTTGGTCCATGGTATTTGATCCTTACACTTCATATATAATTAGATCTTGATTTCTAATCGTATTTGATATATTTTTATTTATTTACCTTACCTCTTTATACCTCTTTTATATTTACTTATTTACCATACCTATTTTATAAATATATTATTTGGCCCATGGTATTTGCACATGGTTTTATTAATAATTTGTCCCATGGTATTTTGCCCATGGTATTAATAATAATTTGTCCCATAGGCTTCACCTAAATAAAACCTGTTTTTGAGTTTTTGTAAATATAAAGTGGTTTATTGAGTAAATATAAAAATTGGTTTTATTTATTTACCATACCTCTAGTTTATTTATATTTATATTTATTTACCATACCTCATGAGTAATATAAAAATCGGTTTTATTTATTTACCATACCTATTGTTTATTTATATTTTTACGTATTTACCATATATTATTTATTTATCATATCTCTTTTTTGAGTGTTAGCAAACTCTTCATATTTTAAGTTTATATCATTTAAATTTATTTTTAATAAATTTCTAATTGTTCATTTATATGTTTATGTAAGTTATTGTTCAAGCCCACATTTTTTTGGATTCCGACATACTTACACATCGGCGTCATACTAGGCTGTAGAATGCGCCTCTCGGCACAATAAACTTAAACTATGGGCCATAGGGAATGCATCTCCAGTGAGATGTCATATAAAAACATATTTTAATTAATCAATTAATTCATTCACCCGACCATGGTGACTGCTGTCGGCAGAAATTGATGGGTTTCTATGTCTGCCATGCCATTGAGATAATAGAATGCTCTCTGGTTGGTTGGTAACCAGACGATCAGTGCAACTACTATATCTTTTATTTGACTATCGTACGTCATTGGGGGCGTCTATTGTCTTTTGGAAAAATAAAGAAAACCTTGGTAGGTTTGATAGCCACAGTTTTCGTTATGTGAAACAAGAAGCTTTCTCATCCTAAAAATTTAAAAATTTGCAAAAACCAATATCAATTTTTCGTAATGTAAATCTTGTTGAAATATTAATTTCAGATTCTGCCTCATAGTTTGATAAGTGTCTTAGACAATTTAGTTTTACTTCATTTTAAGCGAATTTTAATTGAACAATTTATTATTGATATTTTCAATGTAATTTATTTTATAATATGGTATTGTTTTTTTATTCAGAAAGAAAAAACACTGGTTTATATTATGTACCAGTTCAAAATGTGTACTTATAATCATTACAATTATCATATATGTAAAACTTAAAGGTAACCCTTACCTTCCTTGAAGAATTACTTTCAGTGTCAAGGATGCATTGATTTTCTTACATAATTTGTGTCTTACAAAATATAAATGATGGAGGTAAAACAAAAACATGAATTAACTAGCTGTAATCTCTTAGATCACTTTCTTACGATTGCATAATACATTTATCTGGGATGACATAGTAGCCAAAACAATGGCTAGTCTCTTCCTCCCAATTATATCCCCATAGGATCGCTACAAACTTCTATTCTTTAAACACGTGAAGAACATACCCCATCATAGGCAGATGATGTTGTATGCATGATGAGACCGTCATCAGCAGAGGATGTTGACTCCAAAATTAGCCTGATGAGTGAAGAAAATTATACGAAGAAGGATTGCTTGATCAAGAGTTAAGAGAAATGAAGCATAACTGTAGCGCCATCCCCTTCCGAATTCAATAGCTCATAATACATATGACCAAAAACACCATTCAAATCTTTTTTGGAAAGCCTATCTGTCTAGGAATTATTTTCGCAGAAGATGTGCTTGAAATCTATAATGGTGAAAGAATTCTTTAAAACTTTGATGCCCTCTAGTCAAGTCACAAGATCTCCTGGTGAAAGCTTGGTTCCTCAATTTAGATGGTCAATAAGTACCTTTGAGTCACCAAACACCCAAAATTCTTCAATATAGAGCCTTCTTCAATATAGAGTTGTGAAGTGAACCATAATAACCACCATAATGCCAGCACTTCTGCTCTCATATTAGACCCAATTCTGCCGTACCAAAAAATCTTGTAATAACAGTGTGGGTAAAGCATCAGCCAGACACCACACCCACATCTAAACTGCTATGAAGTGCGGTCGAAGAACCCTGTCGGGTATCAGAAATGTCATGGTATCAGAGAGATGCCATGGTATCAAAGAGCGAGATGCCAAGAATAAAGTCTGACAATACTTGAATTTCTCACATGTAAATAAGACTCAAGAGAGCAACACTTCGATATTTTTAGAGGCCAAGAATAAAGTGTCAAAGTAAATTGAAATTCGCACATGAAAAATGAGGAAGTGCATCAATTACGCATTTATCAAGAGCTTAGTTCATGACTTTCGCATCTCAGTGAATAAAACACCTATACAAATTTTGCATCTTAGCCGACAAAAAACAGAGAAAAAACGTCTCCCACTCTCTGCACCCCGCGTGAGTTGAAGTGCGCAAAAACCTAAGAAAAAATCATAAAGAATTTTTTTTATTAAAAATAAAAACAAAGCCCCTCCAAGAATTTCGAAAGTGAAAAAGTTCAATTTTTATAAGGTTCATGTTTTTTTCGAAGCCTCCACCATTTCTCGTTGAAATTTAAAAGGTTCAAAATAAGAGAAAACTCAATTGTTTTTTTAAATTCATAAAAAATTGACTCGTGTGCGTTCGTTGAAAGGCTCTATCCATAAAAAGGTTTTTTTAAGTAATTTTTTTAATGTATTTAAAATAAGAAGGATTCAAAAAAGAGGTTTTTGTTTAAAATTATTTTTAAAGATATTTTAAGGCTGAGTTTACAGGAGTTTTTTTGATTGAGAAAATTTGTAGTTGAAGGAATGGCTTCCTTTAGCGCCTTGCCATAAACTCATAATTTGTTTGGAAAAAATTATGAGTTTTGATCTTTAAGATTGAAGATATTTCTACAAGCCTAAGAATGTTTGGATACCCTACCAAATGGTTATTTAGAACCAACCCAAGAACAATTAGCAGCCATGAACAATAATTATAGGAATGTCACTGCAGAGCTAAGAAAGAAGGAGCACAAAGCCAAATCTTAGATATAAAACTCAGTCGATGACTCTATCTTCGAGAAGATAACATGCACATCAACAACAAAAGAAGCTTGGGATATTTTGAAATTTGTGTATCAAGGTAATGATACTGTGAATATTGCTAAATTGCAAAGATTGAGTTGAAGTAGAGAATGTGGATGAGTTCATGACTACAGTCATGGGAATAGTCAATAATATTAAACTCATTGGTGAAACCATTACAAATAAAAAAAAAATTTAAAAAGTCCTTCGTAGCCTTCCCAAGAAATATGACATGATTGTAACAATCATTCTAGAATCCAAAGGTTTTACAACATTCTCAGTAGAATAGTTGACTAGATCACTTCTAGCACACGAAACAAGAATCAACTTGGCAAAAGATTCCATGGAGCAATATTTTAAAGCACAACTCTCTTTTCAAAGATACAAAGGGATAGAATATAGAGTCGACATAAAGTGGGGCAAGGGAAGATCAAACCATCATCATGCAGCAAAACAATGAAGACATCCAAAAAACGAAACTCATAGAAGCTTAACATGGATAAAATCTATTGTACAATGATATTAGTGGAAGAAATTTGGGCAGTATGAACTGAATGTAGAAAGAAATAGTCATATCAACAAAGAGGTAGTTTCCATCTCTCTAACAATGAAGGAGAATCCTGTGAAAAAATGTTTCTTTCTTGTGATATTTCTGAAGACACTCACAATAAGGACCTTTGGTTGTTGTATAGTGCCTACAACAATCATATGGCAGGTAAAATATAATTTCTTTTTTATCTTGATACTTCCATAACATCATAAAAATACACTTGGAGATCGTTCTTGTTTTAAACATGAATGGAAAGATATTGTCCCCGTTCTTACTAAACAAAATAACCATAGTTTATTATGTTCCACATGGGAAGCATAACCTCATTAGTGTAGGTCAATTGATGTAGCATGGTTATGATGTAATATTTAAATGGAAAACATGCTATATTTATGACAAACCCCCCAATAGAAGACTGATAGCAAAGGTTGAAAAAATGAAGAATATGATGTTTCCATTAACTCTTAGAAGTCAAAATCTTTCACAGTCTTTTTCTCAAAATGTGTCAAGAATAGATGAGTCTCCACTATGGAATTCTAGGTATAGGAATATTTCATTTACGAGTCTAATTTAGCTTAAAAAATATTCAATGGTCACTCTTCTCCCTATTATGAATGAAAATAATTGTAATTGTGAAATCCGTATTCTAGAAAAGCATAAAAGAGATATCTTTATGACATCTTCCTCTAGATAAAAAGAGCCCTTAGAGCTAGTCCATATAGATATATGTCTCCCAATGCAAACACAGTCCATTGGTCATAGTATTTACTTTCTAACCTACATTGATTATTATAGCAGTAAGATATGGGTGTATTTTCTCAAAAATCAATCACATGCATTCTCAATGTTCAAAGAATTCAAGGAAGAAACATAAAAATAGAGTGAAAATATTTTAAAAGTCCTCATGTAAAATAGAGGAGGAGAATATAGTTCCAATGACTTCAAAGCTTTTTTTCAACAACAAGGAATCATAATGTAGAACACAACAAGATATAATTCACAGTATAATGGAGGAGCATAAAGGAAAAATAAGTCAACATGAACATGGCTAGATGTATGCTACCTGAGAAGAAGTTGTCCAATGACTATTGGGCTAAAGAAGTTTTGACAAAAGAGTGTGTACTAAACAGATCTCCAACAACTAGTATCTAAGATGTAGTACCTCAAGCAACATGAGATGGTAAGAATGTGAATGTATCCCATTTTAAATTTTTTGTATCAGTAGCATTTGCATATGTTCTTGAGCAACTAAGAAATAAGCTTGATGACAGGAGTCAAGGGTGTATTTTTGTAGTCTATAGTGAGGTGTCAAAGGCATGTAGAATTTACAATCGAGTTACCAATAATTTTGTTTTAAGCAGAGATGTTAAATTTTTTGAAAATAAATCTTGGACCGATCATGTTGATGGAGCTTCAAATCAGAATTTTTATCCACCACAGCCACCAAAATTTTAGGTTCAAGAAAAGCCATACCATTCTATAAATGGTACATCTTTAAACAGTGAATCCACCAGCTATTCAACATCTTCAAAAGACAATAAAAAAAAAGAAGCATAAGAGAAATATATGATTATGAGAATGAGTTTGACTAGCATAATAATTTTTCATTTCTTTCATCTTAACTAACCCATTTTGAAGAAGTAATTAAAGAAAAGAATTGGGTTGATGAAATGAACCAAGAAATTGTTTCCATATAGAAGAACCAGACTTGGGAATTAGCTAATATCCCAAGAGACAAAACTAGAATTGGTGTAAAATGGGTATATTTAATATTCCTAAATTAGCACACAGCTAATTGGAATATTAAATTTTGATTTTACTCTTAGTTAGAGGAATAAAAGGGTACGGAGACCCATAAATCTCCTTAGTAGGAATAAAAACACTCCTAATGTGAAAAGAGGTCATCTAAAAGCTGGATTGAAGACCCTTATGTGTGAAAAGGGGTTGGGGCAAGAATACTGGGTAAACCTTGACCAAATCAAACAAGGCTGGTATGGAAGGAGTGGGATTCATTGTGACACAACACAATTTTGGAGGGAGACTCCATGCATGGAAGTAGTGGCTTTAATGAGTGGGGCCCAAGGTGAGGCAGTTCACTAAGAATATAAGAAAGGGGATGGCAACCATTTTTGGCATGATTGGATTATTATTTTCTTAATGGTCTGTTTAGACTTGTAGCTTTCTTCAGCTGGTTAGCTAATATTGTTGTGCTTTTTAGCACAGGGTGTTCCCGAGCGAGAATCCCACCTCTTTCCTTGAGGAGCCTCTAGGAAGAGTATTGCACTAAATTTCCACATTTAGGCATCATGCCAAGTTTCATCTTTTATCAACAACGCAGTTTATACTTAGAGTTGTGCTCTGTTGCAGGGTGCACCAGTGGAGGTTTGCATTGGGTGTTTTTCGAGCTATTTTTGTAGTGGAGGAAGGTTTCCTTCCATTGGGAGGCTAGTAAAGAGGCCCCTTGGGATTTATTTACATATTTGGCATTAGGACAAGGTGATTGTATCCCCTACAACACATTTGTAGTCCAAATCTATGTTATTTTAGGGAGGAGTTGCAAGGGTGGTTGCAGTGTCTGATTCGGGAGGTGATTTATTCAGTGAAGGGGACATCCTGTCATCTGGAGGGTCTATTGGAGAAGAGTTGTAGGATTCTACATCAGCTTCATCCATATATTCTCCTTTTTTGTTGTTGTAGCAAACCTTCAACCCTAGGATTGCGGCTTACATTTTCATATTGTATGTGTTTTCCAGAAACCCTCTTGGGTTATCTTGGAAAGGTGATATAGGGCCTAGATCTGTTTGTATAACATCTATTGAGGCATATATCATTATATTTGTATAACTGTATGATCTCCAACTATAGTTATTCATGTTATGACTACGCTGTAGCAGCTCTCCGACATTTTGTATTGTAGCAGCATCTCACTTTTGGGTGTGATTATTTATGGGAGGCTTGTTTCTTCATATCATAAGACTTGTGCCTCACTATTTTGTATTGATTTTTTGTTCTTATAGATAATTTTATGGGTCCATATTGGTCTCCATTGTTGATGTGTTGAGTTACACTGCTATTTCCATATTTATGCACTATATTCTTACTTTTCCCATTTGGGAATATTACAGTGGTATCAGAGCATAATCTTGGCTCAGCCTGTGGATCTTAGCCATTATGCTATCCGGAGAATGAGAATAAGGAGAAAGATATCAGAATGATGGAAGGAATGAGTTTTATCTCATCTCTTTTCATATCTATGAGGGACCTCACCAAGGAGATCAAGCAAAGAAAAGTGGAGAAAGCAATGAAACCACACTAGGGTTTAAAGATGATGAAGGTCCATGCACTTTCTATCAATAGAAGAGAAAAATGGTATTGCATAGAGCTCCAAAGAAATACACTCTGTCTACTTTCATTGAAGAGGAAGGTGAAAAACATGGAGATGGAGGACACTTAGATCATGAGAATTTAATTGAGCATCTAGCAGAATACAGATCTCAATCAAGAGCTTTCAAGGGGAAGCTAACTCTCCCATAGTTTATTCAGCTCAAATAAGAGAGAAGACCTTGTAGTAATAGAAGGAGAAAGTACAATAGATTTATATTGTGTACATTTTATGGGTCATCTGCATGCACAACAAGGGCTTGGGGAATGATGTTGGATGCATTCTCCCTACTACATCCAGTAGTAGAGAGAGAAGTTGTTGAGATTGTAGTGCTAGACCTTGAGGGTGAAGCAAACATTTGGTGGTTCAACCATTTGAGTCATGCAAAAGTGACTGCGTATGCATATTTTACTCAGAGGTTGATCAAGAAGTTTCACATGAAGAAAGAAAAGGAGAATAAACCTTCACCACCATTTGCTGCAAGAGTACTTGCATTAGGATAAAGAACACTTTCACCTTTGCAAGGTGGTCTTGATCTCTTGGCATTTAGAGTCCCATGCACTATTCAAGAGATGCATGAGGAGGAGGATAATTATACCAGCGCTGGTGCATCCATAGGGGAGAAACCATCATCATTAGTAGTTGGGGAAGTCATCACACCAGTGGGAATAACCCTTCTAGTAGTACAAGATGTTCCCAAGCAAAAACAAGGTATGCAAATGTTTCCACTTTCAATTATTTCAACACATCTTATAGAAGGTTGTGGGGATATGCCATTGCATGACCTAGGGTCGAGATACACTATTGATTTGGAGCAGCAGACTATCATTGCGTAGAGGACCCTTGATAGAATCAAGGAGGAGATGTACATTCATCCTAGTATGTCATTGTTGAGCTTCACACAACTCTTGGGGTTGGAGTGTAGATTTTTGTAGGATAGGATGAGTATTGTCCTAAGAAATCCATTGCAGAACTATATGTTTAGCATTGAGCATGATCATGAGACAACAGAGGCACCATCATGGAGATCAGCCACGCTATCATTGAGTAGCAGTGATGACTTGGGGGCCCAACCATTATTGGTGCATTCCAATGACCATTATACATATGTAGCAGGCGATAGGCAGATGGTTGATGAGAGACATATTATCTCGCATTATTATGATGGATCTCTCTTGATGAGCACTTCATATCTCAATGAGAAGATTTTTCCTTCAGTATACTTGGATCCTTATGGATTCAAATAGGTCATTGATGATTGGTCTTCATTTCAGGATCTCCAAGAGGTTGTACTTCAACATCCCATGAAGTACAAAGATAGTGAACTGATTTGGGAGGATGGTATTCTCCATTGTAGGGATGCATTGTATGAGACACCCACATTTGGATGAATGAGTGTGGTTGATGAGTAAGAGGCTGGTGAGCCACTTTCATATTTATGACACTGGGAACCAGGAGGCAAGGCTGCACTAGATACTCTTGAAAGAGTTTGGCCATCATTTAACATATCCTATCTTAAAGGGTGTGTTATTAGCTGGAACATGGCATGACACTTGGATCATAGGGTAGCAAGGATTTCAGGTGAATTGTGGTGATGTGGCATTTCTCATGTCAATCATCATGTTTTCACTCCATGGTTTATATGATGGAGGCGTAAGGAGGTAGCAAGACCCATTGTTGCTTTGGTTACTCTTGGGAGAGTATGGGCTAATTTTATCCCATAGTTTGCATGATATGTCAGAAGAAGAGGATGGGAAAATTAGGGTGCAGAGGGGCTACTCTTCAGCATTGCAGGATCAGGAGGTACTTCCACATAGGAAGGAATCTCCCATATGTAGCAACATCATGGTATGTGACTTTGGAATTGGGGATGTCAAAAAGGGAAGTTGTGAGATGGAAGGAGCCTTATCACAAAGGACAACAATGCAATCACTTGGGTGGATGTATCTATTGATGGAGTGTTCTAATGGGAGTATGTATCACTTGACATTTCAGACCACTATGAGTAGATTCTCATGGGAGGACTCATCCATGGACCTCATTTTCAACCTACTCACAGGGCATGGTAAGAATGGAATTTTCGTGTTTACTGTTCACTTAAAAAAATATTTGTATTCTATTGCCAAATGTATGCAATGCATTGATCCACAAGGGGAATTTTTTTTATTTTGGCTTCATGGTCTTTCTAAGACCAATATCAGTGATGGAGGAAGCCCTTTCTTGGATGGCTTTGGGCATGTGTTGTGCTATTCTTGTTATGCTCAGCTGATATATAATGACATTTACCAGTGCTTAGTAGATGAGCAAACATGCACATCTACCAAATTATTGGAAGACAACTTGCCACATGATGATTTGTAACAACAGTTAGCAAAAATGCGTTGTATCCATTCAAGAAACCATTGGTACCATCTAGCATTACACATAACACTCAGTATCTTTCTAATTTGGATTACATATTATGATGATGTTCTATTCACTTTGTGTGAGATGGCTTGGGCTATCAAGGTTCATGGTACTAGAGGAGGGGTATTTGAAGATCGAGTTCTCCTTTTGTCTCTTGAGTGAAACCTTATTGCAACCAAAATTTAGCAACACCTCTACACTTTTCATAAGTGGAGAGAGAGACAACGTGGCGTATGTCATTGGGTCTATCATGTTTAGTTATGCAGCCCACCTACATTGTAGGAGCCAAAGGTGGAAGAATGTTTCCATGAGTTACCATTTTGGATGGTGACTCACTTTTTGTGGAGCATAGCTTGGGGTTTGGAGCTTCACATGGGAATGAAGGTTCCGAATGATTTTATAATACCATGTCTCAAGAAGGCCTCTAGACTACATATAGTTGCCTCCATGGATATTCCACTTTTTCATGATGAGAGCCATTTGGATTTATCACTAAAGGCTAGCTTATACATTTGGGAGGAGTAACCTGGGGACATATTGATAAGAAAACATTTTGTTCATTGGAGGAACTTATCATATCAAGATGCTACAAGAGGAAGAGAAGAGACCCTTCTGTACTATCCTTGCAGTTGCTTGAGGACAAGTAAAATTTGGGAGGGGAGGACTGTAATATTCCTAAATTAGCACACAGCCAATTAAAATATTAACTTTTGATTTTACTCTTAGTTAGATGAATAAGAGGGTATGGAGACCCATAAATCTCCTTAGTTGGAATAAAAACACTCCTAATGTGAAAGGAGGTCATCTAAAAGATGGATTAAAGACCCTTATGTGTGAAAAGGGGTTGGGGCGGGAAGATTGGGTCAACCTTGACCAAATCAAACAACACTGGTATGGAAGGAGTGGCATTCATTGTGAGACAACGCAATTTTGGAGGGAGACTCCATGCATGTAAATAGTGGCTTTAATGAGTGGGGCCCAGGGTTAGGAAGCTCACCAAGAATATAAGGAAGGGGATGGCGTCCATTGTGGGCATGATTGGATTATTATTTCCTTGATGGTCTATTTAGACTTGTAGCTTTCTTCAAATGTTTAGCTAAGATTGAAGTGTTGTTTAGCACAGGGTGTTCCCGAGTGGGAACCCCACCTGTTTCCTTGAGGAACCTCTAAGAAGAGTATTGCACTACATTTCCACATTCACGCATCACCCCAAGCTTCAACTTTATTCAACAGTGTAGTTTCTACTTAGAGTTGTGCTGTGTTGTAGGGTGTAGTAGTGGAGATTTGCATTGGGTGTTTTCTAAGCTAGTTTTGCAGTGGAGGAAGGTTTCCTTCCATTGGAAGGCCAGTAGATAAGGCCCTTCAGATTTATTTACATATTTGGAATCATTCCAAGGTGATTTTATCCCCTATAGTGCAATTTCAGTCCAGATCTATGTTATTTTAGGGAGGAGTTGTAGGGGTGGTTGCAGTGTCTGATTCAGGAGGTGATTTCTTCAGTCAAGGGGACATCCTTTCATCTGGAGGATTTATTAGAGAATATTTGTAGGATTCTACATCAGCTTTAGCCATATCTTCTCATTTATTTTGTTGAAGAAAACCTTCAGCCCTATGGTTGCAGCTTATATTTGCATATTGTATGCATTTTTTGGAAACCCTCTTGGGTTATCTTGGAAAGGTGATATAGGGCCTAGATCTGTTTGTATAACATATATTGAGGCATATATCATTATATTTTTATCATTGTATTATATCTAGCTATATTTACACATTTTATGACTGCGCTGTAGCATCTCTCCGACATTTTTTATTGTAGTAACATCTCACTTTTGGGAGTGACAATTTATGGGAGGCTTGTTTCTTCATATCATAAGACTTGTGCCTCACTATTTTCTATTGATTTTCTATTCTTCTACATAATATTTTGGCTCCACATTTGCCTCAATTGTTGATGTGTTTATTTACACTGTTATTTCCATATGTATTCACTATATTCCTACTTTTCCCATTTGGGAACATTACTGTATATAATACCAAGATGAATGATAAAAGGAAAATTGAGAAACATAAGACAAGGTTGGTTTCCAAAGTATTATCACAACATTTTGGTGTCGAGTATGGTGAAACCTTTTCTCTAGAATTAAGGTTAGACACTTTCAGAACCATTTTATCCACACCAGCTGAACACAAATGGAAATTCTATCAGCTTGATATAAAATATGTCTTCCTAAATGGTATATTGAAGGAAGAAGTTTATGTAGATAAGCCTCTTGGTTTTGAAGTTCCACGAAAGGAGCATAAGGCATAAAATTTGAAGAAAACCTTGTATCACTTCCAACAAGCTCCAAAACTTTGGTACAGTTGCATCGACACCTATCTCATCAAAAGTGGTTTTTGTAGAAGCAACAAGGAATCAAATTTGTATACCAAAACTCATGAATGTAATATCATTCTTGTATGCCTTTACATAGGTTATACAGATAATATGATGTTAGAATAATTCAAAGAAGTAATGAAAATAAAGTTTTATATGATAGCTTATGGGTCATTAAATACTCCTTAGGCATTCAAATTCACCAATCTGTTAATGTAATTTTTTTGGTAAAAAAAAATATGCCACTAAAGTCATCCAAAAGTTTAGAATGACCAATTCCAAATGAGTTGATACACCAATTTCTTAGTGGAGAATGATAAGCAAAGAAGTGGTAGCACCACCAGTTGATCCCACATTGTATAAAAGTCTAGTTGGTAGTTTGCTGTATCTTATTGAAAATTGTGTTTGCAACAAGTTTTGCCTCCATTTTTATGCAATCACCAAAGATTTATGATTGGAAGGTTTCCAAAAGAATATTAAGGCATATTGCAAGGACTATAGACTATGGTTTGTTCTATACACATTTTCAATTTTTTTCACTTTCAAGTTATACATGCAACAATTATGTGGGTAGTTTAGATGATCACAAAAGCACCTCACGGTGTGCTTTTCATCTTTGAGCCAACCTGATTTCATGGGAATCGAACAAAGAGTCAATAATTTCAACAACTTCTCAAGATGCAGAATATTTAGCAAAAAATTCAACAACTTATTAAGCAATGTGGTTGAGAATATTATTAAAATATATTTCAAATGTTCAGAAGGAGCCAAATCTTATTTATTGTTATAATAGTTCAGCAATTTCTCTATAAAAAAATCATGTTTTCCACAAAAATAGCTAGCACATTGACACACATTTTCATTTCATCCGTGAGATTGTCAATGATGTGGACATATTTGTTGCTTTTTGTGGTTTGAAAGACTAGCGTTTAGATATTTTCGCAAAGCCATTGGTAAAAATTGTATATGAATTTCAAAGACAAAAATCAGGCATTGTAAGTGCCTCTACTTTTAACATTCAAGATTAGGAGGGGATGTTGAGATATTTATTTCACTCTCTCCTAGGTATCATCACATTTTATTTTGTTTTATGTCATGTGTCATAAACAAATCAGTTTTACTTTAGTTTAGACAAGTTCTACGCCAGTCATTTATTGTTAATGTTTTCATTGTAATCTATTTACTTATTTTGAATATTGAGAAGGGTAATATTTACTCCACAATTTCTTTTCATTCTTTGTTAAACCAATGTATATAATTGTCACAATAAATCCTACTAAATTTATCCAATGAAAAACACATTTTCGTCGGAAAAACATCACAATTATATTACCACACCATTCTAAACCGAAACATTTTATTATTATTTAAATTATATATTATATTATATTATATTATATATATATATATATATATATATATATATATATATATATATATATATATTTTAAAAAATCCCTAAAACCAACATTTTATTAAAACGTCAACTCAAAATGTGTCTGGCATCACCTTAACTAAAATGCCCAAAAGCCAACATAACTGAGATCATAATGCCTTTTCATGGATTTTTTCTCGGAATTGTTTTCCTTTTCATTCCATCACATTATTCGAAACCATCCAAACCCCAAAATTAGAAGCTAAGTAAATGAAGAATTTGATCACTCTCTCCTTGTTTTTATTTCTTTTTCCATAATCGTTACACTAAATAAAATGCATGCTTGTGGATATAGAAAGTATAAATGATGCAGGAAAACATGGTGTGAGGTTGAAAATAATGGCAGTGTAGTGTTTGACGACGACTAGGGTGGTCTTAATAAAATACCAGCTTAGATCCATCTTAACTGCGGATCTATCAAGCGCCAAGAGGGACCAAATCTATAGAGGTGCAAACATCTTTTTTGAGTGCAAAAATTGAGGAAAGGTTTTCACCTTGAGAGTTTATCCCTCTCGGTGCTTGATAGATCCATAGTTAAGATGGATCTCGGCTGGTTTTAGTTGTGTGCGACCAAGGAAAATCTATCGATAATATGAGGAACATATGATAAATTTTATCAATAATATGTAAATATATCTAATATTAATATAACCATTTTAAATATGCTAAATGTCTTTGAGATTTATCTAGTCATTTTGAATCTAAATTTTCTTAGTTACCTCTGTTTGTTGAGATGATAAATGTTGTTAAATAACTTTAATAATGAAAAATTATGAAATAATTTTTTTGAATTTAAAGTGACAATGTAATAATATGTAATAATATTGAATGATAGAAAATGTGAATAATAAGAATGTGGTCAATTACAAATAGCCTTCATTGTGATCAATCTCAAACTATTTTCTTCTACTATTCTTATTGTCACGTTTGTTAGTTTAGTCATCTTTCTATATCGATTATATGAAAAATACAGTAGAAATCATAAATCATAAGCCATTTAAATATTTAGCTTGAGCTGTTGTAGTAAATATCATACCTTGTCTCTCTTTCTCTCCAATATTATTAGGTTTAATTACTATAACATAAAATCGTTCTACATTGTCAATAATTTTTTGTGCTTAAACTGAAATCAATGCACACTATTAATCCAATGACTATAAAACTAATGTACCATCATACATCCAATTACATCAAATCAGAAATCAACATATACACTGAAATCAATGCATCTAATGCAAGAAATCAAATAATATTAGAAAACAACGTCTACACAGAAATCAATGCATCTAATGCAAGTAATTAAATAGGATTAGAAATCAACGTCTAAAATCAAATCAGTGCATCTAGTGAAAGTAATAAAATATGATTAGAAACCAATATATACACTAAAATCAATGCATCTAGTGCAAGAAATCAAATAGGATTATAAATCACCATCTACACTGAAATCAATGAATTTAGTGCAAGAAATAAAACAGGATTAGAAATCATTTATGTTGAAATAAATGCATATAACGTAAGAAACCAAATATAATTATAAATAAACATCTACATTGAAATTAATGCATCTATTGTAAGTAATCAAATAGGATTAGAAATCACCATCCACACTGAAATCAATGCATTTAGTGCAAGAAATCAAATAGAATTATAAATCATCTACATTGAAATCAATGCATCTACTGCAAGTAATCAAATATAATTAGAAATCAAAATCTACACTAAAATCAATGCGTCTAGTGCAAGCAATAAAATAGGATTAGAAATCACCATCTACACTGAAATCAATGAATCTATTATAAGAAATATTATTCCCTCTCTCCCCCCTCCATATATATCTATGTGTTCCTCCACCTTTCCTTCTTTTTCTCTTTATCTCTCCCCGACAAACACATGGACACTCTCACTCCATATTTATCAATCTCTTTGTCCCTCCCTCCCTCTATCCATTTATCTTTGTCCATGGATCTGTGCTTGAAAGGAAGGAAAAAAAGAAACATACCTTCTTCACATTCCGACGTCTATATATCTAGGTACTCTTGATACTTCAATTTTCCTTACAATTCTTCCACATCCTTTTTGTTTTAAGGTCACATCACACCACTTTCTCAAACTTTATGTTGGATTCCAAAATTGTCTTCACATGGCTAAGAACTTTACCTAGATTTCTAATAATTAAAATGTGTGCGGAGATGGCTAAGAACTTATATTTATATTTCTAATAATCAAGGTTCATACATTCTATTGATATGTCTAGTAATTGAGAATCAGACATTGCAAAATTATGAAAAAACCATTCTTAAAACAAATCCTAAAGTAAAAAGGTAAATTACACCATAATATGATATATAAATATAATACCTTTGCATAGAATATTTTTTTTAAATAGTTTGAAATTAGAAATAAATAATACAAGTTAAAGGACCATAGACCACTGGAAAACAACATAAGGTATACCCTATAATTTTAAGCTTTGTGTGATTCTTGATATCAAATGACACATTTACAAAAGGAGGATATGAAAATTTTTTTTACTCTGGTTAGGATTTTTAGGGTAGGTATTCAAATAATTCTATTATATTATTTTAAAGTAGAAACATATAATTTTTTTTCATGCGGTACTTAAACGCTTCATTATCGGTATAAAAAAGCTAATGGCATGAAGAAACCTATGAAAGGAGTAAGACATAAGTTGGGGACTTTTTTTAAACTCCTTGAGTCATGCAACTATTGATAGAGATTTTGAAATGGACGTGGACACTAAAAAATGAGATTGTCTTTCCACAATGGACAAATGTATCTTAGTGATGAAATCATAGGGCATGTACCAAAGGTATGAATGATAGGATTCCATTGCACCTAGAAGGAATTTTTGAATTATTGTTCGAAGGCATCAATAGCAACTTTGGAAAGTATTTCCAATATCGCAAATTATAACTTTCCTTTTAAACTTCACTAATTTCCTCAAGTGGATTAATGTCCACCTATTGAAAATTTTGGAAGCTCACTCACCAACTGAGAGGAGGAATATTAGGACTTCAAGATTACTGTTTTTTTTTCCATACTCAAGTTAAATTGAAAGAATTAATATAAAAAAAAGACATATTACACAATTTTATTACATCATTAAGACTTATTTGTGTTTATATTCTTTGAGAAATCCATTTTGTTGGAACAAATTTTCATTTCTTCTCACTCACCATACATCTCACAAGTCAAGTAATATAGGGGATTCTTTAGGACCCCATCATTTACAACATTTAAAAGATCTCCCATCATTATTGGAAGTCATTTCTACTATTGGTAGGTTACCTATAAGATCTCCCCCACATTCACATATGAGCTCCTCTATTTTAGGATCATCTTTACTTAGATAATCCTTGCAAGGTACTCCTTATACTAGTACCTGATAGAGTACTCGATCTAATCAAATGGTTGGGAACATACCAAATATGAATGTGTCTCGGAATCATAATGCCCATTTGAACTAAAAAACGACGTGTCATTTATTTCAGCACTAAATTTACTTAAATTTGTGAAGTTGACCAATGATCCCATCTTGCACACTACCACTTAATGTGTCATGTCAAGCAAGTTACCTTTTGAAATTATAAAATCTGATGGTAAACTTAGTGAGGATCCTAGAAATAACATGATGTTTTTCTACTTATAGTGTTCCCCTCGTAAGAGAATGAAGGACTCTTATTCGTGAATGAGTTTTTAGAAAGCCTTGATTAGACTAGTTTCCAAGCGGTATGTTGACAAACACAGAGGAAATCGTCTTATATTTGCATCTCTTTTAAATTCCTTCCTCTTATTTTTGTAGTTTCTAGTTCATCATGACTTTGGATTGGAGATTCTTTCAAATTTATAACAAACCACACCCATCCACATCATAAATGACATCCACAAGTAGAGAAGATATCATATCCTACTTAAGATTTAATTCCATGAAAAAATCATCTTAAACTTTTTTCTTAAATCACTCCTATCTTTGATTGCAAGGGATTTTCTTACTGCTATGCTACAAATGGAATAGGAAACCATTGCTAGAGTGAAAAAAAATCTAGATATTTAAATGATCCATCTACAATTAAAATTTTATCCCATATGCCCATTTTCATCAAACTTTTCAACATGATAAGCTTAAGACAACTCACTCTACCAATGGCATAACTAGATCTTTGAACTAACTCAATTTACTTCATTCCCAAATAAATTCATATGGTACTGAACACTATGGTAAATATTATTGAGCTTCTAATTCAAATTATCATGTCATTCATTATGAAAACCATTACTGATTTACAAAAGCAAACACCTCTAGAACCTCCTATGTATCATCCTACCCTTCTTAGAAATAATGGAAACCACTTTCATAACTAGTGGGACCCCTATGCCCCCACCATGCATTCAAGATCCTTCTCAAGTTTGATCTCTTCACTTAAATTTTGTACCATTTGAGGGAGGAGTGTATACCTCTTATAACCCAAATGCACCTCCCCATGGGAGTAATCCATATAATTTCCTTAGACCCCCTCAACCGTAACATACTAGAATTAATTATCTTTAACCCTCTCAAATATAATATGTTCAACCCTTTGAGAAGTTGAACATATATATCATTCTAACACCATGAAGTGGAAAGAAAGGTAAAAAATAAACTAAGGATAGGAGGCCAACCGAAATAACCAAAATATTATGGGAAACCCCTACTACTACATATAACACTAAATTGTGACAACATAATCTGACGACCTAGCCCATATTATCACAGAGGTCAATGAAGATGTCATTTTTTGTCGTTTTTGTGCCCATGTTCATTGCAATTACGAATTTTTTTTTTCTTGTGTCATAATTCAACCATATAATTTTTAGTTCATTGCAGCTGTGCCAAAATAGGTATTTCATTGCAACTCAGATGAACCCATATATTATTCCAATTGCGACGAACGACATCTATTTTCAAAATTGTGACAAAAATTGTATATATATATATATATATTAAATAACATATATAACATATATTTGAAATATATTTATATAAATGTTATATAAAATTCATGGTAGGGAGATTATCACAATGGCTTATACCAGGACTAAAAATTTGTCCTCCAAATTATTGGGCTAGCGTTGAGCCATTATAATTGGAAAATCAATCAAATAATGGCCTTTCAAGCTTAATTTAAATTTAAAATCAATTTATTTGGAAAATTTCCTTAGAGAAAATCCAAAAATATTTATTTGGAAGTTATGCATGGGAGAAAATCCAAAAAAAATTATTCGGAATTACTCCTAAAATTGCCTCTAAAAATATACGAGTCTCCTTTAAAACTACCTATTTTATTTCTTGTTTAGCACGATTTGTTTTCACAACCACTTCAATACCTCCAACTATGGATTAAGCATCTGCAGTCATTAATTGAAGAACCCATTCCAGACCCCATTAGAGATACAATGGACTTAGTTTACCCATCACTGAGATAGGTAGTAGCGGTCATTTTCTCTCAAGTGCTCTGGTAGATCAGACCCTATTCGTTCCATGTAATTTTAGAGCTACTAATCCTTCCAACTTCAACCAAGTAGTCACAAATAATGTGTTTCTCCTCTACCCTAATGGATTCTTATTCTTTCAGTCACATAGATTTGGTATACTTGCTTCCCATATTTCTTGTTTAGCATGGTCATTTTTCATCATTTCCCAAAAATTTTAAATCACTTGTGGTAAGAGAGCCTATTCCTATTCCTTATCTTGCAAAAAGGGTAAAAGTGGAAGATATTGACAGCTTCAATACCTGCCTTCTAGCATTCTTGTTTAGCACAATTAGCTTGCAAAATAAGTAGAAAGCACGAGAATGAGGCAGACAGGGGCAACAGACAGACCAAACCCCCTACTTTCTCTATTACCAAACAGACCAAGCTTATAAAATAGAAAGAAAGAACCAAACTAAGTAGACAAGAGCACCAAACATACTAAACCCATTTGGAGAAGCATATCACACCACTTGGACATCCAAACCTCACCACTTGGAGATTGAAACCCCTGACCCCTGAGTCTAAAAAATGTTAAGAAGATTCATCTCCTTTAGACATTTCCTGGCATTCGCTGCATTTGTTTCCTGAGTCACAATCATGTAACAACCTAATTCCAATGTTTAATAGGATTTTCCTTCAAATGCTTGTAAAAAAACTGAGTTATTAGGTAGGCCTCTTAATAGTCTCGAGATACTCTAAAAATGTGGAAATAAATAATCATAGTACCCTATGAATAGACCTTGTGTCTTGCCCAAAACTGGGTTGGATTTGCCTACAAATAGGCCCATGTTTCCACAAAAATTGAATCTCCTTCCAGAATAAATAACTCAAAAATTTGAGCTCGTTTCAAGGTAACGAGATGTGTAGCAACACTATGTTTACATAGACTATGCATGAGGTATACTATTTCGTATGGTAAAGTAATAATGTGTGAAAATTATTAGTATAGGCATGATATTCTTAGTATATTTTTTTTTTCTTAATTTAAATGTAAATATAAATGTGAATGTTTTAAGATTGATAAAAAAAATGGTAGTAAGTATAAATAAGAAATCAACTCATTATTAACAGAGTAATGATGCTAGCCACATTTTCAAAAAAAACCCATAGGATTGAAATCAATAAATATTTACAACTTCAACAAATTATATCAATAGTGGCACAAGAAAATAATAGTAGGATGGGCCATGATAGGGAACCCATCATAATAGGTCATTAGATTCACAAAACGATCATGATATGGCAAACACCAGTCTTAACGCTCAAATTAGAATTTTTTAAGGAATCCATCTATAAAAATCAAGCCTTGATCGAAATAGGATTCCTAAAATTTACTTTGCCTACAAGATAATGTTCATTATTCCTCATCCCTCTTCTATAAGAATTGAGTGCTACATGATCATTACCAAACCAATAGTGGCACATAAAGCATTGTACGATAGTCATAGGGAACAATTTGGTCTCTTATTTTAGACTAAACTTGAATTTGTTATGTCTCTACCCATCATCTATATCGAATTGTACATGGAATTTATATCAAAGGAGTTTCATCATATTACTTTCTAGAATTTATAGAGGGTATATAATCAGAAGGTTATGTTACAATAACCTTGAAATTTCTTTGATTAACCTTGAATTTCCTTTTGACGAAACCATCCTTTTAAATGGTAAAACCCTTCAATTATATTAACTTTTATTTCTTTTATCCCCAATCAAATTTTCAAAAGAAATTATTGATGTCTCTAATTAAAATCAATCATTTGAATAAAACTCTCCCTTCTAGTCATATACAAGATACCCTCCCACAACAACCTTCCTATATAATATAATAATATATATATTATTTCTAGAGCCTACAATCCCTTATAGTATTTACTATATCCCATAGGTGGTTGATATTTTTGAAAGTTTCCATTAGATAGTGACTACTTCAATTAGTGGAGGGAATATAATTATGAGGTGGTCAAAGAATGTTTCATGAACCTATAGAGTATGTCATTTTTCTAATAGACCTATAAATATTTGTGAATGAAGAAATTATCATCACTGTATAGAATCCTAGTAGAGATGCATTACAAAAATAAGAGAGGAGAGAAGCCACTTTTTCCAATAACAACTTTTTCCTTGAACATGGGGACTACCTTGAATATAATAATGGTGTAAAAAATAATATCTTATAATCCCCCTTCAATGAAGTGGATTACCATATTATAGAGTATATTTCATGTGAGGGTACATTCAATGTGGTACATGTCCATCACATTCGGTTGAAATACAAGCTAAGGGACCAATCCCACCTAGATCTTGCAAAAGTTCCCAGTGTAACATATTTTCTATGCAATCATTGAATTTTATGAGTGAAAAAATAAAGGGAAATTGAAAGTAATATTTCATCATGGACCCATACAGCTAATAGCCTACCATGAACTAGATAATCTTCAATACATATTCCCATGAATTGTTAGGGACATGGAAAAGAAGACCTTCTTAGAAAAACAAGAGGCTATGAGAGGACAATATTTCATAGAAATAGGAAAGGAGAAACTCAAAATATTGCAACCCGCTAAGTAAAATTCAAAAAAAAAAATTTAAAATATCCTTTGAAAAAGTATTTAGATACCACCTTGATCACATTAAGAACATCTATTCCCAAAAATAACTTATTCTCTAGTCCCAAAATATATAAAATAAAGAGGACTAATTACCAAGGAACTGGTAAGAAACAATCACATCCTCCACTACAATGGTAAAGGTTAAGGATTCAAACACACTATTAAAGAACCTGCAACAAAGGAGGAAGTACCTTAGCTAAAAAAAATGCCCTAGATAGCCCAAGATTGCAAGGTAACAAAAAATTATCCAAGCCTGTGTAAAAATGATCTATAATTTGTTGGCATTGTAGTGTTTGGCATTGATGTCAAAATGATCATGGTGTTGTTTGTCATGTGAATATGTGTTTGGCTTGGTGGTCCTAGTGCTTGGCATTGATGTCAACAATGTGACGATACTCATGTTTGTTTTTGTCGACATGTTTTGTAATTAATGTTTTGATGATGATGGCACAGTCATGATGGTTAGCGATGGAATTGGTTTGGTTGATGGTGCTACTATATGTGACTTTTATGGTTTATGACACACTATTTGATTTGACAAGTACGTATTCATTATGTCTTCAGGTTTATGCCAATGAGCATGACTTATTCTAGTGATGTGATGGCTTGATGATTGTACTATATAGCTATTCCAGGTATGAAAGAGTTTTTTCATCTTGTTCAGAGGTTTGATAAATAGTGGAGGACTTGTTGGCACATTTTGCAACGTTGTTTGTTGAACTTCTACATCAACTTGGTAGTGACACTTGGGAGAAATGTTTTATATACTTGAAAATGTGTCAGACGCTTTGTTAGAGGTTTGGAGGAATGTATAGGAGATGAACAATAGAATCCAATAGGTGGACAAGGTTCTGAGCTGAAGGACTAGTGTTTTCCCTCATCCTTAGCCACAGTTGTTAGGAGACAAGCCTATGGGAGCGGCATAAAGTCCTCAGTCAATTAAATATAGGCATATGGGATTGGCCATAGGTTTAGTCGCATGGATTGAGTACTATGGAAGTGATTAAAGTATTTGCTGATATTTTCTCCATAGTCCTCGCATTGATTGGAAGCAAATTAGCTTGGAAATTCATAAAGGCTTCCAGAATTGTTTGAAAATGGTGGAAATAGGTTGAAAAGGTTCTCTCATGATGTGAATTAATTTAGTGAAAAATTAGTGACCTTAGTAGATTGATTTGGTCTAATTTGTGGATTTATTTGGATTGATGCATCAAATATGCTCATGTTAGGGTTTATATATTCTTAGTGAAAATTTCCAAGAATTATTGTTTTATACAACGACAAGTTTCCCTTGAGAAATCCATAAAATATCATGGATCGGATTAAAAACATCACCGGTATTATGCTGAAAAAGTCATCAATGAGACTTAGTTATGCCATATATCCTCTAAGTCAAAAACAAAATGCTACAAAACATAATTTTTATGACTCATTCATTCCACAAATTAGTAGTGAAATAGGACAAAATTTAGACTTAGAAAAGGTTGAATTATTTCTAGAAGGAATGGTTGAATTAGTGCACAATACCTCCATGAAAATGCCTCAAGAATATACATATCTATCCTAGAAAAATGGTGGCGATGCCTCAAAAGGTGTCACAATAATTTGACTTGATATTATAGGTTTTAGCTCCATAATCTGTCGAGTGAAAAACCTTCAATCAAATAGAAAAATAAAACCCAAGTACTCCTCCAAATTTGACCTTCTTCCATTTTCTTGGTGTCAATATTCAAAGGTCAGAAATCTTAATGAAAGATAGGCTGTTGAGTTCTAATTTGAGGGAGAATTTGACCTTAATTTATAAAAAGTCGTGGAGGCTTGTAGGAGGGGCCAACTTAGATGATAATGGGAGGGAGTATACTTTCAAATTTTGAAATTCAAATTTAATTTTGGAGCCAAAAATAATTCCTCTTGGAGGTAGACTTAACTAAGGGACCCAAAACTATTTTTAATAAAATTCTTCTCACCAATTTTTTAAGAAATTTTGAATGAGATAGGCCCCATCATTAATTTTAAAATACTTTTTGCAACAAAAATTCCAAAAATAGACTAGATCATATTTGAGGCTTCTTGAATAACATTATGGGCTTAAAATTTAAACGAGCATATCTCCTCAACCATGGGGAGTTATGAGGTGTACCACATAATGTTAGAATCAAAATGATGTGGAGAATAAATTGATGATGGTCCTGTGATCAAATTAACTATCCTCTACATCATTTTCCTCAACAAGTGCAAGGCATCTATGGATTCCCAAGAATTCTTGTTTGTTGGAGCTTCTAATAAATGAAAACTAGCCAAATATTAAGTGTTTTCAAGGACCAACAATGGCATGAATGACAAAACCATTAAAAAACCTCCCCCTTTATCATTGTTGGAAAAGCACATACTCCCCTTGTGATTAGTACTCCCCCTTACTTCATGCTCCTGACCTTCTCTTGATTTCTCTCCCCCCTTGACAACAATGGAAAATGGTTACTCCCTCTGATGAAATATATTCATTTGTCTTTCTGTAATAGGTTGTCTGTCTCCCCTAATATTCTATTTCTTTCACGACCCACCATAGTTGATTCCTTCTATCAATATGCATTACTGAAAAGGTTTACCATGATTCTTTCTGTAATTCTATCCTACTACTCCATAAAGTTGAAAAATATTCCTGATATGTTGAATTCTTCCCATCTACCATATCACAACCTACTAAAATATATATCTTCAAATATTCAACCACTACTACTTAGACTCCCCCTCTTCAACCTTCATAGGACAAGGAGTCATCACTTGGGTTTCTTCAGAATAATGTATGAACCAACTCTGCACCTAGATCACCCTGGACCTTGACACCTTCCATTGTATATTCATCATGACCTTGAGACTTCATAAATCCTAAGAGAATGACTGCTCAGAGTTTCTCATTTTCTTGACATTCTTTCTTTTGTTTTCTTCTCAAGACCTTCTTGTACCTAATATTAGATTTTTCGTTCATGGAATATTTCATGATGCATCTATAATCACGAGCTATAATTCCATAGTTATGGAATTTGAAGCACTCTATATGGTACTTTAATGACGAAGTAATTGAGATATACTTTCTGAAGGAAAATTCCTTTTGAAATTGTACTAAAATCCTACAAAATTGCTTCTAGGGTTGTGATAATGTATGTAATCCCTAGCCATATGTCGCAAATATTCCCTAAGTTAGAAAATGAGAAACAATAACAATTAAATATACTAGGGTACCTCGATGATATTCCTTGTCTTGATGCTGTTTTGTAGACATTCTTCCTTTGAGGAGGTACAACCCTTTATTAATCCTTGTCTTTGGTTACTTCAACATCACTAGTCGGAGTAACAACATTTCCACTTTTGTCCTATTATTCACCTTTATTTGACCTTTCAATGATTTTCTTATCAGTCTTCTCATCAATTTTTCTTTGTGGGTGCATGGAGCTTACGCCTTCATTGCATGGGACTTCATATTCTTCTTCCATCTTTAGTCGAGAAATGACATTACTATTCCTTTCATCATCCAATAATTTCTCCTTCTGCCATTTCTTGAGCTTGTCTATTTCAATTAGGGAAGTGTCAGGTTATCTTTTCCTTTGAGCAATATCTTCCTAAATCTATCTTTTCAAAACTTTTCTTCTTTCTTCTGCATACTCTACTTGTAGTTTTAGAAGGGTGACCTTTTCTCAGTGTTGCTTTGTTAAAATATTACATTTATTCCATCTTCCTTTCAATTTTATTTCTGAGTCGGTTTTTTTTTTCTAGAGATGCATCAAGTTCCTTTTTATTTTGACCAACTTCTACTACGTAATACTGAACAAATTCCTCTAACTAGCTTGTTAAGTTTCTCTATTTCTTTTCAGCTTCTTTCACTTGAATTATTAGAAGAGAAACTTCCTTTTCGAGTATATTATTTTTATTCCTTGCTTTATTAAGATAACATAATGCATTGTTAAACTCTCCCTCCATTTTGAAAACTTCTTCTTCTTCGTCAATTCATCTGAATCACAATCATCATCATCATATATATATGAACCTACATGATTCTTTACGTAGAGATCTTGGAGCTTCATCCAATGAATTTTGGATGATGATCATTGATCAACTTTGGATTTTACAGGGTCTAGGAGAGCACTAAGAATGACATTCATGAATTTTCTATTGAACTTTATAGATTCATTAGTATATGTGTCTCCAAAAGAAACATAATTCCATACATCATATCCATGGGATTTTGCATATGGTTCCATTCTGTATTCCCATATTTCATATCCGTCTTAATTGAACTTAGGGGATGGATAACCAAATTGACTCTCATCATCAGTTGTAACAGATTTGGAGACTGCGACAATACCAAAGAATTCCTTTGGTCATTAGGATGCTTGCCTCGTTGACATTCCCATCTCCACACTTCTAATATCTGCCTTCAAGGTATTAGGCTACAACTAAACGAATCTAGTCTGATACCAACTGTTGGAAATTCTGCGAGCGGGGTTAATTACTATTTTAATTCAATTAGTTAATTTTATCTTAACAAAGCATTGATTATCATTAGAATTATATTAAAAAAAATTAGCTTCACATCACATGAATAGATAAAAATACCATTTAACAATGCGCAACATCCAAGAGCATAGCCATGAGATATTTTAGGTGGAAACCCTACTAGGAGAAAAACTATTTAATGCCTCTTAATATAGGTCTTCAAAATTTACATCAATAGGAAGCTCCAACTACCAATATTTTTAGCATCATTGAAGGAGGCTCCAACCTGTCATACATTCAATACCCTTATTTACCAGCCCCAACTGGAAGGGCGCTCCAACAATCTGGTTTACCATATCCAACTGGAAGGATGCCCCAACACCCTGTTTTTATTAGCTCCAACTGAAAGGACACTCCGACACCTTGCATAGGATACAAATTTCCCTGGCACCACTCTATTTCCATGAAGTATTTTGATGACCTGACCTGAAGGAGACTCCAATCTCCTACCTTGCACCACCCTGCCACCCTACTCAGTGAGAAGATAATGTTTCAAAAATTTCAGAATGGATCGACATATCTCTCTCTATTCAATCATAACAACATCAAAATACCTCTCTACATATCAATAGTATCAAACAAAATACCTCTTTACAATATGAGCCTATTCTTAACAAATCAAACCACATATTTGCAATAAATCAACACTATCATTTTTTTCTTTGCTCATAAATAACAACATAACAATACCTCTTTTCATATCAATATCATCAAACCAAATACCTCTTCAAAATAGAAGATTCTGCTCCACTAATCAAACCTTATATTTTTAATAGATCAACACTGCCAAACGTGTCTCCGCTCACAAATAACAACATAAAACTACATTGGAACATAATTCGACTTACTGTGAGTTCTCCAGTAGCATAAAAAACTATACTTCTTTAGAGATAAACAATAACAACTTCAATTATTGGTATGCTAACAAAAACCCCGACTCTTCATTCAACCTTTGAAAACAAGCTTTGGTTGATATACTTCAATGATATTATGTGCCCAACAATGAGAGGACCAATAGTAGTATAGATATATCAACATTACATGACATTCTATCCACACATTATGCACTCAAAAAAATCAACAAAACCTCTTTCTGCTAATGTAAGCTTTAGATGAACAATAATGTTGTCACATTCTTTAGAACTTCCTTCATTTAATCAACAATTTATAACTCTCTATTACAAAACAATATTTACTTTAACATACCTCAATTCTATTCATTACAAAGAGTGTACCACTATCGAAGATACCTGTAATGTGTGTCATTTTATGTATGCAGATGTGTTATATTGTCCTAAATTTTCAATGCATTGATACTTCTTCCCTCAACATAGAGTTTCCACTACTGAAGTGAAGCTTATTAATGGTCGATAACTTAATAATCATATACTCTTAATGAGGTATGAATTGGATAATAATATTTTAGTTATCGAGGCACGAGCACCATGGAAAAATTGATATTAAAATACGTTTGAAGCATCACAAATTAACAATGAAGGTCTTCTGGAAATATCTTACGAAACCCTTATTTATAAAAGTTAAACTAAAGTTGCCACCATGGTGTGATTAAAACAATTCATGGAGAATTATATTATCTTCCTCTAGATAGTGGTTGGGCCTTCCTTAAAAATTCTTGATATAAACCACCTTAATAGCTCATATTAGGAATTATACAAGTTGCTTCAAAACTCCAAAAAATAAAATATCTGAATGATCGCAGTGCTAGACACACAAAAGTTAAGACATGTCATAGAGATAAGATTCACTTTTCCTCATACCATTGAGAAGAACCTTAAGAAGGGTTATTACTCAATTATCACATTCCTCGCATGTCTAAGAAATACATACTCTTTGTTCCTTGGGTCATCAAAAAAAGGTATTTAGATTAATCCTCAAAAACGTCATTGTGTTATGGCATTGATAGACCAAATCCTAGTGCTCATAAAGTTTGGATTTGTCTCAAGAAAATAAAACTCATAAGAAGGGCACATATTAGAGCTTCTGATAGATGCCTCAGAACTCGATGTAAAATAAGAACAAGGATGTATCAGGTTTGCTCACATTATGGCTTAGATGTTCTTAATGAACATTCAGAAGAATTTTTGTTTTGTACAACCACAAGTCTCCCTTTAGGAGTCTGCAAAATATAATAGATTTGATTAAAAATTTCATGGATACTATGATGAAAAATTCATCAATGAAACTTAGCTAGGCCATATCTCCTCTAGGTCTAAAACATATTGCTACATAACATAATTTGTATGTCACATTCATGCCACATAATAGTCTTGAAATAGGTCGAAATTTAGACTTATAAATGATCTGGATTTATGCAGGAACGCAACAGAATAAACACATAACCATAAATACAGAGATGCAGTGGAAATAACACTTCATTTGATTAATATCAAAGAACTGAAATTTGCTTACAGACAGAATGGAAATAAAACTAGCTAGGGCACTGGTAGCTATCTCTGAGAAGAGATGTGGCGGCTACAGGCCTCTGAATTGAGTTACAATGAGGCTCAAGGGCCTATTTATTATTGAGAAACAATGGAGAAATCTAAACATCCAAAAACCTAACCCTAGGAGATGAGGTGCCAAAACTATGGACTCCGTTTGGGTAAATTGGTGTTTCAACTTCCTAGGGACGTAAGTTTGGCATACTATCTCCATTTGACGCACATGATACATCATTAGAAAGATCTATCCGAGGACTACAACTTTCACCACAAATATCCATTTTGAAATGGAATGATATTAGCTGAAGGTGCGATGCCCAAAAAATGTCATTTAGGGCCTCAAAATGGCTCCGGAAGTTCAGGACCCAAAAAACTGCTAAAAATAGTAAGTTGTGCCGAAACTGAAAAACTAAAAGAGACAATGGTGGAGGCCCAAGTGGAATAGGAAGGTGGCCACCAATATCCACCTGGATCAATAAAAGGTTGAATTCTTGCTAGAATTAAGGGTTGAATCAGTGCACAAAACCTCCACAAAAATGACTTAGGAATACACAAATATTTCTTAGAAAAAGGCCAAGAGGCCTAAGAAGGTGTCACAGTAATTTGACTCAATATCATACATATGAGTTCCATACCTATCCACGGAACCCCTTAAATCAAATAAAAAATAAAATGAAATTATTCCAAATTCAGCGTGCTTTTGCTTTCTTGGTGTGAGTACTTAAAGGACGCATACCCTCATGAAAGGTGGGACATTGAGTTCAAATTTCAGAGAAAATTGCTGTAAATGTATACAAGTTGTGGAGGTTTGTAGGAGGGGTTAGCTGACCTAATAATGGGAGGGAGACGGCCTTCAAATTTTGAACTTCAAATTTAGTTTTGGAGCCAAAAATAATTCTTCTTAGAGGTCAACTTGATGACAAGACCCAAAAATAATTTGAATGAAATTCCGTTGACCAGTTTTGTAAACAAGTTTGACTGAGATAGGCCCCATTGCTAAGTTTTAAACACTTTTCCAAACAAAAATTCCACAAATAGAACAATCGAAATGTGTCTTGCCACATGATCTTTGGGGATTCTTGACCAACTTTTTGGGATTCAACTTTAAGTGAGCATATATCCTCAAATGCGAGGAGTTATGAGGCATTTCAAATTTTTTATAATTGACATGACACAGAGAATCAATTGATGATGGTATCATGATCAAAGTCACTATCCTCAGTCACTATCCTCTACATCTATTTTTTGCAACAAATGTGGGAGGATTCTCAAGGCTTCTTGTCATTTGGAGCTAAGTCAATGCAAACTAGACAAATATCAAGAGTGGTCAAGGACTCATGTTGGCATCAATGACAACATCATTCAATAAGAATAATATGTCATAACTATAGAGACACTCTTAAACTAAATGCATCTCCACACTGGAAATATATAAAAAAAAATTATACAATCCTCACTATTGTAAATTTTCACACAAAATCTATAATATACATGAAATTTATAAGTATTTTCTACATTTTCACAATTATAACAACTTATAAGTATTTTCTACATTTTCTACATTATACACAATTATTTCTTTATTTATAAAAAACTATAACAAATATATATTTTAAATGTATTTAATTAGAACTTACATTTTAAGTTCAAAAAACATTATACCCCACCTTGTGATAATTGGATAGATTCCCAATAATTAGTAACTAAAAATACAGTGTTATAGGGCAGTTATTAAATAAAACTTTTTACATAATTACCAATTTTTCTATTTATGAGTGCACCCTATTTTAATAACCCATAATCATCAAGTTGTAAAATGAAAAATAGAAGATAACTAATTTACGACATCGCTGGTTAATTTAGTTAATGATAACCTTTAATATTTAGAAAAGAAACAATAAAATACATTTAAAGAAAGGAGGTAACTATAGAGTACGAAATGAATGTTTCCAGAAAAATGTTAATAAAAATATTTAACATTAATATTAGTGATGTCATTTTCATTGCCATTCTGCTCTGCCGGCTTCATAACCAGCTGTGGAGCTGGAATAACCACTGCATTGGTCGATGTGTTATAAAACGCTGCAACTGACATTCGATTTGCATCCTTTTCACAACGCACGCGGTAAGAAATGGTCTTGCATTTTCCATTGGTCAGCACCTGCATTATATGCACGCGCAAACCCTATCATTTGTATATAGATTAGTGATATATACACAGAGAAAAACATTTGATATTGATTACACTTTTGTATATGTCTCCAGCTGATGGCCAATGTCGATAACAATTGCTTCGCGAACCCCATCATTAGTACATAGATTAGTGATATATACAGAGAAAAAACATTTGATAGTGATTATACTTTTGTATATACCTCCGGCTGATGGCCAATGTCGATAACAGTTGCTTGTCGAATGGGTTTGACGTCGAGCCAAGTGCCGTCCTTTAGAACTTGAATGCCACCGACTTCATTTGCATGAGTTAATGAGAATGGAGTTGTCTATGGAGAGGAAGAATTGCTTGGATGGGTAAAGGTGATTGGAATCTGGGCAAAAAGAAATTAATAAATTTTACCAATAGTAATAGTTATTAAAGAAGAAATTATTTTTATAAAAATCCACTTTTGGCTGGCATTTTGTATCTTTGCCATGGCCACTTCCCTCTCTTCTCCATTCACCGGCTCCTTCATGTCAATCACGGAGACAGCCATCTTTGAAAAATCGAAAACAGAAAAGCACAAGGCAACGAGTTGAGCGAACTGTGTATACTCCCAGTAGCGGATTCAGACCAACAAGCCGTGTTTACGTCTTGAGGATATCATTTCCCCATACCATGGTCAGGGACTTGAGGATATCATTTCCCCATACCATGGTCAGGGACCTAAGGCTATGGTTTCCATACAACAGCCATGGTTAACACGTTGACATCCATTTGCAATGCACAAAACATTATAAATGATTTCCATATCGAACTCCTAAGATAAAGACCCTCTAATGATGCATGTCATAATTGGGAGATCTTATTCATAGTGATTGAGCTTGAGAAGATTCAATTAGGCTTTAAGTCCTTGCTGCTTTATGTTCTTCCATTTTTTTTTTCCGAGGTCATGTTCCTAGATATTATTCATGGTGCTTGATTTTGAGAAGGTTGAATTAGGTAGTATGGCCTTTGTTTGTTCTTTCATCACGTTTTTCAATATCAACACCTATTTTTTTGCACAAAACTTACTAATATCTCTTTTTTTTACTCTATGACCGCAAAGAGCCTCTACAAAGAACTCATATGTTGATTCAAAGAACAATTCATGGTTCTTGAGTCCAAAATAATTCAACGATAACCCAAGGAACTTATTTTCTTTTATGACCCGTGTCACTTTCTTGAAACTCATAAGGTCTTAATAGCATTTATATCAAATTTGAATACCTAAAACCCCCTAGAGATTTCCTATGTTATGGTGGTTTGTAGGTGTTGTCCCTGGAAATTAAGTTTAATAGAAATTAAATTCAATAAGTTAGGTTTAGAGCCTAAAAATCAAGTGTTGTCATCCCCTCACAATTTTTGTAGATTGAAAATCTTCATTTACAGATTAATCCATTGTTTCCTTTTACTAACCATGTCTAATTTTTTAGATCCATTTGCTACCCAAAATGTAATCATGGCGCTCATATCCCACATCATGAATGGGAAAAAACCCTAAGCGATCCCACATGAATGCTAAAAAAACCCAAGCATTGTCATAAGATCAACTCCTATTATGGGAATGGGACACATTCTTAGGGCATGTTTTGTGGATTAGTCATGGTGCTTGTATCCTTTTAATATGCCAAAATTAGTTATGGCTAGAAACCCCTCCCATCTAGCCAAGGTTGGTTATGGGTAAGCATCGATTCCATATTATGGTAAGAGGCTCATTATTTTTTTAGGCTCTATATCCATGAGTTATTAGAGGCTTGTGTTATGAATATATTTATGTGTATAGTTTGCATATTAATGTAAAATGAAAAATACTTAGATAGATTGCGTGTGGTTCAATATTTGAGTAAAATGTTGTGGAAAATTGAAAAATATTTATATAGTTTTCATGTGGTACAATATTTGAGTAAAATGATTTGGAAAAGAGAAATGTAAGAATATATATTGAAATTCAATTAAAAAAAGATTTAGCTCAAATGAGAATCATGGTAAACATAAAAAATTAGAAAGAAAGGAACTTGCTTATCAAAAATTAAAAAGAAAGGAACTTTAAGCAAATCCATGTAATTGGAAAATAAAAAAAGAAATGCAATAAAATAAAGAATGTGTTGTTTAATTTGAAATGAAATGTTTATTAAATTCTTGATAAAGAGTTATATAAAAAAATTCAAAATACATGCACCAATGTTAAAGTGTATAGAGGAATTGTTTGATTTCAAAATTGAAAAATAAAATATCACAATACAAAATTTTAACCATACCATAAAAAAAAATTGTGGATAACTTCATTTGAATAATTTTGAAAAGATCTAGATATGACCCCATGGGGGTGTTATTACAACTGCTAGGGTTTCATCAATGAGGGTGAAACCAACACATTTGGATCCTCCTCACGTTAGCATGGAAAGAAGTGTTCAATGTTTGTGTGTTAGCATGTGTGTTGCCTTCAAGATTTAAAGCACTAGTTTATGGAGATGGATGGGTAGAGGTACCAACATATTGTGTGAGGATTCCTTGACCTCCTACTTATTTTTTTGGAGGAAGTTGAATTGTATCTTTTCCCCTTGGTTCTGCAAGTATATTGTATAAAGCGTTATTATGGCATGATGCCTACAGTTGGGGGTACAATGTGAAGTTAATACTGGTTTCTAAATAGGTCATTGTCTTTTTCATTCTTGATCACTTACTTATGTTGTGATGCACTAATATGTGATGGTTTTAGCTTGCTTGGACTTTTGGCCTTTTTGGTTTAGTGCTCTATGGTTATTGTAATAGTTTTTCGTGTAGTTTGAGATTTTCTCTCTATTTGATAAGGGGGATAGTATGGATATGAGGATGGTAATGATCATCATGTAATACTCAATTTTTTTTTCCATATGAAATATAAAGTAGTTATATTTACAAAATAAAAAATCTAGATATAAGTAGTTGAATAGAAAATACCTTGTCAGCACCCTTTTTGACCTTTTTTTAATGATAAATATTAAACATGGTTGTAATTATAATAAATTAAAAATTAGTCGATTTATTTTATTTATAAAATATTATAATAAATAAATATCTTATTCATTTATTTATTTTTTTAATTATATACTTACATACTTGTTGATATTATATAAAGCTTTTACATAATAAATAAATTTTTATTTATGAGTGGACTTTATTTAACCACTGAAAAATAGTTCTAGAATAAGAAATAGACTATAAATACTTTACAACATTGCTGGTTTATTTAGTGAATATCACTACAAGGAAAAGACCCTCTAGCGGAGGTTATAAATGAGGTTTTTAGTGTTATAAAATTGGCCAAAATTGTCAAAAAAACAGATGCTACCACATCCGTTTATGGTTACGGAGGTTATGGTAGAGCTTTTAACGGAAATTCAACACAACCAAAAAAAATGGGCGGACGGAGGTTATTACGGATGTTTTTTTCATCAGTGCACTAATAAGGATTTAACACACCGGTGCGTACATGTGCACGGCACCCCGGGGCGGTCTAAGGAGAATGCACCGGGTCGTTAAGGTATGAAACAACACCGGACATAGTGTTGGTGATATAATGCATGGGGCAATTATAATTGGTCTTGGGAATTGAGCTGTGACCATAGGTCGTATCAACGGGTCGGTGTGTAGACTTATAGAAACGCACCGACGCATCCCTTCACACAAATTCACCGAGCATTATAATTGGTATCGGTATTCATGCAGTGCAAATATGTCATACAAATACACCGGTGCGTATAGACTCTTAAACGCCCTAGTGCGCAATATCACAAAAATGAACGGAGATTTATAATTGGTATCGGTATTCATGTGGTGCCCATAGGTTGTCTAAATGCATCCGTACGTATAGACACAAAAACACCACGGTGCATACTATCACACAAACACACTGAGATTTATCATTTGTATATGTATTCGTGCGATGCTAATAGGTCGTAAAAAGGTAGGGGTGCATAGATAGACATAAACGCACCGAAGAGTCATATCGCACAAACGCCTCAATATTTTTAACCGGTTTTGGTATTTGTGCAGTTCCCGTAGCTTGTAAAAATGCATCGGGGCACTTAAGAATACAATCGCACTAGTGTAAATATACACGCACCGGTTTTCATTTTTTATTTTTTAGAAACATCGACCTATGACAATGCAATTGATGTGATTGTTTTAAATTAATTATTCATTAAAAGTCGACACATATTATAACAATATTCATATTAATTAAATTTTTATTAATGCATTTGAATGTGACGTTTGGATTAATTTGTTATATCATATCAAAATTATTGTGGTTTTTTAAAATTCATTATTCATCAAAAGTCGACACATGTATATCTTATAACAATATTCATATGAATTAAATTTTTATTAGTGCATTTGAGAACGACAATGGAGAATGCAATAGCGACAATAGAGAATGCAATAGAATAAATTAAAACAATTTTTATTATATATATATACATGTGAATAAGACATTATTTTTCATAAAAAATGGGACACTTATTGGTATCCCTTTATCTTTCAATTGGGACATTATGTCCATTACATTAAAAAAAATGTCTGATTTCACAAAAAAATTTCAAAAAATACGACGCCTTGCTTTTATATCCAAACATAGTGATCATTCTTCGCTTGAACTGCAGTCACTGCTAGAGCTACTTCCATGACTTGGGTTATTTTCAGAAATGTTTTGTTCACGGTGTTGATTGTTTTCTTCTTCTTCACATTCCATCTAGAAACATAAAAATAAACTGTAATGAGTGTATATACATTGGTGAGAATAATGAAAATTGGAATATTAAATAATATACATCAATGTAAATCAAAAAGAGATGACGTACCAATGCAACAATTGACTCATAAACTATACACATTCTTTCAAAACCATTTAACATGCCATCTTTCAAGATTTGATCTATTGGTGCAGTGCCATACTTTGTTTCCTGCAAGTTATATACCCCATAACAAATCATATATTTAGTATAAAATATTTATTTTTTCTATTAATTATAGACGAAGCTAAGTAAAACAAGATTGATAGATGCTTACAAATTCCACAATTAAGTTCTGATATGCCAACATATAGGCACAACCCATTTTTAACCCAATTTCAATCAATTCCTCTGATGGTTCTTCTTTGTATGTTAGCACTTGTTTGAAGACATTCAATGATGATTTTTCTAAAACAACTTAAAAAATGCAAAAATGAAATCTAACTAAGTTGTGATAAGGAAGTAACAATTACTCGCAAACTTAGATATCAATCATTTTCTTCCTTGTCGTCCTATTTTATGTGCTGAATGGGTTCCATTTTCTTTTCCTTTCTGCAAGAAAACACTTGAAAATTAATATTTATTGCTAAATTTTTTATTTATTTTACCTAATGATCGAAAAAATCAATGATTACATATTACATTTGAAGCAAGTTGTTGTTGAGATGGCTCCTCCAGTGATGCGTTTTTGTCCATTTATTTGACCATCTCCTTCTACACCTTTTTGGACATTCCTACTGGCATATTTCTGATATCAGCTCGTTCATCTTTTGAGATTTTCATAATGTTCTTAAAAATGTAACATGACAATAAACTATTTAATTTTTATATTGATATATGAAAAGTAAGTATAAGAAAAGTGATATTTATAAATAATTCTAGACAAACATCTAAAGGAATATTACTTTTTCATTCCTTCTTTTTTGTTGTTGTACGTTTTTTCTATTAAAAGTCTGACATGTCTCATTGACCAATTCTCTGGAAACTCTTCTTGTAGTTTACATAAAATTTGGTTCTTGGAATCATTGGATTAGTTTTTGTATTGTAAGTGGAAATAACGTCTATACATTCATTCTACTAGATCACTCAAACTTTTGTAAAGGTTTTTCCCCCTTTCGTTAACATCCAGTACCACTCCATATGAGCTAAGGACCAATTCATTTTCATTTGCATGTTCTATTTTTTTTCTTTTCTTAGAACAACATTCCTTTTCTGAGTTGTTGGTCCCTGTAGAACATTAAACATATGTGAATTAATAGATTTTTTCACTCATATTATCTAATAATTTTAACTATATTGTTAACGAAACCTAAAAAAAGAAACTCATATTGGATCGATAGTATTTTTCATTCACCCGATTCATCCTTTTGTAATTTTTACATTAAGATTTTATGCTCTTCTGGTCCTAGATCAGAAATAATCTTATCGAGCTTCGTCATTTTGTGGCTCTACATGATACACAATAAACAATGCATATTAGTTAAACTTACATATAGTTCAAAAATATTTTTTTGTAAAAAATTTACAAAGAACTTGCCTTTTTTGCTTTTCTTGATGTGTTATCAGTATTTATTTTACTTGATCACTTTTCACTCATTTATTTATCAATATCAAACCTATACCATATCATTCATTAATATATTTATAAATAAATTGTCAACTTTTCAAGTAAAAAAAAAAAAATCTCAAAAACTGGTGCGCCATTCATGGTTTATGCACTGCCTCCAGTGTGTGTCTCTCTTCCAAACGCACTTCCATAATAGTATAATAGACCGTATGGTGCTCTATGTAAACAAGGATCACCGATGTGTTACATGTCAATGACTGCACTGGTTAACCATGATCAAATAATAAAAATTGTCCAGTGTTAGTTTTTTAGCAAAAATCAGTGCCATGTTTTACATAAGGCACACCGATAAAAAATAAATTATTTTTTTATCACATTACATTTTTCGGTGTGCTTGTAAAATAAAGAGATCTGGTGCGCTACGTACTCCAGGCACACCGATAAAAAAATATGTTCTTTTTTAATTCATTCCAGGGCCCACATGGATTAGGATTCGATTATGCTAATCGTCCTGTCGGTTGGATGTCTTAGGTCTATATTTAGCAATACAAACCCTATAAATCTAAATTGAAAAGCCCTAATTCTGAAATCACAGAAAGAGGAAGAAGAAAAGGGAGAAAAAAAAAGAAAGTAAGGTTTCTATCTTTTGAAAGTTTTTTTTTTTTTTTTTTCCGAAACAAAATGTCCGCGGTGCGCCATAATGAAATAGTGCACCGACTACATATTTTACAAATGGTGCACCGAAAAAATATTTTTCTTTTCTAATATTTTATCACAATACTTGTGCGGTGCGCTAGGAGAACAAAGCACACCGGTGCAGTATTCTGCACAGGGCACACCGACATTTTTTTTTTTTTTTTTTACGCAAGGACCGAGATGGATTGGGATCAAACTATGTAGGGCCTCCCATTGGTTGGATGTATTAGGCTTATATTTAGCAATACAGACCCTATAAATATAAATTGAAAAGTCATAATTATGAAATCACAGAAAGTGAGAGAAGAAAGGGAAGAAACAAAGAAAATGTAGGGTTTATTTCTAAAATGGTTTTTTTTTTTCAAAACAACACGTGTGTGGTGTGCCATAAAGAAATAGTGCACCGGTGCCATATGTTACATATGGCACACTGATAAAAAAATCTTTTATTTTTTTATTTTTTATCACTGTACCTTCACGGTGCACTGCTATAACTGAGCGCACCGGTCCGTTATGTTACGCAGGATGCACCGATGAAAAAAAAGTCTGTATTTTTTTAAGATTGGCGCAAGGGCCGACATGCATTGAGATCCGACTCTATAGGTACTCCTGTTGGTTGGATGTCTTAGGCTTATATTTATCAATACAAATCCTATAAATATAAATTCAAAAGCCTTAATTCTGAAATCACAGAATGTGGGAGAAGAAAGGGCAGAAACAAAAAGAATATATGGTTTGTTTCGAAAATGGTTTTTTTTTAAATTAGCACGTTTGTGGTGCGCCATAATACAATATGTCATATGTTACGTATGGCGCATTGATAAAAACATTTAATTTTTTTTACTGTACTTTCACGGTGCGCTTCTATAACGGAACACACCAGTGCGCTCTGTTACGCAAGGCGCACTGACAAAAAGAAGTCTGTATTTTTTTATGATTGACACAAGGGCCAGCATGGATTGGGATCCAAATATGCAATTCGTCCCATGGGTTGGATGTATTATGACTATACAAACCCTATAAATCTAAATTGAAAAGAAAGAGGGAGAAGAAAGGGCAGAAACAAAAAGAATCTAGGGTTTTGTTTGTAAAAATGGATTTCTTTTTTATTTTTGTTTCTGAAAACTCCAGAAAAGGTAAAAAAAAAATACAGAAAAAAAAAAGTTAAAAAAACAGTAAGGTTTGATTTTGTTATTTTACATCATATAAAAAACTACAGAAAAAATAAAAATAAAAAAAGACTTAGATTTCTTATTTTACTGCATAAAAAAAACTGCAGAAAAAAGAACAAAAAAACAATAAACTTACTCACATCATTTGAAATTGTATGGTACAGGGTTTGACTAACCAGAGGTTTGGAATTCTGATTGTCTGAATACTTTTGTTCAAACGTATTTCCCTGCTCCACAATGCTCTCATGCTCTGTTTGCTCTAGGTATGTATCCTGCAAATCTCTGGCTGAATTTTTTTGCAAAAATAGTGAAAAAATGAATAGTGTTTAGTATTTAAAGAAATGTTTTATGAAATTAGATTTTCAAAAATATTTTGTCGCCCATTTTTCAATTTACTGATTTTTTTTCACTTAAATAAAATAGGGTTCAGCTTTTTTTATTTGCGGTTATTCGTTTACCGGTGAATCCCTTAATTTAACTGCACTGGTGCATCCTTTTATAAAACAACACTAGTGCGCAAAAAAAAATAACTCACTGGTGCTGTCATCTGTATATTACGCACCGGAAGGACATTAAAGTATGTGCACCAAAATTTATTGTTGTTTTGCTCAAATGTAGGGAGAAAATATCATATATTATATGGAATGGACAATTCTTCAAAATCTAGCTCGTTCCATAATATTTCTCAAAGTCCATCACGGAGTTCTCCCTATCCATGTGAAGATGTAATATTTACTTCAGATTTGTTTTATTGTTTCATTATCTAATTGAATTTATATATTTTTTTTATCCATGCAGTCAATCACACACAACTTAATTAAATTTATAATGTATACAAATTTGCAGGTTCATGCAGATTCATCATCGAGTTCAGATGCACAAAATATTCAAACTGCTCCAAAATGTCAGAAGTTCTTATCAGGAGTTCCATACCGCAAGGTGCATTTGGTAGATGAAAATGGACAACCGCTTCACCTTGCGAATTGTAACAATATTACATCTTCTAGCCATAATCTCGGGACAATGATGGTAATTATAATTATAATTATTTGGTATATATATATTGATAAATATGTAATTATTTCAACGTCAACCCAATTTATAATCATGCAATATTGTCAACATGGTTACTAATTGATATCATATATTTTTTACTAATCGCGTTCAATTATTATTTTTTAATTATTAGGATTTTAGTGATGATGAACGACCTACCTACCATCTTCTGTTGCACCCCATAACAGTGTCAAATCTAGAGAAGAGTGAATTAAGATAAAAAATCAGAGAGGAACAATACCAAGAATGGTTGAATCAACCACTGATTCAATTCCCGCTATGCCCATATTCACCAATTAGGAATGACTACAACAATAGTAGTTCTTCACAAGCTCGCAATGGAGGCAATCAAATAGAGGTTGGTATGGATGATTAATTAAGGGATACGACTGCCATGGAGACAATGTTGTTAGATGCATTGCAAAATGATGATCAGCTAGGGGAGGATGTTCATATCGTTGACACCTTTTTCGAAAGCCTTAAATTTGCTTTCACCACTGCTCTCTTTGGACCTGGCGATCAGTCAAAGTCTACCCAGTTGGGGAAAACAATGTTACTGTACAACTTGAAAGCAAATTTTGGCTTGTCAAATGCATGTTTCTCGGAACTTTTGAGGTAAATTACCATAAAGTACTCCCCTTATATAAATTTGATATATAATCAGTATACTGCAATGAACATTGGAAATGTTAAATTTTATGAATGTTAATAATATATCAACATTAATCTACATTTAATATTAATATATTTTTCCCTGATCACCAACTACATGTTATTCAAAGATAAGGTTCTTGTGAGTGATAATGTCTTGCCCGGTAGCTGCGAAGAGGCAAAGAAATAGTTGAAAATGTTGGGTGTTGAGTACATATCATATCATGCATGTCAAAATTATTGTATTCTATATAAAGGAGAATATGCATACAAAGAGATGTGTTTGAAATGTGGGCATGACAGGTATGACAAATCAAAAAATAAGGGTAAATCATGTACTCGTCCTCCTTTTAAGATATTGAGGCACATGCCTATAATCGCAAGGATTCAAAGGCTATTTCTTTGCAAAGAATTAGCTATGTTGCAGGGATAGCATGCCTCAGAAAGAAGTGAGTTAGGAGTTATGCGAATCCCAACTCATTTAATAGCCATGAATCATATAGAGGATACATGGCCCGAAAAGTTCAAGAATGAAGTACGAAGTCTACGACTGAGCATAGCCATGGATGGCGTCAACCCATATTCCCTCCAGAACACCAAATATTCTATTTGGCTTGTAGTAGTGATCAATAACAATATATCCCCATGGTTGTCTGTGAAGAATTAACATCTTATGTTGCCTCGCATAGTCCCTGGTAGAAGACAAGTGAAGAATATGGATGTCTACTTACAACCACTGGTAGATGAATTGAAGGAATTATGGGATGGGATAAATGTAAACGATGTATCAAGACCCATCGTAGTAGAGAGGGGTTTTACGTTGTATGGAATATGTGCTTACACGACACATGATTAGCCAGGCTTAGGAGTTTGATATGGTAAATTACATGTTTAATTTATTGATTTGTTTATATATAATGTAACAATATTCTTTCACATATTCTTTCACATATTAGTTACTTAATTTGTTGTAATAATATTTGTTCTGATATTCATGAAATTCTTTAACATGCCAGGAATATTAATTAATGTATACAAATATAATCTCGCAGGTCTTGTAACAAAAGGGTATTTTGGATGTAAATGTTGTGCACCTTCTCTAAAAGCTAAATGGTCCAAGGACCTACGAAATCCAGTGTATGATTGCTCCAGGATATTCCTACCAGAACAACACCCTTACAGAAGAGCAACATCTGCTTTCAATGGTAAACGAGAGAGAACCCAAAGGCCTCCAATAATGACACCAGCTGAATGGCTTAGAGCATATGAGAGAGAGAAGGAGAAGGAGTTCATAGAAATGTTCGATTCAAATGGGGAGCCTAAGTTCGATGATCCAGATTTATTCAACACCTATGTTGAGAGATTACCCATTGGGATGAAAAGGAAATCTCTTTTATGACATCCCATATTGGGAGCATCTTAAGATTTCCCACTTATTAGATCCCATGCATATATTTAAAAATGTTTCATCTTCTTTATGGAGGCACATATCATCGAAACAAAGTGACACATTGGTTGTTAGGAAAGATATTATTACTTCAAGAACTAAAAGGAAATATTTTCCAAGACCATTAGAAACTACGGGATCAGAGGTAGGTGCTAGTCCCTCTAATTCCTGGTTTTTCAAAGAAGGTGATGTCCGATGGATTTTTAAAAAATATGATATATCTTTGGCAAAGGAAGTTATAATGGATGTGAGGGTGCCAAATTCATACGAGTCTTCACTACTGCGCTGCTTCACCATGGATGACCATTTGTCAGGGTTGAAATCACATGACCATTTGAATCTTCTAAGACTACGTATAATTTCAAAAGCATGATTTTATTATTTTTTATATTAATAAATTTTATCCCATGCGGGGATCATAAAACATAACTAATTTTGTATATTATTTCACGTGTTTATAAATTTGCAGTGTCATTATCCTTTTTTCTGTGTGGGTGTGTGAAACATGAATTCTCTTAAGACCTAGGATGTGCCATATCTAAATTATCTACCTTTGTACATTGGATCACGTCAAAGTAGATTCATGTGGCTAGCATTCCACGGTGGCATCAAGAGATAATTGAGATTGTTTGTATGTTTGAGAAGGAACTGCCGATGAATTTCATGCACTTACAGGTTCATCTTCTAATCCACCTGGTAGATGAGGTTGAATTAGTTGGGGTTGTTTCTTGTCGTTGGATGTTCTTCTTAGAGAGGTACATGAAGAAATTGAAAGGTTTTATTCGACAAAGGGAAAAACCCGAGGGGTATATGGTAGAGGGGTACATATTGTATGAGTCTTTCTACTATTCCAATGAGTACATCAAGAAGATAAAAAACAAAATCAAGTGTGGTGATTTGGGACGATCAAGTGGATGAAGACAAAACAGAAGGAGAGTTGCTCCAAATGAGTGGAGAAAAGCGCTTGATAAAGAGTAAGCGACTTATAATTTTTCAAATTTACAAAAATTAATTAATATTCACGTTGAACTTCAATATAATGTATATTTTGATCTCTAAGTACTATATAATTTTGGTTTTATTTCATCAGTGAATGCAGAAATTGAAGCAATCAATAAATTCATTCTTTATAATTCTGAAGCGACACAACCGTGGGTCGCATTGTACGAACAAAATAGGATGAAATGGGATAGTGACAGGAAAGAATTCAGACGGTTGAATGGTAGAAGTGTGCCTTATCACAATCATTTAAAATAAAATATGCCAAAAAATATGCCCCAACAGTTGGGTTGCTAACCAAGTCAGAGAGAAATATAGTGCTACTGGTCATTACCCGCGTGCTAAACAGGATGAGCTAAACATAGGGATTGGGTGCACCAACTCGGTGATAATATTTTTAATTTATATGTAAATTTGAAACTTATATTAAGACATCTACATTTCATATTTTAACTACTGTTGGATTATTATTTATAAGACACATGAAACTATGAATTTTGTAACTTTTTTATAATAGGTGCATTTGTTCCCATCTATGTGGGCATATGGAAACCATTTTTTCACAGAAAATGTTGATGATGGAAACATCACAGAATACTGTGGAGTGGAAGTCGAGTTCAATCAATCTAGTCGATCTATCCACTGTGACCAACAACTAGTACGAGGGACGTTAGGTTACGTCGAAACGATACAAGAGATCATTGAAGTGGATTTTTCTTCTTTCCAATGTGTTATTTTTAGGTGTAAGTGGTGGGACACCTTTGATCAAATAATGTAAAGGAAGATCGCTATAGTAGGCTCATATGTATAAACTCTAGAAAGATGTGGGATGAAGCTAAGGAGCCCTATGTTTTCCCTAAACACTGCAACCAGGTGTTTTTCTACCTAGATGTGTTGGATAGGGATTGGGGGTTCGTATTGACACATGACCCTAGATCAACACATATTTTTGAGAAAAATAGTGTTATCATGCCATGCGAGCTAGAAGATAATGAGGGTGATCATGAGAACCGAGAGTGATATGGTACATGTGTTATTTCATCAATATTTATACTTTTTAAGATGGGTTTTTCGAAATATTAATATAATATGTATTTTGAATTAATTGGTAATTTGCATTGTGTTAATGTTAAAATCAATAATTCACTTGATAATTTGGTATTATGCTGATCTCGAAAACAATGACGTATTGTATAAATTAATTCTTTTTTTTTGCATCTAAGATCATAACAAAATAATTATAATTCTAAAGTACATGAATTTATTTGCATTATTTTCTAAACTTTATTATGTTACAATAAATCATATTATTCTAGATTTATTATTTTACAATTATTTAAAATTTACAAATTTACAAATTTACAATTTTTAATAAATTCATTTCACATTAATAGAATTAAAATTTTACAAATATTTTACATACAATTACAATTACAATTTTAGAATTTTAAATACAATTAGAAATAAAAATATTATAAATTTACAATATCATGATAATCTGGTATTAAATTAATTAATAAACATCACGTTCATGATAACCATCGTACAAACATTATATTGGACTAAAAATCACATTCAAAATCGGTAACTACATCATCGTGATCATGATCTTCAAACAAAACACAATTAACATTATATATTAACATCATCAGTACAACACAAACATCAAATATACATCTAATGCTATGACATACACATCTATCTGCAAGCTGCACATTAAATGAACATATCTAACATGACCTAGCAACATACACATCATGATGATTACCAACATGTAGATTAAGTACAATTGCAACATGAACATAAAATACATGGACCATATAATATATATATATATATATATATATATATATATATATAACTGAATAATGTTAAAAATATACAACTGTAATATAAATGTCATGGATCAGTTCGCGGTAGTATAACATCAATATTAGTACAAGTGGGTGATGGTCTAGCCTCATCTCCATGATGACTGCTAGTAGATTCTAGTGGAGGCTCATGCAAATATGGCGCGACGTGAGGCTGTGAATGATCATGAGATGATGGTACATTGCACCTTGCAAACTGTCCATCATGTGTTGCGGCTCGATTGTAATGTGCAATAGTCCTTGTCAGTTGCGTAAAAGTTGTCGTAACTCTTACGACATGCCACATCAGGCTGTACATGTCACGTGGCATGCCTCTCCACATCCATGATAGCCTGTCATCGGCCTCTATGTCTCTAAAATCAACGGGCCTGATGCCCACCTCAAAAATCAATGAAATGAGTTAGTCGCCCAACTCCATCCTATATCTAGCATCACTTAGACATCGACCGCACACCGACGCACCAGAAGGAGCAGGTTTATGATCTCAGCCAGCCTCCTGATGATCATCGAAAATATCTGGCATGCCCTCATCCTCATCATTAGGGTCCACACCTATATTAGGTGGTGGTGGCGGAATCTCCTTGCCATCAAAAGAGCCAATGTCTGCAAAATATATACAAGTACACAACAATAATTAGAGGATTTTATTACACAATTTAATAAAAACAAGTTAGAGAACATGTTAGAATAAATTTAAATAAAACAATAATATTACCTCTATCATCTAGCAGCTCATCAGCTGTGAAGAGGATGTTGGCACACCCTTGCCAATCCAACCCTGCATAAGGACAGGGGACTAAAATGAAGGGATGCTCATCAACACTGGCTAGCAACTCCAGTGCATCATCTGATATCCTCGCTGGAAAAAGAGTCTCCTCCCTGTTGGGCATCATTTGCCCCCACATGTACATACATGCCTCAGTAATCGGCCTATGAGGTGGCTGAAGAAAATAAGGCTTTGTCTCTAGAAACCTCTAAAAAATAATAAAAAAAGCTCTAAAGCAAAAGGGAAGTTGACCCTCCCTTGCGCATGAGCACGAAATCTATCTAATGTTGTACAGAACTACTAGAAAAAAATGGCATACCACCTGAAAAGTCATGGCTGTTGTAGTAAAGAATCAACATAGTATAAAAGCTAGAAACTAATGAGTTTCTTGTCACTTGTGTTGTGCAAAATGGTCGAAATGATAAGTGAGAGACATTGTACCTCCTCATGACCAAACACACCAATACGTAACTACCCTCCAGCAACCTAAAAATCTATAGGAGATATTAAATTTTCTCCAATGTATCTCTGGGAGTAAACTATCTGATTCCCTGCCACACAACCAGTTGGAACCTCGACGAACGAGGGAAAATCCACCCCTCTCCTCGATAGCCCTGTAATAAAATGTACATCCTCCTCAGTGGGCGTGTACCACTGGTTGATACCAACCTGGAAAGCCTATTGCTGGGCATTCCACCTTCGGATAAGATGTCTCAAAAACAAACTATGGGACTTTATGGAAGTAGCCTTCTCATAGAACTTGAGGAGGCCTACTTGCCTAAGGAGCCCCTGCGTCACTGCTGTAATAGGGCGAGGGTATGCATCTCCCTCCCTCTCCCTTGCCTCCCATAGGCGAACCAAGTTATATTTTTCCACCTGTTGTTGTTGTTGTTGCCCCTCTTCTCTCCTTTCACGGCTCTGAATGATTGACATATTAAACACAATTTTTTTATTAAATGACACATGTATTTAAAAATATAAGTATATATTTATTTTTTGAAAAATAACTAAAGCAAGAGTCGGTGCACCAAAAACACAGTCACACACCAGTCCCGGTGCATCACACCACATAGCACACCAGATACGGTGCACCTCATGTTATGGACAACACCTAAAGCGGTGCTCTAGAAAAAAATTTTAGTGCACTGTTCACTATGTGCAGTATCAGGAGGCCGGTGTGCTGACTTCACTATCTGCCCAGGGCTTATAACCAAGTCAACACACCACTCTCCTACGACTGTACATAGTCATCAATGCGGTATTTTAAGATGCCGCACCATTGACCTAGGCCCAATACGGTAATCCGAGCATTGAAAAAATTAGCCGGCCAGGGGCGGTTATTTCAGTCAACGCACCGCTCCACCACAATTGACCTAGGTCAATGGTGTAGCCAGATAGTCGACCGCACTGCTCTTTTTAAAGAAATTTATGTAACACGGTGCTACTGTGGTATCTGCCCTGAAATCGTTGCGGATTCCCTTAGCAACGATTTACCAGCCCAAACAGTTGACAATGTCGAATTGGGGTTCCGGTGTGCTAAAAAAATTACCTGCCTCAGGGCTGGTAAGTCTGTCAATGCACCGAGTTGTCGCAATACACCATTGTCAATGGTGCAACCTGGTAACCGACTGAACCGCACTTTTTTTTTTTAAATAACACGGTGTGTCGCGGGGTACCACACTGGAACCGGTGTAGATATAGTCAGCACCAGTTGTGGTGTGGTCTATAAATTTACAGGCAGCACCGCAAACTAGTGCGAGCTAAGCAACTCGCGCGCACTGCAAGACAAAAATATATTTTTTTAATGGTTAATTTTATGGTTCTTAAAAATTCTAATCTGCTAAAATGATTAATTATGGAAAAACAAGAAAAATACTTGTACATTTACCTGTCGAGGAGGCATATTGGCTATATAATTTGCAAAAGAAAATTTGTCCACTATTTTATAAAATTCAAGCTAGAAGATTGGTCGCAATGTAGAGTAGCAGTGCGTGCAATAAGTGGAATGGGAGCACGGATGTCAGTGTGACTCAAATAAGGATAACTTGCACCGGTGCTTGAGAGCTTTGTAGCACTAACAAAAGTGAAAAATGAAGTTTTTGGCCGTAATTTTTTTTTTATTTAACCCTGTTCCGGTGTGTGGGGTTTTATTGGCATACCAATGCGTTTCAACTATGTCGCCCTGGGTGGTTTCTATTTTCGCACGCATTTATGAGGCACTGGGGTAGCCTTGTTGTAAGGCATCGATCCTCTACAATAATAAGATGCACTGGGAACGCTGTTCGGTGAACAAATGATTTGTGTGTTTTTTTGGCCGTAATTGTTTTTTTTTTAACCCTTTTCTAGTGCGTGGAATTTGGGGCCCCGGTGCGTTTCGATCACTTCGCACCAGGCGGTTTCTGTTCCGCGTGATTTTTATGAGACACCAGGGCGGCTTAGAGGTAACGCAACAGTGCTCTATAGTAATAAGGCGCACCGGGAACATTTTCCGGTGAACCAATAATTTCTGCGGTTTTTTTCCCATAATTTTTTTTTTTTTAACCCTTTTCTAGTGCACGGTATTACTGGAACCTTGGTGCGTTACAGTGATTCTACACTGGGCAGTTTCTCTCCCATGCGCTTTTTACGAGACACCAGGGCAACTTAGAAGTAATGCACCAGTGCTCTATAGTAATAAGACGCATCGAGAACGCTATCCGGTGAACTAATGATTTCTGTGGTTTTTTGGCTGTAATTTTGTTTTTTTTAAACCCTTTTCCGGTGCGTGGTATTACTGGAGCCTCGGTGCATTTCAGTAATTCCACACTGGCCGGTCTATGTTCCATGTGATTTTTATGAGACACCAAGGTGGCTTAGAGGTAACGTATTGGTGCTCTACAGTAATAAGATGCACCGGAAATGTTGTCAGGTGAGCCAATGATTTGTGTGGTTTTTTGGGCATAATTTTTTTTTTTTTAACCCTTTTCCGGTGTTTGGAATTTATGGGGCCCCGATGCATTTCACTCATTCTGCCACGGGTTGTTTCTGTTCCGTGCACTTTTTATGAGACACCAGTGCTGACGGGTTGACACGCACTGGTGCTATTACTTAATAAAAGGCACTGAGATGGTGTGTACGGAGCGCACAGTTTCCGATGTGCCAATTTTTTATGCATTTTTTTTGCCTTTATTTTTGTTATTTAACCATCTACAGGTGCGCACGTTTTATAGACGCCTCGGTGCGTTTTCTTGATTCCACTCCGATGTGAAAGTTATGTAAAGTACCGGTACTCTATAGAATTACAACGCACCAGGTGTGTGTGTACAGAGCGCACAGTGTTTGGTGTGCCAAATTTTTAACCGCACTAGTGCTATGTCATCTTGAACACATCAGTGTGTTGTTAGGTGATAAGAGCACCGGACGAAATACATCCGCAAAAAATTCCGCCCACCAACCTCCTCTAGGAACCTCCACTATAAATCGATGACTGGGGTATTTTTATAAGGGTTTCCTCAAAAACATCCCCTAGAGGGTATTTTCCTTATAGTGTATAAACCATTAATATTTCAAAATAATAATAAAAAAATGAAAAAGAAGAGATAATTAAAAAGCAAGAAATAACTAATAAAATGAAAACAACAATAAGGACATTCAAAAATTATAGAAGTTAAAAAATAATGTAATATGGTATCAGTTGAAACTAGCATGTATTGTGTTAGCACTCAAATCTACCTCAGGCTGAAATGAAGTAAAACTCAAGGCTACATCAAACCACGCTCAGCCTCGTAGCTAGCCCTACGAGGACAGGAGAGGGCTCTCTCCGTCAATCTCGAGAAAATAAGCAATAGGATGCGAGATGACTTACAATAAGAACTGATTTTAGGCTAGTAAAGAGATAAGTATGTTTGATTTTTGGTTTTTTGGTTTTTCGCTGGAGTAATGGGAAAACAAATTTTGGGTCCGGGGATAAGGTCAGACCTTTGCAGAGTTCAAGCTGGGGCGAGGTAGGTGATGATATTGATGCTTTGAATTGGATATATGGATAGATTAGACCGACGAGGAGCTGAAGAGGGCAAAGAAGAACTTGGATCCTCTCCAAACAGCTGAAAACATATAGAACTAACCGAATTCAAAGGCCAAGCACTGTAAACAATGGATTCAACCTTATTCACTCATTCAATTTAGTTCAGAAGCATAATGAAAGGATGGCATACATTAAACATGGAGAAACTTACAGTAAACAAAGAAGAAACATCATCAAGAACAGAACACCACAAGGATCCCAACAAGTGCCGCAAAACCCCTGATCTTTCCTTAGCCAAAATATGAAAAGTATGTACAATGATATCAAAGTATCCCAAGAGTCCAACCTCTCCAACCTCTGAAAATGATTGAGAAATTACAATATATAGATCACTCTAACCCCTTTCCCCACCTCTAGGGGTCGAATTCCCTCTTCAGGGATCAGTTTCAACCAATTCTAATCATGGAACTACAATCTAGGCAACTAACAACTTGCCTCTAAAAGAGTGGAAACTGATCCATTACATGATTTTTTACCCTTTTGAGAGTGAATCTTCTAGAATAGATAAAAATAAGCCAAAGTTACATGTCAAACATGAATTTACATCATAAAAACCCAAAAATTCCATCCACAAGAAAAACTGGTCCATACTAGCCGAAAATCTGAGCTGGCAGCTGAAAATTCAGGAAAAATTCAAGTGGGTCGCTTTTGAGCCGAGTGGGTCGCGCGTTTTCCAGCCTGAATTTGAGGTACTTCCCGACATCCAAATTGAGCTCATGATAGCTCGTTGGAAAGCCCTGGATGTTGACTATCCAACCCAAGTGGAATTTCTGAATTTGGAGCTCATTTGACCCTCCAAAACCGCATTCTCCCAGAGGTACTCCCTGCTGGTGCAAAAGGTGGCAGCAAGGTGGTTTTCATGGTGTTTTTGAGCTTTTTGACCATCCAGATTTTGATGAAATGCTAAGTTGACTTTAGAGGATGCATAATTAACCATGAAAAATCCAAAAATGTAAAAATTTCCTCCAGCAAGTGTCCCAAAAAAAAGTGAGCGCATGAGCGCGCGACCCACTTAACTGCAAAACCTGTTTTTTGACCCAAAAATTTGAAAATGACAAAATTTTCTCCGAATTTGCCCAAATTTGGAGCGGAGGTCCTCCATCATGTGTCCTGCCCAGTCAATGAAGCCTCGGCCAAAATCCGAAGTGGATTAGGCCTTTTCCGCCGTCTTAGTGCTTTGCGCAACCTCCTCTTCATGATCTTCATTCTCGCTTTGTAGACATGCATGCGAGCCCAATAATGGCCTTTCATGTGACGAAGCATGTCTTTGTCTCGATTGGCCTTCGCCAACAACTTTTCCAGATGGATGTTCACACGCGTGAGTACAGTATCTCTGTCAGTTGGTGTCATGTCACCGGGTCTCTTTCGATTCCACTGTCTGTCCTCACGGATTTGGCGCACCTCATAAAATGTGAGCTCATCCTCGAGCTGTTTGTTGCGCTGATCCAAATAGTTAATCACCCACTGAGCCTTCTGCAATTGGTCTTTCAGCTGGTCATTCTCGGCCCTTTGCTCCTGGATGACTTCCCTCAACTTCGAGCTAGGAGAGCCCGTATCAACATCAATGACTGTCATATCGGTGTCCCGGCCTCCTGATGGGCCCTCATCATGCATGGGGCTCTTGCCCCTGTCTGCACTGCATTCGTGATCAAGAAGAAGGCTACAGACCCCTCTCTTCATCATGTGGAGATAATACTCGCCATGTCGATGAAGTCGGAAAGACCCCTTCCACCTCACGTGGAGATAATACTCGCCGTGTTGCTGCAAATAAGGCCCTGTGGCCTCGCTGATATGTCTGAACTAAAGGAGTGCTGATATGCTCAACCTCAAGTATGTCCGGCTGGTGTGAAGGCTCTCCTGCATCATGAACTGTCTCGAGAAGCGGTTGTGGCACTCTGAAAAAGTCTCTAGAAATGAAATCCTCCCATGTGATGCCCTGCTCTGCCAACTGATGCGACACCATGATCTTGATCAAAGCGAAATGATATATACTCCGGTACTGCTGCACTGGGCTTGTCTTCTTCTGCACAAACATCACCATCCTCTCTATGTTGCGGTATATGAAATACGGAATATTCATCATACGTACCCTTGTGAAGTGCATCAAAAAACGAATATGGTACGCGAAAAGACGAGCATACCTGCCCTCACAACTAAAATACTGAATGATGAGCTTCATCAGCGGTGCATACTCATCTCTCAAGAATCTGAATGGAAAAACTCTTCTCAAGTAACCCATATATCCAGTTTTAATGTATGGCTCATAGTGGAATTTCTCTAAATGCCGACGCTTGTTCCATTCCTCGCCCATGTTTGGTATGCCAGTGGCTTGAGCAATAGTCAAGGGTGACAAAATGAAATCAACCCCGGCAAGATTTACCCGGCCATCCCGTAAATGTAGAACAAACAAACGGGCCAATTCACGATGAGTTCGGGTTTGTGCAATCATCTCACAAAATCTGAAACATGACAAGTATCGAAAACAATCCATTGCTAATGGACATGCCTGCAACCGAGCCAAAGAAGTAGGCTCCTCTCTGCGATGATTACCACTTATGTGATCTCTGTGAGACCCCCGTGGCACATTACCTTCAGTCACCGAATCACTTCCTGACCCTAGCTCATACTCTGACTCTGTCTCTGACATGGCTCTGACCAAGCTATTGGCACTATGTATACTGATATGAAAGCAGTGCAAACAAAGTTATGATGTGTGTTTCAACACCCAACAAATATCCCCACTGTCAAAACACCATAAGGAAACAAACAATGATAATATCTCTGTTTTAAGTGGATTGGAAAAGAGGCACAGTCTCTGTTTTAAATGCAAGTGAAACTTGACCAAAGGGAGCAGGCAACCTTCAGAATTTTGAGCAAATCTTGTCCAAGGGAGCACGGCATCATATGAATGTGTTTGTCTATGAGCAATAACAACAAAGTTATAAGTGTCAATGGGCAGTGAAACAGAGTTATGAGAATGTTTTTATCATTGGGCAGTGAGACACAATATAACCATAGTCACCATGGAACAAAAGTCTTGAACATGGTAAAGTATTAGCAATGGTCACAATGGTATAATGGGTATGAGAATAATAGGGTTTTGATAATATATACAAGGCTGGATATATCACTGATATAAGATAGGAGACAAACTCATGCAACCATCCATATTCATTTTAAAACCCTGAAGAACGATATTGCCATGACTGTAGGGTTTAAATCCTCCATTTCAAGTGTTTGAAATCATCAATGATGCCACCAACGCATTTAAAAACATTAAGCAATTGCTAAAAACCTGTTTGAAGGCCGTTGGGGGCGATCCCAAACAAGACTGGGCACTCAAAACGATTTTTCAGACCTCTGTTGACGAGTGGGTCGCTCACCTCTGAGTGGGTCGCTCGGCCCAGGTGGGTCGCTCTTGTTGTAATTTCACACTGCGAAAATTACCCAAGTGGGTCGCTCTGCCCAGGTGGGTCGCTCGTGCCCAAGTGGGTTGCTCGAGCTCCAAAACCCTGTCAACGCTGTTTTAAAACTTGAATTCGGCCCTCCAACTCCAAAACTCGATTTGTATGTTGTAGATTGGTGAAAATGAAATTTGTTTGGCTTTTATATATGATGCAAATATCTTCCACAATCAGATTTGATTCAAATCTAATTGATAACCCATATTACAATGTTTTTGTAATTTCACATTTGGCTTTTTAATACAATCTCCTTTTGGCTTTTCTGAGCTCAGATTTGATGATTTTGTTGTCTTCTTGCAGGGGTATGGCTATTTAGCTAAGGAAAGGACCAGAGGTCTGCTTTGACATTTTTCTTGGTGGAATAAGCACAATTTATTACAAAAATAATAATGAACAATTTCTAGTTCCAAAACAGAGTTTTGGACTAGAAATGTTTTTAAAATGCTGATGATAATAAAACATGAAATCAAAAATTTGCGGAACCATCCTCATCCTGCAGGCTTTATGACTGGTATACAAATGACTCGAAAACCCTAGACACTAGGACCAAAGACACTTATTGACATTTTAATGACCATAAATGAAATGACAATGACTTTGAGTGATTTTTTGAGGAAATTTTTAAAATAGCACTGCAGGTGTAAACATGAGGAAACATAAGACAACAGACCCCTTCGTCAGTCCATGGCATGCTCCTAGTGAAATGCAACGAAGTGGAACGAGCGCGACACCTAAGAATGAATATGCAAAAGACGAAATGATCACTGACGGAGGGCTGTAAGGGCCGACTCTAACATTGGCTCCAATGGGGATGGTGGCTCCATGGAGATGCCAAGAACGGCAGATCTCTGGGGGAGTCAGACAGTGTCTTTCATCCATTGGGCGATGGAATCATTATTTCAACTGATAAACAAACTTTGGACAATTTTATTGACTGCAGATTTGACTAACGACAGACTGCAATTTGACCCAAAACTGACAAGACTCAAACTGAGATGACTTTAAACTAGAAGACTGATGAAACTTAACTTGACAATTTCAAACCAACCAACCTCTATCTCCAGAATTATAGCCTTCGCTCCGGGCCCCAGACTGAAAATGAGAGATCAGTGCACACTTGCAACGAAACAAAAGTAAAATGATATATACAATGACAATGAGATCAGCAGCAAGTACTCAAAAATAATAACGCTTCAGCAACCGACCATTGATCGGTCCTCCAGGAAAATCATCTCCATTCATTTCTTTGAGAAGAAATGCATTCTGACCCCGATACGCTGCAATCTTAAAAGGACCCTTCCACATATTTTCAAATTTACCGTGCTTTCCCTTATCTTCATTCCGAGCATCCCATTTCAAAACTACCTCATCCAACTGAAACTTATCTGCTTTCGCCTTTCTGTCGTAGATCTTCTTTATGTGCTCCTGCAACTTGAAAGTATTTTGAAATACCTCCTCTCATGTCTGCTGTAAATGAATCATCTGATTAATCCTCCGCTGCATAGGATCTTCCTCACTTCCAGCCTCTTGAAGCAATTTGACCACCGGGACAGCAAGTGAAGTGGGAAAAACTGTATCCGTCCCATACACCAACTCGAAAGGAGACATGCCAATAGACTTTTTCTGACTTACCCTATCAGCCCACAATGCATTCACTAACTTCTTGTGCCAGGCCTTTTTGTTGATTTCCAGCAATTTCTTAATGATATTCACCAAGGATTTATTTGAAGATTCCGCCAAGCCATTTCCTTGCGGATGGTAGGCGGTCGAATGTCCTAAGGTAATATTGTACTTAAAGCAAAAATCAACCATCCTCTTAGACTTAAAGGCTGCTGCATTATCTGTGATTATTTTACTAGGACACCCAAAACGTGACAGAATATTGTTTTCAAGAAAAGAAATAATTACCGCATCAGTGGCCTGTCGAGTGGGAATCGCCTCAATCCACTTCGTGAAGTAGTCTGTAGCTGTCAAGATCCATCTATGCTATCCGGAAGATGCTGGGTGGATTTCTCCGATAAAATCCAATCCCCACTGCTGGAATGGTGCATTAACTTCAATTGGTTTTAGAGGCAAAGGCTGTAGTTTCTGCTTCCCTTCGAATATTTGACACTCATGACAATTTTTAACAGCCTTGAACACATCAGAAAACAAAGAAGGCCAATAATACCCTGCCCTTAGGATCTTATTCACTGTGGTCTTCCAAAACAAATGACCTCCACAGTCACCTTTGTGAAAATCCTCCAAAACTCTTTGAGCTTCCTCCTCTACCAAACAATTCAACAACATACCTCCAGGGTCTTTCCAATATAATGTAGAATTCAAAATGCAGAATTTAGCAGCTCTTAACTTCAATGTTCTACTCTTATTTCTAGGCATCCCGGGCGGTGTAGACAAATTCTGAAGCACGTATAAAATGTCAGCATACCAAGGGGAAGAAACAAAAATATCAGATACCTGAACTGACGTACTTTCCTCATCTTCATCAGACATGGCAGCAATCAAATTTATGTCTAGAGCATGCAGATTTGTTTCAGCCATGAGCTTGGCGAGTCCTTGTCCTTTGATCAGTTTGGTTGGTTTAATTTCCACATCGTATTCTAACAACACAACAATCCACTTACCCCTTCTTCCCTCTGGATCTGCCTGTACCAAAACATCTTTAACTGCTGCGTTAGGAACATATGCTATAATATGGGAATGAAATATGTACACACAGAAGTCTTTCAAAGCTTTTACAAGCGCAAGTGCTTGTTTCTCAATAATATTGTACTTCAATGCTCCATCCCTTATGATCCGACTGAAAAAAGCAATGGGCTTCTCAACTCCATCCCTTTTTTGCATCAAAACAGCTGCCAATGTGTGCTCAGAAGCAAAAGAAAATAAAATGAAGTCTTGTGTGTAATCTGGGCTGATTAAAATAGGGGCTGAGGAAAGAGCTATCTTTACCAAATTGAATGACTTTACCGCCTCTTCTGTCCACCTTACCTGACTGTCCTTTTTCAACATGTTCGTGATTTCTCTAAGGTGTTCTGCAAGATTTGGAATGAAACGACGCAGAAAATTCATTTTACCATTAAATGACTGTATTTCTTTCTTGTTCCGGGGCTGCTCAATCTGCTGTATGGCTTCAACACGTGCAGGATCAACTAGAATGCCATCTTTCGATATAATGTGGCCAAGGAGCTTTCCTTCATCCATGGCGAAAAGGCTCTTCTTCGGATTCAGCGAAATGCCATATTTTCTGCACTTCTGGAAAACAATTTTCAAATGATATAAATGTTCCTCATCAGAATTGGAAAACACAGTTAGATCATCAAGGTAAACAACCAAAAACACATCTTTCTCATTAGCAAAAGCCATGTCCATTGCACGCTGAAAGGTAGCGCCTGCATTCTTTAAACCGAACAGCATCTTTGCATAATGAAATGTTCCCCAAGGAGTGGTGAACGCAGTCTTGTCACGATCATCTTCCTGCACTAAAATCTGATTATAACCTGAGTATCCGTCGAGTAGTGACATCCTTGATGCTCCAACTACTCGCTGCAATATATGATCCATTTTTGGCAGCGGATAATTATCCTTTAATGATACCTTATTCAGATTTCTGAAGTCAATACATAAATGGATCTCACCTGTCTTCTTTCTCACGGGCACCAAGTTTGATATCCAATCTGAAAATCGAATAGGTACAATGATTCCTGACTTATACAACCTATTTACCTCTTTTTCGATTGATGGTAGCAGCTTTGCATTGATCCTCCTCAACTTTTGACGAAAAGGCTTCTGATTTGGTTTGATGGGGATAGTATGCTGAATGATGTTGGTATCATATGTTTTTAGATCTGAATAATCCCACGCAAACGCATCAGAAAATGAAGACAACAATTTCACATATTCTGCCTTTACCTTTGGTGACAATGACTTTGACAATTTTACCATCTTGGGGTTCTCAGCTGTCCCAATATTTACCTCTTCGACACCTTTTTCTGTTGGCCTCAATGTCGGTTTGCGGGCTACATCATCTTGATCAAACAACTCTTCCAATGGAATCAATCCCTTAGGAATGATATTATCCTTTAATTGCAGCACTTCCATCTGATTTATTTGTATGTCATCACTACCATCATCAAATTCTGTATCTATGGAGGTATCTTTAAACTTACCCTTATTTTGCAGAAATTCACTAATCTCCTCATCATCCTCAAAGACTTGCCAACATCGCTGATTGTCTGGAACGGTGGGCCGGTGTTTCACATGTATCTCAAACTTGTTGCTGGAATTCATTGGAATTTTAAGATTGCTTGTTGCCTTAGCAAGTCCGTCAGCAACACCATTTTGTATGCGGGGCACACATGTCAAAGTATGATCAGAAAATAACTTCAGAATGTCCAAAACTGCATTTCGGTAAGCCCTCATGCGAGGATGCTTAGCCTGAAACTCACCTTTAACTTGTTTTATCACTAATTCTGAATCACCATATACTGCAATCCTCTTCGCTTTCAGCTTCTTAAGAATCTTAAGGCCAGCAATAAGAGCCTCGTATTCCGCTTCATTATTAGAACAGTCAAATGCAAGCTTGTAAGAACACACTCTCACATTGCTCGGAACTCTATTAGGAGCGGAAAATGGACTACGAATCCACACACCAATCCCAGCACCATCGCTGCCCACTGCACCATAAAAATCCATGGTCCAAAGACCATCTTCATCGTCCTCTAAATGCTGAAACTGTGCCGGCTCTGATTTTCCTGTTTGCTGCCCATTATCTTCAGCTGATTGCTCCATAACAACTTGTTTTTCTCTTCTTTCTTTTTGCAAAACTTCTCTAAAATTCTCATTGATTTCTAGTATGTCTTCTGCCTGAACTAATTGACTTTCTATATCATTAAAACTATCAGCAAGCAACACAAACGACTCTAAATCAGTATGTACATAATTCACAGGATGATTGATTGGCTTCTCTTTGCTAGTTATCATATATTTCATCTTCTGCTCTCGATATAACTTTCTCATTTGACCGAAGACTGGAATTGTAGCGTAAGAAAAATCTAACTGAAGTGTACCTTTCAACTTTGCCCCCCAAGATCTTGCAAGGAGCATCCCGAACCGTGGAGGAATGTCGGCAACCACCACATCCATCAAAACATTCTTCGCTGGGATTTGATCTAAACTTACCACCAAATCTTTGATGAGTCCTATACACTTTACCCGGCTGGAATCGAATGAATACAAATCATGATACTCTCTTGTAATGTCTAATCCCAACTTTTCCATGATCGCCTTTGGCATCAAATTGTGCGAAGCACCCGAATCAAGCATAGCATTGTGCAATATATATTCGTGCAACCTCAAACTGATATAAAAAGGAGGAACATTACTGTCAAGAGACTCACCATTCAATGCAGGCCCAAAAATCAATTCCGGCTGATCATCCTCAACATTTACTGTGTCAATCATTGGATCAAAGTTCAGAATTTTGGAGACTTGACTACGGTAGCTGCTGTTCTTCATGATTTCCGTCAAAGGAATAGATATTTTCAGTTTGGAAATTTCATTTTCCAAACTAAATGCTGAAACTTTCTCAACCTCTTTAACCGGAACTTCCTTCTTTTCAGCCTTGTCTTTCACTATGTTTGACTGGTTTACCTTCTCTGCTGATGATACTTTACTAGTTGCTGGATCAATTGTCTCTTTCCCTTTCTTTTGTGGTATCGGTGAATCTGTCTTCGGTGCTGAAGCTTCTTTTCTTTTCTGAATGGGATTTATGGGCACATCTCGATTTCTCAATGAATATTGTTTCTGCTGGGCAGTCAATGCATTCATATATCCCCTTTGGTATTCATCCGACTCTTCCTCTAAATCTGCATCATTTGTTAGGATGAAATCCTCATCTTTCTGAACAACTGAACTTTCTCCATATTCTTCATCCTCAGTGATATAGATAGGCAAATCATCGGGAGTGAAAAAATGATTTTGCTCACCTGACACATCATCATCATCATCGGAATCATGACTCACAAAATTCTGCAAAAGAGGGGTCTTAATCTGCTGTTGGGCTGCTGGATCTTGAGCTCTTTGTTCACGCCGCCACCTCGAGTGGGTCGCTCACCTCTGAGTGGGTCGCTCGGTCCAGGTGGGTCGCTCTTGTTGTAATTTCACACTGCGAAAATTACCCAAGTGGGTCGCTCTGCCCAGATGGGTCGCTCGCGCCCAAGTGGGTCGCTCGAGCTCCAAAACCCTGTCAACGCTGTTTTAAAATTTGAATTCGGCCCTCCAACTCCAAAACTCGATTTTTATGCTGTAGATTGGTGAAAATGAAATTTGTTTGGCTTTTATATATGATGCAAATATCCTCCACAATCAGATTTGATTCAAATCTAATTGATAACCCATATTACAATGTTTTTGTAATTTCACATTTGGCTTTTTAATACAATCTCCTTTTGCCTTTTCTGAGCTCAGATTTGATGATTTTGTTGTCTTCTTGCAGGGGTATGGCTATTTAGCAGGAAAAGACCAGAGGTCTGCTTTGACATTTTCTTCTTGGTGAAATAAGCACAATTTATTACAAAAATAATAATGAACAATTTCTAGTTCCAAAACAGAGTTTTGGACTAGAAATGTTTTTTTTTTAAATGCTGATGATAATAAAACAAAAAATCACAATATGCGGAACCTTCCTCACCCTGCAGGCTTTATGACTGGTATACAAATAACTCAAAAACCCTAGACACTAGGACCAAAGACACTGATTGACATTTTAATGACCATATATGAAACGACAATGACTTCGAGTGATTTTTTGAGGAAATTTTTAAAATAGCACTGCAGGTGTAATCATGAGGAAACATAAGACAACAGACCCCTTCGTCAGTCCATGGCATGCTCCTAGTGAAATGCAACGAAGTGGAACAAGCGAGACACCTAAGAATGAATATGCAAAAGACGAAATGATCACTGACGGAGGGCTGTAAGGGCTGACTCTAACATATTGAATGTACCATCTCTACTTTATGATAATGAAAGAGAGAGGTACTATCCATGGACGAGAATGGTGAGAAGTGCAAGCTTGACTACATTTAGAGTAGTAAATATATAATGAGTTTAATGTATCTAGTGTAACACATCATTTATAAACATTGACTATAACTCGTTGTGTAGGATTTACCATTACAAAAATGTGAACTTCTATATATATATTCAAAGTATTATTCATAACAAAATCAACTTAATTCAGAGAACTAGTTGGTAGAAGTCCCTTTTTGTTTCATATTAACCCTAAGCCTTGGAAACCTACAGGGTTTCAATCACTAAGTTTAAGATCTCTGGATAATTAAATTAAAAATGTTTGTAAGAACTTAGAATGTTTATGTAGCTAAAATACTAAACTTGTGAAGAGTCCATGTGAAGGAAGAGGTTTTCCGAAGATAACCGTAACCATCACTAACCTGCTAAATACATGTGGAACTAGGTTAGGAACCTAGTTAGTTGCCCACAAATAATATTATGAGCGATGTAAAAATACATAGGGAGAGATGAAAAGGGTTTTACATATTCAACTGTCGAAGGGTCAAATCTTGAAATCCTACTCCAAAACACAATCAAATTTCAGTAACAATTTTATTGCGAAGGAAAAACCTCTTTTTAAAAGAAGAATTAGGATTCAAAATTAATATAAGTGGAGTCTTCAAGAAGTTAATAGAACATTACTTTGCAAGGGCCACATGAAAATAGCTCTTGTAATTGAATGCTGAGGCTAGAAGGTGTTTTCACTTAGTGATTATAACCATGTTAGGGTTTTACCTAACACCCTAACCAAGAGTTTAGTTAGCGGAAGGAAAAGAATAAAAAACAGATAAGAATAACTAAAAACTCAAGCAATTAAACTACAAATACACAAAACCACATTTTGATAGAAATGACTGAGTGCCTTTAGGTCCAATACCGACCTCAGAATAATTTACCTTGTTTCAAATGACAAGTTTCCTCTTTGTTGGAGGAGGCAAACTAAAAACGAGTCTAATATTGTACACTTAACCACCAAGAGAAATAGTTTCATTGTATTCACCAAAATTAAAGGGCTGGATTGAAGAGCTAAACCCTTCACCAATGCAGTAGAGAACGGAATGGAACTTGGGAGTGGATGCAAAGTGTAGTTACCCAAAACTAACCCTAAGGAAAATCACACAGTCAATCGAAAACCATGCCATCTAGGTCATCAAAGGACTTACACCTCATTGTACAGAGTGGGAGGTGGCACTACTACATGTGGGGTGTTTTAGGACATTTTTTTAAGACAAAAGAAATCTTTTGTCTTAAAAAGTCACTTTTTATTTTAGTTATTTTATATTAAAATTTAATATCAATTGAATTGTATTAAAGATAAAATTTAAGACAAAAATAGTGTAAGACAAAAATAGTTTGAGCCAAAACTTTATATTTAAGACAAAACTGATTTGAGACAAAAGTATTTAAGACAAAAAAAAATTAAGACAAAAAAAATTTAAGACAAAAGTATTTTAAGACAAAACTTTATATTTAAGACAAAAACAGTTTGAGACAAAAACATTTTAAGACAAAACTTTATATTTAAGACAAAAGAACTTTGAGACAAAAAAAAATTAAGACAAAAGAAATTTGAGACAAAAATATTTTAAGACAAAATATTTTATTTAAGACAAAAGAAATTTGAGACAAAAATATTTAAGACAAAAATTTATATTTAAGACAATGGCGACTTAAGGCAATGACAATTCAGACGAAACCCATTTAAGATAGTTAGCAATTAAGACAAAATCATTAGCATTCTAATGTTTGCATTGAAATATCCAAGAGTGGATTGTGGACAATTATATTTTTTGTTTTTTAAAATAGATATTCAATCCACATGAAATTTGATCATTTCATGATATTTATTTCTTTTATATTATATTTTTCTTTTTTCATTAAAACCACATTCTAAAAATATAATAAATAAATAGATAAAAAATATTATTTTTTGGTTGGCCACTCAAGGGGATTTGAACTTTGAATCTCATGTTATAACATAATACAACTTCATAAAAAGGTGATTCTCAATTGAGTTACATTCCATGAACTAAAATTGTTTATTTTTTTAAATATGTGCAAAAATTTAAACTAGCGATTGCACCAGATGTTGCAAAGGAAACACTATAAGGCATGAAATAGAGAAGAATCTTGACATATAATAAATCATTGAATGATAAAAATAGTAAACAAAACACCATTCAAAAAAATTTTCAATGAAGAAGGCTCATTAGGTACAAGGGATGAAAATTTGGTTATCAAATAGTAAATTGGCATTTGAAATTCACCAATGAAACATCAGATTATTCGAAAAATGTTATGGTCACAATAGCATAAACAGATTGTTGGGGGTATAGAAATGATGTAGTTGAGTGAGTTGTTGAGGAAGTATTTCCTGATGAAGGAGAAGACAGTGGTCCTTGAAGGAGACAAGTTGTCAGCTTCATGAGTAGGGGTTGTTGTTAGCTTAAATTTTGCAAGTTGCCTTTTTTTGGGTGTGCCACAACCTTGATCTTGCTGATAATTCATCAGCTGGCTACTAATTGAATGCCTCCTCGGAGAGCTTATTTTATAGTTAATTGAGCTCATGATAAATGTGGGTGAAGGATGAAGATTTTAGCTCCTGAATGCGTCGCCAAATTTGAGATATCAGGGATTGAAGCCGCGCATTTTACATATAAAACTTGCATTAGCCTGGTCAACAACTCTTTGAGATTCCTGTCCATTGCAAACTCTTCAAATTACCACAAGCACTTTCCAAATAAAGAAAAACAAACAATGATGATAACTCGATCTTTAAATTGGACCCAGGAGCTAGAGTATATCTAATATGAATGAATTGAAATGAATTTATATACAAAACACAGTAAAGAGCAAGAATAATCAACATATAATGAGAAACATACATTTTTAATGAGATCACCTGGAGATTCTCTGATAATTTGAGTGGGATTTCCTTCAAAACTCCTACAAGGTATGCTTCCCATCAGATGTACGAAAAAACATGAGACATTATAGCTAAGTAACTTGATATTGTAGGAAAAATGAATTACTTCACCCGGAAAATTTATTATGAATAACATTTTCTTGTGATCTCAAGATGTGGGTAAAAGTGCATTATATAAGAAAATAAAAAATTTCATGAAATTCCCATGAAAGTGAGTGCATCGATTGATTTTAAGTTTGTTGTTCCATGTTGGTCTCTCTACTGTAGAGTTGTGGGATAGTTGTATCATGTGACTAAACTATATTCAATAAATAATATTGTACTTACCCTGATATTTGAGGAGTAGTGCATTTTTATGTGCAACTGTATGGTCTGTGATCTCCTAATTGTGAACTACGTATAACATATCTAATTGGATGTTAGCCAAATTTTTCCATAGGTATAACATACCCAACTTTCACCCTCTGAGGGTTGTCTTGCCCATGATCATAGACAACTTCTGATGACAACTATAATCATGCCACTTGCAATGCTTCTTATAGATTTTAAAGGAAACACCTCCTTGAAGAAAAAATAAATAAATAAAACAAGAAAAAATGTTCTAACAATTTAGTTAGAAAAAAACTAACAACCCTCTTGAGGTGGAAAATTCCAGCCCAATTGAAAGAAGCGAGAAAAATCAAGGTATTACAAAGATAAATCAGGACATTTGTGAAAATTTTTCAAGGATGCAACAACAAATTTTTCTATACATAATAAGAAAATATTTGCAAACGATAAGATACCAGAGTGGGAATTCAGAAGAAGAAGAACCAAAGAAATAAAATTCAATAAAGGAAGCACAACCACCACTCCAAACTCGCTTCCCTAAAACACATACAACCGCAATAAATCCCATTGAAGCTTACAAATTTATCAAGCCCTAATTAACTTACTAACAAATTCAACAAGGCAACACGCTACAATTTTTTGAGTCACCCCCAAATCAGTTAGTAATTATTGCATGAATGTAGATTTGTTTGTAATTTTATTTAAAAGGTTGAAATTCTCTCAAGAGCGTATAGAATATATCCAAGAGTTAAAAAAATGGAAACTTTGCCTACCTCCACAAGGTATCATCAAACCCGGATAGGTTACAACATACAAGTCTAAATCTTCTACCTCTAAGTGTCAATGGAACTTCAAAATGTCAATAACATACTTGCAACAATGTTTAATGATTTTTGTCTATTGGCTAAAGAGATGTACATCGATCCATCCAAAAATAAACATCTCAATCAATCCAACACCATAAATTATGCTAAATAGTTCATCATGTTATTTCAAATATTACAATATGGTCTTATATTAGCTCACATATTCCTTGAATATTTGAAAGCCAAACTTCCTTAGCACAGTAGACTAGAAATATTTGTACTCTAAAAGACAAAAAAAGACAACAAACTAAAATAGGAACTTTAACTGTAATCCAGACACTTCATTCTTAGCAACATGATATCTAATGAAGATGATACTTGGAAAAAAAGGCTTCATATATTGTCTATCACATGTCAAACCAAGTGAACAAACACATGCATAGAACACTCAAAAATAGGGTTCATAGATCAACTTGTATTATATGGTTTAAAACCCTTCTTGTCTCCTTCAAGGGGGTTTCTTAAGGTCTTCAAAAGGATTTCCTTTTGCCAACCAAATGGATTTTTTATTTCACACATGTATGGAAACGTACTTTCCAAATCATTTTGTAATAGATTCATAAGGTGATATTATTGGGATTAACTACATCTTATTTGGAGACATCATTTTTATTGTAGGGGTTGGTACCTTTCAATTGGATGTGGTTGGTGATGTGAAGACTACTCAACCTCTAGTAAAGATTCATACCAACTCTAACAAGCTTATGGATTCTTGTTTACAAAGGGAGACACCTCTAAACTTAACTCATTGGATTATTTGTTTGTTCATGCTAATTATTGTTCTCAACTTTCCTTCTCCAAGGGGCTGAGACTATTTGCTTCATTTATTTTACATGGCCCGATGAAAGAAGAAGAATGGAGATTGTCTCCACATCTTTTCCATTTCACTAAGTTACAAATAAAAAGAGTCAAATTCTATAGCCAATAGACTAATAGCCTCTTGATACACCTTTAGTGAGCTATGCATAGCTCTCACCTATCACTTTAGCTTAATGAAATGACATCTAATAGTTCCGAGGCACCATTATAAATGGACTAGTTGTGAAGTTGTTGTTAAATTATCACCTCCAAATGTTCAATTATCATGAATTTTGGGGGAGGAGGATATTTTGCTATATTTAACGGGGCAAGGGGACATAAGGGTAGAATGGATGGGTAGAAGTGAGAGGTTTGAGCATGGTTTACTGAGATCTATAATCCTAACATTAGATAATGAGAAGGAGCCTTAGGGCCTTATCGAATAGGGGCCAGGGGACCTATAGGTAAGGAAATGAGAGAAATTGATAGGGGAAACCACAATAGTTTTGACAAGGGGATTAGGGGCCACACTATCACAACCCATATGAAGTTAACCCATAACCACTAAAATACCTATCCCTTTAACCCCAAAGCCACAATCCCTTAATGCCTACACCCATAACTCATAACAAATTAACCCCTTGATCCCTTAAACCCAAAGCCACTAACCCCTTAACCCCTAACCCCTAAATTAAAATCCTTGAACCCAATAAACCCTAATCCCATGTCCTCTTAAACCTTGACCCTTAACCCATAACCCCTAACCCCTTAACTCATTAACCCCTAACCCCTTAACTCGCTGACACTTAAATACCATAACCCTTAGAACGTTAACCCCTAAATCCCCTGATATGTAATCCCTTGATGGTTAATCTTTAACACCTGAATCCCTTAACCACTAAGCCATTAACCTCTAACCCTTAAACCCCTTAACCTCTAAATCCCATAAGCCCTAACCATTTACCCTTTACCCTTAACCCCTTGCTCCTAAAATTTAAACCCCTTAACTTCTAGAACCCCTTATCCTTTCTCCCTAACCACAAGTGCTCCAACACTAATATTCTTGGGCATATGATGCTTTTTCCTACTAACCGCTCCAAATACAACCTCTAAGAACTAATAGGGTCCAAGGAAAAGAGCTACAACTTCCCCAAATCCAATCTAAATTTTATGGACAATCACACTTCCCCCAAATGTCCTCCACATATTTCCCTTGGTGTATTGGAGTATGAAAAATAGATAAGATGCCACAAGTAATCCTAGTCATAAGACTCAACGTTCCTAATGACTAGGAGGCCTTAAAAATCAAACAAAATCTTAACTTATGCCTAAAATTACTAAAATTTCCTATCCCAAATATGAAATTAGAAATTCTACAAAATTATAGGGAAACAAGGAAACCAACTTCCTCTTCTATAAATCACTAAGGCCTTCTGGAGGACAAATACAAATTTTGAAAAAAATTGTTGGAATTATGCTCTTGCATCAATAGCTACCAATGTATCCTTGTAGGCCGCCCCCTTTAACAATAGTAATACCAATGTCATTTACCTAGAAGGAACTCCTTACATAATTCTCTCTTAGATCCCCTTAACCCATTGCAATGATTGTCTTTGATGCCTAGTTGCAAGCACATTTGGAAGCAATTTAGCATATTCATGGTTGAATATTTCAATAAGTATGTGATTTTGTTGACATCTTGTGATTGTCCTGTATGTGAATATATAAAATCATTTTTTTTGTACTAGTTTAAGGACTGATACCATCAGGTGTGTGCGCTAAAATGGATGGAACGCTAACTACATGCTGTATATATTGTAATGTAAATGAATAATCTCTTTTGGAAAAGGCTCCACTCATGATGCCATTTTGCAAATTCTTTCACTCACCAATTGTGGTCAGATTTTAAGGTACCATGTTCTCGTAAGGGTAAACCTACCTATCCATCTCTTTAAATGCACACAACACACATGTTGGCTTGATCTTGTGCTTGTTTTGGGGAAAAAGTAATTGCATTGGATTGACCTTGATTTGACATGTAGATTTATAAATATTCTGCAAAGCACGTATATAAAAAATATGTTAGGTTATCCATAAATTTCCTGAGAGAAACTCCCCAACACAACAAGTAGAATACTTTTTGCAGCCAAAGAGATTAATTATTTCTAGTTCTTTTTCAGAACTAGTACAAACTATAGACAATCCAAAATGCCTCATTTTTGGGCTATCAATATAGTATCCATTTAAATAGACACAAGCATAGGTTAATAACAGATACCTAACACAATCTCAATGAAATACTGTGCATAGAGAGAGCCACGATTATATATCTACTTCAGTCGAAAATGGATTGATATCTTCCTGAATGTGGATTGCCAGCTTGTTTTCCACTTCTTCAATCAGGTCATGGTTGTCTTTGATGCCCTTGTGACAGTCTGAAACTACCAACCTCAATGCCATCAACTTTATCCCAGTGACCTCCATTTCTTTGTTCAGTTCTTTCAGGCCCTTCTTGTTTATGATTTCTCTCTTCCAATTTATAAACACATACAAAACAACATTGATAGACCTCTTGCTTTAATGCAATGTCTATAACGTAAATAATTCTCCATGGAAAAAAAATTCAGGGTCCTACAATGGCTACAACGTAAATAATTCTCCAATGGCTACAACATAAATTCTCCCTTGTGTTTCCCTGACAGTCCCTAACACTTCCTAGCATATGTTGGCACACCCTGGCACCTGGCACATCTTGGATGCATGTCGCCCTTACACTATAACATGACTTAGCACTACCTATCATACCATGTTACTCCCTCCACGAGACACCTAGACCTCGCTAACACTTCCTGTGACACACTCTTATTCATTCATTTATGAATTTTGACCAAGTGCTCTGTTATGTTTTCGTGGCACTCCCTAACACTCCTTAGCACACATTGGCACACCTTGGCACTTGGAACATATTTTTATGCATCCCCAGCACTCTAAAATGCCTTTTCACTTCCTATAATACTGTGTTACTCCCTTCTTAGCACACCTGGAACTGGATGATACTTCATTTCCATGCATTTGAAACTAGTGCTCCCTTGTGTTTCCATGACACTTGGCCCTCACACTCCCTAGCACATGTTCATGGCACACCCTGGCACTTGGCACATCTTGGAATGCCTATCATGCCTTGGAACTGCCTAGCATGTGTTAGTACTTCTAGGCATTCCCTGCCACACCTTGGTATTCCTTAGCTTTTATGCCGTCATAGATAGCCTTACTTTTTTTGCGACTTAGGAACCCAACCAAGTCATTGGAAAATCAATGTTGTGCCCAAACCAAATTTTCCCTTTTCTTGAAACTAATTTTTCCAACCCTTTATGTAACCTTAGGCTTACCTCCTACAAGTATTATTTTGGCCTTCTCCTAAGATAATTTATCCTTGATACACTTGGAATTCGTTGACACTACTTGGCACAAACTCTTATTCATTCATTTCCATGCATTTTGACCTAGTTCTCCCTTGCGATGTCTTGGAACTCCCTAATACACCTCAACATCCATTTAAATTTTCTGGCATGTATGCCTTTTTAATCCTTGGCACGCACTGAAACTCCTTAGTTATCATGCCCTCACAGTTACCCTTACTTTTTTTGGGACTTGGGAACCCAACCAAGTCTTTCCTTGACTATAAAAACTTGACTAAGTTACAGTTACTACAACTATATTGTGCCTTGTTCACCTAAGAAATGACTATAATCCCTAACCCAATTAACCCCCTAAACCCCTAAACCCCTAACCCATTTAACCCCCTAAACCCTAAACTTGTAAACCCTTAACCCCTAACCCCTTAGACCCTAAGTCCCAACCCCTAACCCATTTAATCCCCTAAACCACTAAAACCCTAACCCCTAAAATCCTTAACTGATAAATCCCCTAACTCCCTAAACCTCTAAACTCCTAACCCATTCAACCCCCTAAACCTCTAACCCCTTAACCCCTTAACCCCTAACCCATAAAATCCTTAACTGCTAAATCCCCCAACCCCCTAAACCTTTAAAACCCTAAACCTATAACAATTAACCCCTAACCCCTTAAACCCTAATTTCCAACCCCTAACCCATTTAACCCGCTAAAACCCTAAAACCCTAAACCACTAAGCTACTAACACTTAAACCCATAACCCCTTAACCCATAAACCCCTAAACCATTAACACTTAACCCATAACCCATTAATCCCTCACCCCTAACACCTAAAATCCTTAGTTTTTAAATCCTCTAAGCCCTAAGCCCTTGGAGAGGGTGTGCTCAAGGAGGATCACTCTAGGAAATGTTTGTATTTCATCCATACAAACAACAACCTAAACCGTGGCAGATGATCACTTCATACTAAATCCGTACTTGTTTGACATATCAGGCTAAGAAGTTTACTCATTGCCTCTCAATCAACTAGTTAAGTTATGTATGCTTGTAATTGTAAATGGATCTTCCAACTAGCATAAGCTTTACTTGTAATTTATAAAATCCATTATAGGCAAACACCTTATTATGGAAGCATATTTGGTTTAAATATCTACCCCTCTAACATCCCTTCAACCCACCAATAATATATTGGTGACACTCTTCTTATGGGCTCTCCCTCGGTCAAAGAAGCCCTTTCCTTCCAGAATATTCTTGTTGATTTTTCCCATGCCTTTAGCACCTCCATCAATAAAGCCAGATCAAAACTCTTCTTCCTCAATACCTCCTAGACCATTCAACTCAACATAGCTTTCATTATAGTCTTTCAGCTCAACTCCTTCCCTTCCAAGCACCTCAGAGTTCCCTTGACTCACAAACCCTTGGCCAAAGCCAACTAGGAATCTCTAGTAACCAAATTGAAAACAAAAGATATTTCCAATTAGAATTTCAGGTCCTTAAATCTCCCGGGAAGATTAGTCTCGGTCCACTCAGTCCTGCAAGCCATTCCTTAATAACAGTACTCAATCATTGCTGCAACCAAATCTATTTCAAACCAAATCAAAACCATTCAAAGAGACTTCTTATGGAAAGACAAAGAGAACAAGGGAAATGGGCCCTACTATCCTGGGGAAAAATCTGAAGACCTAAAAAAGATGGGGGGCATGGTCTTAGAGACCCGGACTTGTTGTAAAAGGTTCTAGGCACCAAAAGCTGGTGGAGATGGATCACCAGCCCCAAGACCTCTTGGGTAGCACTCTGGAAGGAAAAATATGCCCCATCTCACAACCCAAAGTCTCTAATCAGGCTCTCTGGAGACCTCAAAGGTTCCACGGTCTAGAACCAAGCTTGGGAGAACAAAGGAATGGTCAAAAATCATTCCTTGGAGCATGCCATCCCACAGTCTTTGACTATTTTTCCACGCAGGTGACCTGTCCACACAATCAAATGAAGGCATACTTCCATATAATGAAAACAATAAAAGGTCCATGAATCCATGTTATCAGAAGAAAGGTGACCCACGGGGCCTCTTCCTAGGACTTATCCCCTACCCATCCCTCTATGGACCCATCGCCCTCATACCCTACTTAATTTATGCCACCCCCTGTCCCTAACGGTCGCGCACACCTGAGGAGTTATCCCACAATCCCTGATCCTGTTCTCCCACAATCTGATCTGTTTCCCATTGTTTGGAATCTAGTAGAGTTGGTCGTGCAACATCGGAAGAACGTGTTTACACAACTGATGAATTTGGGAGCCCTGAAAATTATATTGGAAATTCTCCAGGCTGCGAAGGTGCCTTCCAAAGCTATATTTTTTCCACGAGGAAATATGCGCCCATCTCGGGTTCTTTGCCACCTGCAACCATAACATCTTGGCCCCCAGAGCAATGTTGTTTTCCCTGAGAAGAGGGGATAAAGGGCATCGTTTCTTTATCCCGTGACTCACATTGAAAAATTTCGCAACACGTCTGTTGAAAATTTTAGAACAAGTTTTAATGAATCGAGCAGTGAATCCATCTGGCCCAGGAGCCTTGTCCGGATCCATTTCATCAAGAGCTTGCTTGATTTCATTGAATGTGAGAGGAGCAGTCAGCATAACATTCATTTGGGCATTAACCTTTAGAGGGACCAACTCGAGCATATTGGAGCTAAGACTTGCTTGCTTGTCCTTTGTGTACAGATCTTTGAAGTGCTTATGGGTAGCATGTTTGATGCTGGTGGGGTCGCAGAAGGTTTGATCTCCTGAGGTTATCTCCACTATCTAGTTAAAACTTCTTCTTGCCTATGTGTGCTTGTGAAAGAAGGAGGTTTTCCTGTCCCCAGCTTGTAGCCACAGACTCCGAGATTCAAGCCTTTAATATTCCTCCTCCCGAAAACAAGCCTTATGGAGATTAGCCTAAAGCTCCTCTTCCATGATTAATCTGTCCTTTGAGATGTACCTCTCTTCCATTTGTTTCTCGTGACTTTCCAAACAAGCCTGGGTCATCCGCCTTGACTCAGTGGGAGAGGGGAGGGCTTTAGCCCAGCTTTTGAGGGCCCTATTCATTCTCCTTAGATTTTCTTCCCATACAAAGAAGGGGGATCCACTGACAGTTTGTTTCCAGACTTTCCCAACTTTGTTCAAAAAGTCAGAATGTTGCACCCAGAGGGCACTAAAACAGAAGGGAATAGGTCCTAGATTCATTTGCGACTTCAATTCAAGTCTGATGGGCTTGTGATCAGAGACCGATGAAGAAAGAATAACATAACTGACATTAAGAACTAAGAGCAAGAAGAAGCTCTGGATGAGAAAACTATCTAGCCTTGTAGCAATGTAACCTGGACCCGATATTCTATTGTTCCAAGTATATTTTCTCTTGGGTGGCTTGACGTCCAACAAATCCCAATCCTGAATGAGCTCTTCCACCCAGTCCCTGGTTAGATCCCTTACAACGCTACCCCCCCACTTATCCTCTTGACTTAAATTGATGTTCATGTCTCCAACAAGAATGACATTATCCATCTGAATCTCATTTTCTAGCTTCCTAATGGATTCCCAGGACACTTTTTTGTCTCTCAAGAAGACCAGAGCATAATTGTTGAAGAGATTCACAGTTTATTTGGTGTGAATATGAAAAATCTGAGCAAAAATCTAGTTTGAGTTAAGTTTAACCTGGATTTTCTCAAATCATGTCTTGTTCCATAGCATTCCTAGCCCTCCTGAGGCGCCTCTAGAGGAGATTGCGACAACTCCCCCCTTTCCCCAAAATTATTTGATTTTATGGAGAAAGTCCATTTCCTCCATTTTGGTCTCTTGGATCAGAAGAATGTCAAGCCTTTCAAACCTTACTAGAATTTTCATTGCTTCTTATTTTAGGTTGCTACCCATCCCTCTACAGTTCCAGGAGACGATGTTCATTACTTCCCTTTTTGAGATGAGAGGGCTCCTTTAAAGCCGTGGCTTTGATTTTTGTGTGCGTCAGGGTTTTTTGCCAACATATTTTCTAGGGTCGGCTGGGTCCCCTACAGCTTCTCCTTGTAGGTTTCTTGTTCTCTCTTTTCCCTGGAGGATTTCCGTCCGCTGGTAGATCTTCTGGCCGAAGTTTGGGAGTCCCAAATTTCTTCATCTTCCTCTGACTCCTCTGAATCTTGATCTTCCCCCTAGGTGACAGAGTCCTTGTGTTTCAGGGTTCCTCTAGGATAACCCCCGAAACCCTTACACCTAACCCATTAAACCCTAATTCCCAACCCCTAACCCATTTAACCCCCTAAACCCTAATCCCATTAACCCCTAAAATCCTTAACTGCTAAATCCCCTAACCCCTTAAACCTCTAAACCCCTAACCCATTTAACCCCCTAAAACCTAAACCTCTAAACCCTTAACCCCTAACCCCTTAAACCCTAATTCCCAACCCTTAACAAATTCAACACCCTAAACCCCTAAAAGCCTAACCCATTTAACCCCATTAACCCCTAACCCTTTAAAATACTTAACTGCTAAATCCTCTAAACCCCTAAGCCTCTAAAACAGCCCCAACCCATTTAACCCCTTAAACCCTAAACCTCTCACCCCTTAAACCCTAATTCCCAACCCCTAACCCATTAACGCACTAAACCTCTAACCCCTTAAACCCTAATTCCCAACCCCTAACACATTCAACCCCCTATACCCCTAAACCTATAACCCATTTAACCCCCTAAACCCTAAACCTCTAAACCGTTAACCCCTATCCCATTTAACCCCCTAAACCCCTAAACCCCTAACCCATTTAACCCCCTAAACCCTTAACCCTAACCCATTAACCCTAATTCCCAACCCCTAACCTATTTAACCCTCTATACCCCTAAACCCCTAACCCATTTAACCCCCAAAACTATAAACCTCTAAACCCTAACACATTTAAACCATAAACCGTAAACCTCTAAACCCTTAACCCCTAAACCCTTCACCCCTAACCCATTTAATCCCCTAAACCCTAAACCTATAAACCCTTAACCCCTAACCCCTAACCCATTTAACCGTGTGAACCCTGTGAACCCTGACCCATTTAACCCTAAACCCCTAAAACCCTAACCCATTTAACCCCCTAAACCCTAACCCCATTAACCCTTAACCCCAAACCCCTAAAAACCTTAACTGCTAAATCCCCTAACCCCCTAAAGCTCTAAACCCCTAACCCATTTAACCCCCTAAACCCTAAACCTCTAACCCCTTAACCCCTTAACCCCAAACCCCTAAATTCTTAACTGCTAAATCTCCTAAACCACATAAACCTCTAAATCCCTAACCCATTTAATCCCTTAAACCTCTAAACCTCTAACCCTTAACCCCTAACCCCTTAAACCCTAATTCCCAACCCCTAACCCATTTAACCCCCTAAACCCCTAAAATGCTAACCCATTTAACCCCTAAATGCTAACCCCATTAACTCCTAATGAGCCTTAACCGCTAAAATCCTTAAGTGCTAACTTAGTTAAGGATCATCGAGTTAACTAATAAATCAACCAAAAATAGATCATGCATGCAAGGAATTCGAATTGCTCAAGTGTGGTGGAGATTCAAAGCCCATGTAACATCAGTTGTAGACCAGTCTTAAGTATACAGGTGTTGCATGCAATGAGAGATCAATCCTTGGGAATTACACAATCAATTTGGAGTAGATTCCTAAAAATTAGGGGCCAATTTCCTTAGGATTTGTGCAAGGAAGTAAGAGCTTAGGTGGAGGCATAAATTGATTAAGTCTAGGTCATAAATTCTCATTGAAGAGAGAGAATAATTATTCTTTTGCAAGTTGAGCTAAGAGTAAGCTAGCAATTGTAATATATTTTCTATTCATTTTATTAATGCAAGCAAGCTTAAGGGATTTTTACGAGTTGGTCTCCCCTAGATAAATCTGTGTACTTGTGTATGTGATTGATGCATGTTTGCGAATTTTGTTCTAAATTGTGAATTATTTTTTGTAGAGTAGTAGAGTAGAATTGTGTCTTTTGATATAGATTAATTTTCTTGAGAAGTTGAGGAAGATGAAACTAGACTTGGAAAACTGAGGGAACATCCACTTCTAGGTCAAATTCTAAAGTCCATTGAGTTATGTATGTGTTTCCCAACCCCATGGAAGAGGGTCTATTGTGAAAAATCAAATCTCTCACTTTTTTTTCCCCAAACTAGAAGGCATAGAGTCTTCAACCACAAAAATAATGAAAGAGATGAACTTGAACCACAACCTTCCAATTCCTCACTCTCAACAAGTATGTTGATATTAGAATTGGCGATGGTCCAATAAATTTCCCTACTAAACCATGTTCCACCAAAGAAAAGGCTTTAAGATAGAAATTGCATGGGGTGATTCACCATAGGGGTATCATGAGTTTTCTCAACAAAACATAATGTAATGGATTTAAGCATAGGGAAAGGTTAAAGAGAATAAGCAAGGACCTTGAAGGCTATTTCCTTAAAAGAGAAAGATGCAAGAAGAATTCACACTCCCTTCCCTCTTATATCTTTCTCTAAAAGGGACGAATCAACAAGAGAAAAAGTCATGGGTAAAAGAGAAAATTAACTATAGTTTAAAAATAACATATTTATAAATATAAAACTATAATATATTAAAATTAAATTAAGCATCTCATCTATAATTCTCTATAATTTCCCATAACAACATTTAAATTTTTTAATAAAACAAATAAAAAAGAATATCATAAATAAATTTACATATATGTACTAATTTAAAATCTTTTAAATTATAGTTTTCCTTCATTTTTAGGCTAGTGGAATTCTTTTTGCTGGCTTGCGGTGAGCAAACACTGTTCACCCCAGCCAATAAGAGAGTTTTATTATCGCCCTTCTAACTAATTAAAATTCAACATCTGTTTGTATTTTCAACCAATTAAAATTTGACATTTGGACTATTAATTTATCTTACTGAAAATGACAAATATAATAATCTTTCAACCATCATGCGAAGCAAAAGAGAGAGGATTCTTTTAGGTGGGAGGGCTACCAAACCTGATAGGATTATTTTAGGTGGGATGGCTACCAGGATTTGGAGGGTTTCATCCAAAGAGTGAAGCAATGGCGGAAAGAGGGCGAGGATTCTGGTGCAGGTTTGGTCAAGTTCGTGGCAACAAAGGTCGCAGGGATCATCACAGTGGCCATCAAGGACACCGAACAGATGAAGAAGAAAATGGGTGCCCATGACAAAGCTTGAATTTCTGGTAAAAGAAATAAAAATCCATTCCTTTGAACAAATTTTCTCCTCTATGGCCATTAAGGAGCACCAAATCATGAAAGCCATGTTGGGTCCTTGTTGAGAGATAAGGTTATGAAGATAATACCTGTGCAAAAGCAGATGAGGATCAAGAAGAAGAATCTATTAAGGCTAATGATGGAAACGGCCACATTGGGTTGGGTTACTTGCATGAAAGAGGTGGTCATTGCCATCCGCGGAGCCATTATTTGGGCCAAGCTTTCAATTATTGGGGTAAAGTCCATACCGTGCCTATCAAGGTCACTGGTAAATGGTGCCCGCCCCCAGAGGTACCGAGATCATGGTCACTCGCGTGCTTAATATTGTAGATCTGTTCACCTCCTTGTGAGAGTCAACCAAAACATTCAGAAATTTTCTCTAGGCGACTTTTTAGTAAAGACTTACGGATTTTTGAGACCTGATTTGTGAAGGGAAATAAGGTTCTCAAAATATCCACTCCAGCAATACACTAAATGTCTGTTAAAAGAAGGAAAAATAAGTTCCCTCGACCAAACCTATCTCTTCTTGTTGGCCATTAAGGAGCACCAGATCGTGGATTCCATGTCGGGGTCCCCAGTTGAAGGATAAGGTTCCTTAAGGAGCACAAAATCATGGATGGCATGCTGGGTCCCCAGTTGAAGGATGAGGTCACGAAGATAATTTTTGTGCAAACGCAGTCGAGGGCCGGGTAGAGGACTTGATTCAAGGTCTTCGTTGTCATGGGTGATGGAAATGGCCACGTCGGGCTGGGGGTTAAGTGCGGGAAGTAAGTGGCCATGACCACCATGGTGCCATTATTTTGGCCAAGTTTTTAGTTATTCCCGTGAGGAGGGGTTATTGCAGTCACAAAATCAGGAAACCCATGCCGTGCCTGTCAAGGTCCCAGGTAGATGTCGCTCTGTAAAAGTCAGAATGGTGCCCGCCCCCAGTGGTGCCGAGATTGTGGCTACTAGCGTGCCTAAGAAGGTTTTGTAATTTCATCATGATTTTCATTATCTGGAATAAAAATTATCAAGAACTTGATTTAGATCTTGGGGTGAATGCATGTGTTGCAACATCAATCACTGTTTGGGTCAAATTTTAGGCTGAATGTTTCCATTCAGAATTAGGATGGATATGTGTATGATTTAGTATTCGTGGCTGTTGTAGTACGTTTTTTTAGCTTCTATTTGGCAGGGATAGCCCGATTTAGAGATGAATTTGCAACATTCATGATTTGTATTTATGTTTTCTTACAAGAACTTAGAAGAATACCAAATAGTCTTGTGTCGATGCGAGGATAAACTTTATGATTTTAAATCTTTTCATGGGATATGATACTTTGAATATCCATAATGACTTTTTCTAAAATATACATCAATGTTTGCATAAGATTTCTCATATTATTGATTGAGCTGGAGCTAAAACAACACTATCGATGTTCACCATTGATTCTTTTATTGTATTTTCTCTTTTTCCCTAGCAAAGCTTGGGGTTCAAATACATTTCAATATTTATTTTTCTGTTTTTGATATAAAAAGAGAATCACTGGTCACTGATTAATGCTATGTAAGTATTTTGTCCAGTATGCCATTTTATTTAGTCAGTTAGGGAATCCAATTTTTTCCTGTCATGGAAAATTCTTCAAACCTAATTTGGTGTTCAGTTCAATATAGATATATGTAATATCCCGTTTCGGGGATATCTCTAAAACACGACAAACTCCAACCAGAGATAGACTGGGAGGACATTTATCGGATATCTCACATATGAAAGAGGATTATATCTAGAGGCTACCTAGCCCTTTCCAGAATATGTCTATAGATCTGCTTGAATAATCCCACTCAAAAGCTCTGATCCACTGTAATATCCCGAAAATGGGTTTCTCAGCAAATCATGCCTAAAAAATGCATTTTTTAGAAATGTGTGCTTAATATAACACAAAAATTGTTTAAAATCACTCATAAACCCACTCCAAATACTTCAGCAACCTTTACTCAGCTTTTATGGGAAAAAAGGTGGGGAAAAGTGAGGATTTTGGCCCTAAAATGAGTGTATAAGAACATCTACACGAAATTAAGGGTCAAGGTTCTGTAATATGTTATATTAGGTAAATAGGGATATGCATGTAAAATTTCAGAAAAAACAAAGGCGTTTTAATAAGTTAAACAGTACCTCCTTCCCGACTAGTCTAGAAAAACCCTGATTTCCCATGACTTTGAGTATGCAGAAATCTACTGAAGCAAGGGCAGCATATTTTATAAAGGAATAAGATTTAAAACACTATAAAAAATGAGAGGATGAGTTTAAGAACATGTCATATGAATTAAGGAAGGTTAAACAACAATTTTACATAGAAAATCCCTCAAGATTGAGGTGCTGCAAGACAAGAGAATGACCAAAATTAGGACTGCATAAAATAATGTAGTCTACTACAACTCTGCATTAGAAATGACTGAATATGACAATATTAGCTCAGATAAATGAGGGGAGAAAATCTCTAACCCTTATAAGCAAAAATACATCAATCCTCCAAAGGATTGGCTAAAACATACAAAATGGAAAAAATGCAAGAGTTGCTGGGTAGCAGCTGCAACTCAAATCTGGAACTAAGTAGAGAAGGCTGAAGATGATGAAAAATCTGAAGTAGACCTCCTCCAATGGATCTCTGAAGTGGAATTCTGATCCTTACACTTGAGATCCCACCCTCCAATCAATCTGCAAAACCCCGCAGCAAATGCACTATAAAAATAACGCAGCTATTGGAGAAAACTGCGCAGTAGGGACAAGAATAAGTGTCGGCCTGATGACAAGATCTGAAATTAAGCTCTCAAGCTTCCAAACTGATCCTCCAAAGTCAAGAAAGACTCCCCCTCTGAAAAAAAAGCAATGGAAGAGATGTTGTGGAGTCTCCACGACAACACCCTACAACAGAGTATTATGCTGCTGCAGAAATAACGCTATCCTCGAGGATGATGCTGAAAAACCAACCTTGCTCGAGCATGCACTAAAATTCCCCTAGGGCTAAGGGTGAGATCTCCGACCGGAGACACTCAGTGCACTAAATAGTGCTGCAGACTAGTTAAACAACCAGCGTGCTCAAGAAGTCAAAAGACCAACTCAATATCATAAACATATCCATGAATGGAAATAGCTCTCCTCCCCTCCATTTGTATAGCAATTGGAGACTCCTCATGGGCCCTTCCCCTAGAAGCTTCCCTCCTTCATTTTCATGTAGTGCTTTCCAACTCATACCCTGCGCTGGTTGACTTGGTCAAACCTCTTTGCAAATATCTCCTTTCACACATGAGGGTGTGAAATCTGGTTCCATGGCTGATCCCTTTTCATAATAGAGGGATTTTATTTATGTTTTCATTATCTTTGGGCCTCTTTACCCAATTATTCATCTCCTAAATGAGTTTAGACAAAATTTAATGTTCCAACTTATTGAAGAAAATTTTGGAACATTACAATATAGCTATGATAAGTTTTTTCAAACAGCTGTAGATGTGGATAAGCTTAGTGTGCAAAAATTCACAGTACCAAAAATTACACAGGAGCTTCCTTAGCTACTCTAACAACAAGTGGGTGATATGAGCTACAAATTTTGTTTTATATAAAATTTAATAACAATGAATATGAACTTTGTAAGTATTTCCATGTTACAAAAGTGTACAACTCGTTTCGCCGTATGCTGAAAATTATTTCCTCTCTGTGCAAGACTAACATCTTTTTGTAGTATTTGAGCATTGCAATACATGAAAAACTATCTTCGCTATTTCATGGCACCCTCTCAGGGTTTTCCACACCCAGAAACTTTGCACAATCATAAGGTTTAATCCCTGCAAGCTTTCCGAGCTCGTGTACAGCTTCTATGTCATGCTCCAACCTTGAAACTACCTCCATTATAAGGGATGCCAAGGCATCCATTTGAAGTGCTTAGAAAAATTCTAACACATATATGTCTTTCATGGAAAGACAGCCGGTGGCTGATACAGTACATTTTCTTTCAGATTTTATGTCATGTCTTTTAGCGAGAGATTCCAGCTCTTCTGAGAACAGTTCAAAGCTCGATTATTGTTCATCTTTAACATAAATGAGTTTGTGCTCGACATCTTTGAATATCTATAGAGGTTGAAAATCTAGGTCTTATTCAATTTGAGTGGGATTTACATTGAGATTTATGGTCTTTGTAATTGAAATACATTGATTTTTTCATCAGAATGGCTAAGTGGAGTGGAACAGTTTCAACTGAAGACAAAATGTTGTTTTGAGTTTTTGTACTGCATTAGCTCTCCATTAGGATTTGTGAGGGACGACATTGCTCCATGCATCTTATGCTTTCTGCTAGCTATCGCAGGACATGGGCTACCTAGGAGCCCACTTTGGTGAATGCTTTCTCGGTTGCCACTATGGTAAAGTGAGATGCCTGAAGCATAAATGGGGATGGGACATTATTAAAGTCTAGACTCAAGATGGATAAAGAATATTTGAGGCCTATATCATTTAGTATTCCTAGCTGTTGAAGTACATTTTTTAGCTTGTATTTGGCAAGGGATAGCCTGATTCAGAGATGAATTTGCAACATTCATGATTTGTCTTTCTATTTTCATACCGGTATTCAGGAAAATACTAGATAGTTTTATGCTGATGCTAGGATCCCCTTCATGATTTTATATCTTTTCATGGGATATGATACTTTGAATATCCATAATGACACTTGCTGAAATATACATCGATGCGTGCTTAAGATTGCTCATATTATTGATTGGGCTAGAACTAAAACAACACTGTCCACTCTTGCTATTGATTCTTTTACTGTATTTTCTCTTTTGACCTAGCAAAGCTTGGGGTTCAAATATTTTTTTTGATACCCAAGTTCTCACCGTGGCTGAAAAGGTTTGCATGGATTATTATGTCACCGTTGATTCTTTTACTATATTTTATCTTTTGACCTAGCAAAGCTTGGGGTTCAAATATTTTTCTTGATACCCAAGTTCTCACCATGGTTGAAAAGGTTTGCATGGATCATTATGTCAGCAAGGTTTCTTATATGATTTCTTTTGCAGTTTTAAACATGTGTTGGTTTGTTATATTAGATTACCTTGGCAAAAAGGGTTGTTGCAACTAATTGTTTTCTTAGGCCATAGATTGGGCCTTATAGGACAAATTTTTGTGCTTTACGCTTTTACTATGGATTGGCACCATAAGAGACTAAGATGACAGGAATTTTTTTATTGTGGACCTAACAGTTAGGTCAGGTCTTAGTATACTTCGCCTTTTTATAAATTCATTCTTGTAACTATGGATTTGTTGTTAAATATGTAGGAATGATATACATGGGTTTTTTACACAACATTCCTTGTTGGAACATGTAGGACTTGGAATGAAGACCACAACTATTAATTCCTACTCTTCAAAGGCCGAAGAGATTCCTCCTATAGCTATCCCATTAGAATCTAGAAATCATATCCAACAAACTGGGCCAGACAAGGTCACAACCTCTAATCCTTCACCACTCGTATCCACACCCAATTCAAAGCACTGCTTCTGTTCACCAACCTCTCACGCTGGATTATTCTACTGCCACCTAAATCGGTCCTTGCAAAAATAGTGGAGCGTAGGTAGTAACAGGCTGTCATCACCTCCTTTGGAGGAAGAATGAGTCTTTTCCATAGTGATAGTTACAAAAAAAATTGAATAAAATTGGCTTTCATGAAGAATATATAAATGTTGTTTCATGTCTACTAAATATATATAAGCAACTTTATTATATCTATTGATTGATTTGTTTAATATGAATACTTTCCTCCTTGTTCTACTACTCAACCAAATCTCCTGACCCACGGAGGATTGGGATTTGGATTGTACCTAATACACAAATAAACCCCCAAAAAACTGGATTTGGATTGTACCTAATATAAAAATAAACCCAAAAAAAAAATCTATGTATGCAGGTTTTATTTTAAGAACACTAAGATAAAAACTCTGCCTGAAATTCCTTTTTGTGAAGATTACATCTTCTCAGGACTGGCACACACTCTTTGTTTAATATTTATTATCAAAATCAAAAGAAGTGGAAACAGAATTTTCAAAACCACTTTTAAACTACAGGCATTACCAGTATTATTCTTCTTTAAGATATTCTACCAATACAACAAAATTTTACCTGTTGAGGCCACAAACATAAAACCTTGATCATTTATGGGCTATATGATCCAAATTAATACTAAACAATAGATTGACTCACTTCAAAAAGGTTTTCATTTGGTAAGTTAAAGCCTATAACTTATTTTAACAGAGTGGAAGATTCACAAAATACTGACATATGCATACATTGTTTTTAAATTTTTGGAGACTTATATTCAAAATATTATTGGGTTGGAGTAATTTTTACATTCATTTTATTGAGAATCAATTATGTAGATTTTTCCACAAAGCTTCAAAAAAATTGATTACAAAACTCAGGGTTTTCATTTCTTTTTATTTGTATGAATTCATGGTATAATAGCCATAAAGTGTTAAAAAACACTCAGAAACCCACTCCAAATACTGCAGCAACATTTACTCAGCTTTTATGGGCAAAAAGGTGGGCAAAAGTGAGTATTTTGGCCCTAAAATGAGTGTATAAGAAAATATGCGTAAAATTAAGGGTCAAGGTTCTGGAATATGTTATATTAGGTCAAGAGGGATATGCGTGTAAAATTTCATAAAAAATAAATGTGTTTTACTAAGTTAAATAACTCCTCCTTCGCGACTAGTCAAGAAAAACCCTGATTTCCCATGACTTTGAGTATGCAGAAATTTACTAAAGCAAGGGAAGCATATTTTATAAAGGTATAAGATGTAATATAGTATGAAAAGTTATAGGATTATTTTAGGAACATGAAATAGGCATTAAGCAAGGTTAAACATCAATTTTACATAGAAAATCCCTCAAGATTGAGGTGGTACAAAGCAAGAGAATGACCAAAAGTAGGACTACAGAAAATAACAGAGTCTACTGTAAATATGCATTATAAATGACTGAATATGAAAATATCAGCTCAGATAAATTATGGGAGCAAAGCTATAACCCTTATAAGCAAAAATACATCAATCCTCCAAAAGATTGGCTAAAACATATAAAATGGAAAAAATGCCGAAGTTGCTGGGCAGCAGCTGCAACTTAAATCTGGAACTAAGTAGAGAAGGATGAAGATGATGAAAAATCTGAAGTATACCTCCTCCAACAGATCTCCAAAGTGGAAGGCTGATCCTTACACTTGAGATCCCACCCTCCAATCAATCTACAAAACCCCGCAACAAATGCACTATAAAAATAACGCAGCTATTGGAGAAAAATGCACAGTACGGGAAATAATATGTGTCAGCCTGATGCCAAGATCTTAAAATAAGCTCTCAATATTCCAAACTGATCCTCCAAAGGAAAGAAATACTCCCCCTTTGAAAAACAAGCAATGGAAGAGGTGTTGTGGAGTCTCCACGGCAACACCCTACAACACAATATTTTGCTGATGCAGCAATAACGCTGTCCTGGAGGATGATGTTGAAAAACAAACCTTTCCCGAGCAGGCACTTGAAGTCCCCTAGGGCTAAGTATGAGATCTCCGACCGGAGACACTCGGTGCACTAAACAGTGCTGCAGACTAGTTAAACAACCATCGTGCTCAAGAAGTCAAAAGACCAAATCAATATCATAAACATATGCATGAATGGCAATAGCTCTCCTCCCCTCCATTTATATAGAAATTGGAGACTTCTCATGGGCCCTTCCTCTAGAATCTTCCCTTCCTCTAGAAGCTTCCCTCCTTCGTTGTCATGTAGTGCTTTCCAACTCATACCCTGCGTTGGTTGACATGGTCAAACCTCTTTGCAAATATCTCCTTTCACACATGAGGGTGTGAAATCTCGGTCCATGGCTGATCCATTTTCATAATAGAGGGATTTTATTTATGTTTTCATTATCTTTGGGCCTCTTTACCCAATTATTCATATCCTAAATGAGTTTAGACAAAATTTAATGTTCCAATTTATTGAAGAAAAATTTGGAACATTACAATCCTCCCCTCCCAAATGTTGCTTGTCCCCAAGCAACTGCAAGGATAGAACTGAAGAATCTCCACTCAAGGCATGGATCTTGGAATATAATGAGGAACATCTCCCTCATGTGGATCCTCCATCCCCAAGAAATTATCCAAACAAAATGAGCCACTTCCCAACAAGGCAACTCCTGAAAATATCCTTCCATCTCAAGCTCTGGTAATGAAGGTGGACTGAAAATCTGAACTTGGCAAGCATCATAGCTTACCCCATGCTGTACTTCTCTCCACTCATGATAGGTGTAGATTTTATGATGATCCTGTGCTGCAAAATTATTGCCCTCCAATGGCAAAGTGAAGAAAGATCATCCAAAGAAGGCTACTCCAACAATGAAGAACAAGCTGGCCCAAAACAATCCATCCATGAAGAATAGGACATGGTCAACATGGAACATCCCAATGAGAGGTTTGTTGAAGGTTTTACATGATGATAAATGATGCAAACAATTTCTCAAAAGGATACAATGCAATCTTATCCACTGCAACTTTAGAAAATCACATGCCAAGCAATGTCCATTATTCATCACATCTACTAAAGGATAGTAAATGGATGAATGTAACAACAATAATACATGATAAAGCACTTGCCCATGGCTGTAAAATGGATGAATATCAATCTTATGGCCCACCTCAAAAGAGAACAAATATTTCGCTGTGGTGGCCATATCTCCTCTCATGCTCCCATTAGAACATGTAGTGTAGAAATTGTGAGAATTCTTCCCACTCACGGACACATCCAGCTCATGTGTCTCCCTCATAATCAAGGCTCCGATACAAATCTGATCTATATCAGAAAATGGAGACATGATCAACAGCAAAAGGAAGAAATTTCTGAAGGTTAGAAGTGATGGAAGAAGGTACCAACAGCTTCCCCAGTAGTGACAGCGTAGTTTTGCAAGTTGTTGCTTAATAAAAGTACATGGAAAAATGTTTCTTTTTACATGGTTAATCATGCATGTCAGCAACTGAACATACATGTGGTGATAAAACATTTTCCCAAGGCCACAAAAGAGATGGCTGCCTCCATCATGTAGATTGGCCCAATACAATTCATGGAGCAATTTGAGGAGCTTGCCCTCTTGTGAAGCAATGCACTGCATAAGAATGGTAAGAGTGAAAATCAATGAATGTATAAACAAGCTTCTCACCATATGCTGGAAGTAAGATGGTACATGGGTCCATACATGAGTCCTTCATAGTGTTTTGGCATGCTAGTAAGAAGAATGAACCATGTGCTGCAAAAAGATAATCCTCCTTATGCTTGAAAACCCAAGTCAAGAAGAATATGCCATAGATGTCTCTATCATCATTACCTCCTCTTTCTTCACCAAGTGCAACAAATATGAAGTGATCCTAGGACCTATGGGTTATGGATCCACCATATCTCTGCTGGGCACACTTCATCCATAAGTCTTTACTCCAAGGTGACAACGCTGTGAGCTTATGCAAATAAGCTCCTGTCAATACACAACTATGTTCTTTGACATGCTCCTTGTCAAATATTCTTCCAATAATGCTGCAACAATTGTGGAATACTTCCCAAGATGGAAGTTCTTCCCAATCATCATCAAAGACCAAGGAGATAGTGCCATCCCCTCCTCCTGCAACATCATACAAAGTGTTAGAGAAAATATGCCCTTGCTCTCCCAAGCAAAGCAACAAAGTATTTTGCTTCCTCCTCATACTTCCATCATACAACTCATGTGATGAAGACACATCAACATCATGCATCCATTCTCTATGTTGCTCAATGATGCAAGTATCATTCCATCTTTTCTCCATCCTCCTACTCTTAGGAGTATTGTTTGCCAAGTGATGGAAAAACTCTTTCAAGAGTAACCAGTGCAACCAAGCCTCCTGTTGCTCGATATCATAGATCTGCAGGTAGCTTCCTAGCTCCTTGCTCATCAACCACATCCAATCAATCACCTGTGGATGCCTCCTTCTTCTCCTCATCCTGGTACTCCTCCCATGAGGGCTACCATCCTCCCAAATCATATTCCTGTCTTTGCACTTTATGGGATTTTGAAATGTAAGCTTCTCAAGGATCAATGAGACCCTATCAAGAATCAAATAGGTGGTAGGCAAAAAACTCCCATCATGATGTGTATGGCTCAAGGGATGTCCAACAAAAGAATGAGAGATGTTATCAATCCTAAGATGTCCTCCATCTTCTATCTGTTCTTGTGAGAAGGGAAGAAAATCATTGCATTCCATGGTATGTCGAAGTGCATCTCCAATGAGATCTCTCCTTGAGACCTCCCTTCCATCCATAGTCTTCCAAAACCAATGAGGTCTTGGATCTGAAAGTAGAAGTTCCTCTTCGAGCTGAGAAGAGCTCATTGATAAAGTGTCATCTTGAAGGGAGAAAAGGTTTCTAACTCCAAGATGTCTACCATCAATCTTCAAGCCTTCAAACCCCAACCTCCAATGTGATGTACAATCCAACAATGTCTCATGAGAATGATGGTTTGATTCCTTCTTGAGTGTTTCCATGTTGCACAGCATAGTGCAACCAAGCTGCTCTATAGTAGCAATGAGATTTGACTCTTGGTCATGCAAAAGTAAATCTCCACATTGATCAAAAGAATTTGCTGCAACAATGGAATGTGGAAATATTTTCATAGCTTGATGTGCATTTGGAACTTCTTGTAGGGCTACAAGAGTCCCTTCCTCAAAAGTGTTGGCTGCCCCAACTGTTGATGCATGTGGCTGCTCCCCCATGAGTGGGACAACGTTATCACAAGCCTCCTCAAGAGATGATGTGATCTCTTCTTTCTTTGTTCTTTCTCCATCAAAGGTTTGTATCAAACTTTGAGTGAACTCTGCAAAATTTTTCACCCTTGCATGGATCAAGTGGCTACACCACCAATCATAGGCTTCACCCTCCAAATGCAGCGCTGAGATTTCAACAGCTTCTTTCCCTGCTACAGGATGTAGTAGGAAAAATGCCTCCAAATTTCTCACCCAAGTTCTTGCATTAGATAACCCATAAAAGGTAGACAACAAAAATCTATTGCCTTTGATTTCTTTTCTGTTGCATGGCCTCTTCTCTTCCTTCAGCTGGATGAAATGAGGAAAATCTAGAGTCTCCCTGAAGGCTCTAGGTTTAGATATATACTCAACAAGGTAATCATTGAGAATCTGATGATCCAAATATCTTCCATGCTCAATATCTTCTTCTTGATGAGAATAGGAAGCGGATGGTTCTTCCTCTTCTTTTTCTTCAATCTTCTTGACCTCCTCAAAGGTGGATGCATTTCCTCTGGATCTAAAAATAGATGAGAATAAACTCATCTTTTTCAATGTTCTGATATTCTTGGGCTTAGAATCACAGGGATCAGTGGATCCCTCATACATGGGAAAAGGTGACCTCCCAGTGGTATGCTGCAATTTTGAACTCTGCGTGCTAGATCCCCCATTGTTCCATTCACTTTCATCCTTCTTGAGCTGACAATAATCTTTGAAAGGAAAATTTACTCTGAAGTATTCCCCCATGGACTGCCATTTACGGAAATAGTCTCCAAAGGGAATATGATCATGATGTCTCCCTTTCTCACTCTGTACTGGAGGTAAGAATGTAGGCATTGTGATCCTGGTTGGCCTACAGAAGGCTGGTGAATGTTGGTCACACTGTTGTGAGATCCCCATAATTTTCACCTCTATGGCCTTTGGTGGATAAGATAACTATCTCCACAGGCTAAGCCAGATCTATGCTCTGATACCACTGTAATATCCTGTTTCAGGGATATCTCTAAAACACGGCAGACTCCAACCAGAGATAGACTGGGAGGGAATTTACTGGATATTTTGACTCTGAAAGAGGATGAGACCCAGATGCTACCTGTCCCTTTCTAGACTCTGTCTATAAATCTGCTTGAAGAATCCCACTCAAAAGCTCTGATCCACTGTAATCTCCTAAAAATGGGTTTCTCAGCAAATCATCCCTGAAAAATGCATTTTTCAGAAATGTGTGCTTCAGATAACATAAAAATATCTAAAAAAACTCATCAACCCACTCCAAATATTGCAGCAACCTTTACTCAGCTTTTATGGGAAAAAAGGTGGGGAAAAGTGAGGGTTTTTTCCCTAAAATTAGTGTATAAGAAAATATGCGTACAATTAAGGGTCAAGGTTATAAAATATTCTATATTCAGTCAAGAGGGATATGAATGTATAATTTTAGAAAAATAAAAGGCATTTTACTAAGTTAAACAGTACCTCCTTCCCGACTAGTCAAGAAAAACCCTGATCTCCCATGACTTTGAGTATGCCGAAATTTACTGAAGCAAGGGCAGCGTATTTTATAAAGGTATAAGATGTAAAATAGTATGAAAAATAAGAGTATGAGTTTAGGAACATGGCATAGGCATTAAACAAGGTTAAAAAACAATTTTACATATAAAGTCCCTCAAGATTGAGGTGCTGCAAGACAAGAGAATGACCAAAAGTAGGACTGCAGAAAATAACGTAGTATACTGAAAATATGCATTATAAATGACTAAATATGACAATATCATCTCAGATAAATGAGGGGAGCAAAGCTCTAACCCTTATAAGAAAAAATACATCAATCCTCCAAAGGATTGGCTAAAACATACAAAATGGCAAAAATGTCGGAGTTGCTGGGTAGCAGCTAGAACTGAAATCTGGAACTAAGTAGAGAAGGCTAAATATGATGAAAAATATGAATTAGACCTCGTCCAATGGATCTCCAAAGTGGAAGGCTGATCCTTACACTTGAGATCCCACCCTCCAATCAATCTGCAAAACCCTGCAGCAAATGCACTATAAAAATAACGCAGCTATTGGAGAAAACTATGTAGTAGGGGCAAGAATAAGTGTCGGCCTGATGGAAATATCTGCAAATAAGATCTCAAGCTTCCAAACTACTCCTCCAAAGGCAAGAAAGACTCCCCCTCTGAGAAAAAAGCAATGGAAGAGGTGTCGTGGAGTCTCCACGGCAACACCCTACAACACAGTATTATGCTGCTACACCAATAACCCTATCCTGGAGGATGATGCTGAAAAACCAACCTTGCCCAAGCAGGCACTCAAATTCCCCCGTGGCTAAGGGTGAGATCTTCGACCGGAGACACTCGGTGCACTAAACAGTTCTGCAGACTAGTTAAACAACCAACGTGCTCAAGAAGTCAAAAGACCAACTAAATATCATAAACATATGCATGAATGGAAATAGATCTCCTCCCCTCCATTTATATAGCAATTGGAGACTCCTCATGGGCCCTTCCTCTAGAAGCTTCCCTCCTTCATTGTCATGTAGTGCTTTCCAACTCATACCCTGCGCTGGTTGACTTGGTCAAACCTCTTTGCAAATATCTCCTTTCACACATGAGGGTGTGAAATCTGGTTCCATGGCTGATCCCTTTTCATAATAGAGGGATTTTATTTATGTTTTCATTATCTTTGGGCCTCTTTACCCAATTATTCATCTCCTAAATGAGTTTAGACAAAATTTAATTTTCCAATTTATTGAAGAAAAATTTGGAACATTACAATATGGCTATGATAAGTTTTTTCAAACAGTTGTAGATGTGGATAAGATTAGTGTGCAAAAATTCATAGTACCAAAAATTACACAGGAGCTTCCTTAGCTACTCTGACAACAAGTGGGTGATATCAGCTACAAATTTTGTTTTATACAAAATTTAATAACAATGAATATGAACTTTGTAAGTATTTCCATGTTACAAAAGTGTACAACTCGTTTCGCCATATGCAAGAGTAACATCATTTTGTAGTATCTGAGCATTGTAGTACATGAAAAACTACCTTCGCTATTTCATGGCACCCTCTCAGGGTTTTCCACACCCAGAAACTCTGCAGTATCATAAGGTTTAAACCCTGCAAGATTTCCGAGCTCGTGTACAGCTTCTATGTCATGCTCCAGCCTTGCAACTATCTCCATTATAAGGGATGCAAAGGCATCCATTTGAAGTGCTTCGCAAAATTATAACACATATATGTCTTTCAAGGAAAGATAGCCAGTGGCTAATACAGTACATTTTCTTTCATATTTTATGTTATGTTTTCTAGCGAGAGATTCTATCTCTTCTAAGAATAGTTCAAAGCTTGATTTGTGTTCATCTTTAACATAAATGAGTTTGTGCTCGACATCTTTGAATATATGTATAGGTTGAAAATCTAGGTCTTATTCAATTTGAGTGGGATGTACATTGAGATTTATGGTCTTTGCAATTGAAATATATTGATTTTTTCATCAGAATGGCTAGGTGGAGTGGAACAGTTTCGAATGAAGACAGAATGTTGTTTTGCGTTTTTGTACTGCATTAGCTCTCCATTAGGATTTGTGAGGGAGGGCATTTATCCATGCATCTTATGCTTTATACTAGCTGTCACAGGACATTGGCTACCTAGGAGCCCACTTTGGTGAATGCTTTCTCGGTTGCTGCTATGGTAAAGTGAGATGCTTGAAGCATAAATGGGCATGGGACATTATTAAAGTCTAGACTCAAGATGGATAAAGACTATTTGAGGCCTATATAATTTAGTATTCGTAGCTGTTGAAGTACATTTTTAGCTTGTATTTGGCAGGGGATAGCTTGATTCAGAGATGAATTTGCAACATTCATGATTTGTCTTTCTATTTTCATACTAGTATTCAGGAAAATACTAGATAGTCTTATGCCGATGCTAGGATCCCCTTCATGATTTTATATCTTTTCATGGGATATGATACTTTGAATATCCATAATGACACTTTCTGAAATATACATCGATGTTTGCTTAATATTGCTCATATTATTGATTGGGTTGGAACTAAAACAACACCGTCCATTCTCGCTATTGATTCTTTTACTGTATTTTCTCTTTTGACCTAGCAAAGCTTGGGGTTCAAATATTTTTCTTAATACCCAAGTTCTCACCGTGGCTGAAGAGGTTTGCATCGATTATTATGTTACCATTGATTCTTTTACTATATTTTCTCTTTTGACCTAGCAAAGCTTGCGGTTCAAATATTTCTCTTGATATCCAAGTTCTCACCCTGGCAGAAAAGGTTTGCATGGATTATTATGTCAGCCAGGTTTCTTATATGATTTCTTTTGCAGTTTTAAACATGTGTTGGTTTGTTATATTAGATTACCTTGGAAAAAAGGGTTGTTGCAGCTAATTTTTTTCTTAGGCCATAGATTGGGCCTTATAGGACAAATTGTTGTGCTTTACGCTTTTACTATGTATTGGCACCATAAGAGACTAAGATGTCAAGAATTTTTTTATTGTGGCCCTAAAATTTAGGTCAGGTCTTAGTATACTTCGGCTTTTTATAAATTCATTCTTGTAACTATGGATTTTTTGTTAAATATGTAGGAATGATATACATGGGTTTTTTACAAAACATTCCTTGTTGGAACATGCATGACCTAGAATGAAGACCACAACTATGAATTCCTACTCTTCAAAGGCCAAAGAGATTCCTCCTATAGCTATCCCATTGGAATCTAGAAATCATGTCCAACAAACTGAGCCAGACAAGGTCACAACCTCTAATCCTTCACCACTCACATCCACACCCAATTCAAAGAAATGCTTCTGTTCACCAACCTCTCACGCTGGATCATTCTACTGCCACCTAAATCAGTCCTTGCAAAAACAGTGGAGTATAGGCAGTAACAGGCTGCCATCACCTCCTTTGGAGGAAGAATGAGTCTCTTCCACAGTGACAGTTACAAAAAAAGTTGAAGAAAATTGGCTTTCATGAAGAATATTTGAATGTTGTTGCATGTCTACTAAATATATATAAGAAACTTTATTATATCTATTGATTGATTTGTTTGATCTGAATACTTTCCTCCTTGTTCTACTACTCAACCAAATATCCTGACCCATAGAGGATTGGGATTTGGATTGTACCTATTACACAAATAAACCCCAAAGAAACTAGATTTGGATTGTACCTAATATAAAAATAAACCCCAAAAAGAAATCTATGTATGCAGGTTTTATTTTAAGAATACTAAGATAAAAAGTCTGCCTGAAATTCCTTTTTGTGAAGATTAAATCTTCTTAGGACTGGCACACACTCTTTGTTTAATATTTATTAGCAAAATCAAAAGAAGTGGAAACAGAATTTTCAAAACCACTTTTAAACTACAGGCATTATCGGTATTCATCTTCTTTAAGATATTATACCAATATAAGAGAATTTTACCTGTTGAGGCCACAAACATAGAACCTTGATCATTTATGGGCTATATGCTCCAAATTAATACTAAACAATATATTGACTCACTTCAAAAAGGTTTTCGTCTGGTAAGTTAAAGCCTATAACTTATTTTAACAGAGTGGAAGATTCACAAAACACTGACATATGCATACGTTTTTTTTAACTTGTTGGAGACTTCTATTCAAAAGCTTATTGGGTGGAGTAATTGTTACATTCATTTTATTGAGAATCAATTATGTATATTTTTCCACAAAGCTTCAAAAAAATTGATTACAAAACTCAGGGTTTTCATTTCTTTTAATTTGTATGAATTCATGGTATAATAACCATAAATCTTAGGAGTTTTAGCCTAGCAAAGACTTAGTAAACATAAATATTAGGAGTTTTAGTCTAACAAAGATTTAGGAAACATATATGCCATATTAGCTCAATTCTAATACTTGTAATTGTGGTTTAGAATTCTAGTCATGGTTAAAATCCATAGTTGAGATGAGCTAATTACCATAAAATATGTTTCGGGTCACTCCTAATGTCAAGAAGCATTGTAACTAGACTCTGTAAGTGCAAGAAATCTTTTATGCACTATGGCTATTTGGGTTTTACCATCATTTTGCAACGATTATTATCTTTTCCATGGTATTAATATGTAAACAGTTCAATAGACCTCACTCACATCTGTTTGATAAAAAAAATGCTTAGATAGCAATATGTTAGCTCTAATTGTCTCTCTCTAGATGAAACATGATGCTTCAAATAGTATTGTTATGTTATGTATATGTGTTTCCAAATTTTTCAGGGATGCAATATTTTCCCAAAGAAAAGCTCTGTTTGATGAAAAAAAATGAATAGATAGGAATATGTTATGTATAATTGTTTCTCTCTAGATGAAACATGATGCTTCAGATAGTACTCTTTTATGTTATGTATATGTGTTTCCAATTTTGTCAGGGATGCAATATTTTCCCAGAGCTCTGTTTAGTGAAAAAAAATGATTAGATAGAAATATGTTATCTATACTTGTTTATCTCTAGATGAAACATGATGCTTCAGATAGTACTCTTATGTTATGTATACGTGTTTCCAAATTTTTCAGGGATGCAATATTTTCCGAGAGCTTTGGATCCTTATCCAGGAGGTCGAAATGTATCTGATATTTTAAATTATGTTATGCATGTTTGTTTAGTGATTTTTCAAGTATGCATTCTCGTACCAAAAACTGTGGACCATTGATACAAGATGAGGAGGAGGAAGTCAAAGAAAATTTTCAATTATAATAGGTAAATATGGTTTCTTCCAATTCAATCAAGGTGAATTTGCATTTTTTTCTTATTAATATTTTCTTCGAGGATAGCTATCCATCACTTCATTTGATGGTAGGTTTCTTTATTGAAGGGATTGTGCTGACAACATTGGCAGTAGTAATATTCTTGAAGTTTTATGTGAAAAAGAGAGAAAATTTTAGCAAGGGTTTTACTAGTGGTTTTAGGAGGGGTTTTACTCTTATGAAGAAATTTGTCAAGCTACGATGATTCAAGATTTTTTCCAGAAGGATCACTTTGGCAAAGTGTTGAGGCCTCTAAATGAGATGGTTGGCTATGGTGTGAGCCCAAATGAGTTTGTGTAATACCATCACTTAGGATCTCTGTAATGTGAATAAGTTTTAGTAAACACATAAGGTTATTCATAAGATGATTTAGGGTAGCTTTAAGGTGGATACCTTTACTTGTAATTAGTTGATGAATGCTTAGTTGTTTGCACCAATTCTGTAACTTACACTATTCTGATTAGGGTCATTTATAGCAGAGGAGAGTTTGATAAGGCAGTTGACATCTTAGATGGTCTGTTGTAGAAGGGATTTTTGCTCAAGGTAGCAAATTGTGTACCATTTAGTTACCACTTATATTTATCTATTTTCATATCTTTGTTGACATAGGAAAATGAAAAAAGCAGAGAATATTTTTGCGCAGTTAATTATGCAAATAATTTAGGATCCTTCAATGTTAAAGGTAGATATGATCAACAAGATTCGTGCAACCCAATTGGGCAGTTAATTAAGTAGAGAATTTAGGATCCTTTAATGTTGTCGGGTGTTGTATTTCTACCTTAAACCTCCTCTTGCATTCAGACATTAGCGGCCTCCCTTCAGTGGACATCAAACAAGAAGACACTGGGACGCTTCTCTACTCATCAGGGACAATGGGCAAAAGCAAGGGAGTCATATCCACCCATAGAAATCTCATTGCCATGGTTGAGAGTGTTGTTCTGAGTAGAGATGATATGAAGGCTAGAGAGAAAACATTTTTATCCATCATCCCGTTGTTTCATATTTTGGGGTTTTTCTAAACACTTTCTCTCATTGCGATTGGGGATACCATGGTAGTTATGTGCAAATTCGATTTCACTGAAATGCTTTTAGCCATACAGAAGCACAGAGTGAATACCCTCCCTGTTTCTCCACCCATTGTGTTAGCTTGAAGTAAGTCCCCTATCATTTCCAAGTACGATTTGACTTCGCTATCCTCGATAGCCTAAGGTGGAGCACCTCTTGGCAAAGACGTCATCGAAAATTTCACTGTTTGATTTTCCACTATTCAATTTCAATAGGTGCCATTCATAGTACATACCTATTCTGCAAATTTCCTTTCCTTTTTCTGTTATTAATTTTATATATTCATTTTGATTTGGTGTTTCAAATAAAAATATCTCCATGCTCCCAAAGACATAACAGTCTTGATTCCTTCTGTTCCAACTTTCAAAACCCCCCCAAATGACAAGAGATTGAAAATTTATTGTTTCCCCATGTGTATGTGTTTTAAGTAAAATGCTAATTGAATGTAGTTATTATTTGGCAGGGCTATGGATTGACAGAGTCTAGCGGTTCCGTATCATTCACTGAAACAGATGAAGAAAGCAGACATTATGGAATGGCAGGCTTTCTTGCAGCTAATGTTGAAGCTAAAGTGGTGGACACAGCCAGTGGAAAAGCTATGCCTCCTAGCCATAAGGGAAAGCTCTGGTTACGGGGACCTGCAATCATGAAAGTTCCGATCATCTTATCTTTTCTGAGACATGATAATTTTTAACAAATTTGCAGGCCTTTTTATATTGTAGTCCCTTTTCAAATGTTTTGAATTTGAGAGACTGATTTGAATAGCACCCCTATTCACCTAGACCACTATGAACAAAATCATAAACTTCATAACCAGCAAAATTAGAATTCCATATCCACAGTGAGAACAAAGGGTGCCCAATAAGCATGCGGTACCCCAAGATCAAAATCACATAAAAAAATCTACAACAATTCCATTAGGTGCTCTTATGAAATTTTAAGGGTGTATGTTCTGTACCCAGAACCATCTTATGAAAAAAAGTAGTATTCCCTACCAAATGAATCTCATCCCTTCCTCCTGAACCACAGGTTCTCAGTATGATTCCATAGCACTCTCATCCATGTATTCATTTTCCTAGCTTTTGACTAGAAAATATATTAAGTATTTGGATGTTTCATGTAGGCTATTTTCGTAATCATGAAGCAACTGCATCAACTTTAGACTCAGAAGGATGGCTGAAAACTGGGGATCTATGTTACATTGATGAGGAGGGCTTCCTTTTCATTGTGGACAGAATAGAGGAGTTGATCAAGTACAAGGAATTTTAGGTACTAAACATTTCGAGGATCATTTAAAGTTCAATTCAAAACCCACAATATTAATCTTTCGAGGATCATTTAAAGTTCAATTTGAAACCACAATATTAATATTCTAGGAATTTTTCTAGGATTTGATCAAGTACAAAGAATTTCAGGTATAAAACATTTCAAGGACCATTTAAATTTCAATTCGAAACCCATAATAATAATCTTCTACAGATTTCTTTTAGGTTGCGCCGCCAGAGTTAGAGGAGTTTCTCCTCTCAAACCTATAGATTAGTGATGCTAGTGTTATTCCGTGAGTAGAATTTTCTATTTCTCGTTTTGATAAACCTTAAAACTTCTACATTTAGCTGGATTTACCACTAACTGATTCGATTAGCTGGATTGACCACTTATTGAGCTAATAAATATTTTTGAATTTTTATCTAGCTTATAACACAGAGTTTCTCTACAACATTAGTTGATGCCCCTACTCTTTTACGCATTGATCCAATGATAATTGCATACATGTTACTTATTGAAGCATGAAAATTTCTGTATTTTGGGTTTGTATGGTAGGTATCTTGATGATGAAGCAGGTGAAATACCAATGGCATTTATTGTGAGGAAGTCTGACAACAATCTCTCTGAAGAAGATGTAAAATTTTTTGTTGCAAATCAGGTAAATGAAACACTAAGATATTTAGTTTGTGAACTTGCCTGCTCTCAACCTAAAACTTTGGTTTCTTTTGTTGGAGATCTGCTAATTTCCAAGGAAAAATATCTTTTATGTGAAGGATTTGCCATACAAGAGGATATGTCGAGTAGCATTTTTCAATAAATTCCCAAGTCCCCCACTGGGAAAATCTTAAGAAAAGATTTGATTCAGGAGGCTCTGTCCACCTCCAGATTGTGACTCCCATAGAACAGCCTTTAATATTTGTGAAGAAATCATATGCTATTTTTTTATTTGAAGTTTGAACATCATTTTTTTATTCAAACAACATATTTTAAAAGTGTGTGTCTAGCTGGTATAATCTCACATTGTTGGTTATAAGCATCGATCAATTTGTTTGAACTTTTGTGCCACTCAGGGTATAATGTTATAATTGACTTCCTTGGCAGTTTATGGTATAGATAATGGAAGAAAACTAAACATTTTATTATCATTTCCCTTTGCTTTATCATACCTGCTTTTTTCATTTGTCTACATAACAACTAAACATATCTACAATATCTATTTACATCAAGTCTTGGATATGTTCATCATTACTTCTAGAATCCTGTTGACAGATGAAACTTGCAGCACCCAAAGAGATCATTTCTCTGGTTGGTGTGAAGAAATTATAACATTTTGATCCTGCTTGTGGTATTACAATCAAATACTCATGGAAACAGAGAAAGTTATAAAGTTATGAATATAGACTTGTTTTCATTTTATGAAAATTTGTTTTTTATTGTGAGTTCATGACATTCTTGAGGATTCAAACATTACTCTACAATTGCTAGATAACCACCTTATTCAGTTATGCGGAAAAGAGGAAAGGAGTCGACTGGTATGACACATGATTAGCTGGCAACTGTTGTAGAGAAAACACAATTTCTAGAAGAATCATCTGATCACAAGCTTGTCTTGGAACATTTGACTTGGGTTTGTCATATAAGCCCAATCACCTTTATTATAATTCATTGGAATTTGGTTGGCTTCGTTGCCTTTTGTTTCTATACTTATGGTTTTGTATTGAGATTATTTGGGCTTGCTGTCAGTGTTTTTCACTTCTGAGAATGCTTTGTTTTTGTTTTGCTCTAATTTTGTGTTGAACATTTTTTAAAAATCAATACTTCTTATACAATTTCAAGGAATTTCATAACTCCTCACATAATTCTTTAAAGGGTGCTAGCTCATTGTAAGAGCACCTGCCATGCAGGAGGTTGGTGGTTCGATTCCACTGCACCCTAACATGAATTATTCAATGATATTGTTGATTTTTTAAATTAAAAATTTTTATATTGATTTATTTTAATGGTGAGATATTTTTCTGGAGTCATTGTTTTATATTATCTCTAGAAATACAATAGATAGGATTAAAGACATTGTCTCCATAAAGACAAATATATCTTTAATTCCAACTATTGTCTTTGGAGAGACAAAAATGAAATTGTCTCAAGTTAAAAAAATTTACCCAAAAAATTGTCTTAAAACCCCCCTTTGTGTTGTAGTGCAACTATTGTCTCTGGAGAGACAAAAATGCTTGTGTTATATATTGTCTTTATAGAGACAATATTTGAAGACAATTTAATTTTAAGACGATTTAATTTGAGACACGTGCTTAAAGACAATATTTAAGACAATTTACCCAAAAATTGTCTTAAATATTGTCCTAAAACCCCACTTTATGTTGTAGTGCGGCCCATACCTCCACTTGTTCCATCTTCACGTGGCTTTAGTCTAGCAGATGGGTCCACAATAACCGAAAGGGCCACATAGGACTCCAATAAGTGTGTAAGTTTAGAGCGCCAATATATATAACATAGGTAAGGAGCAACATTTTCACTGAAATAAAACATTTCCATAACACAATATATTATATTAGCACTCTATGGAACCTATATGAATATAAGCTAAGCTTTGGCGAGAGCTTGAAATGATAATATTGCACTTAAGGTGGAACATAAAATCCATATAAGCCAAGGATAAACTAGGCCATGGATAAACCACTACATTTAATAAAACAATTATGTATTGTGTTGCACAAGAGTTGTTACAACTATATGTATATACAAATGCAATGCCTTACATAGCTTGTAGTGTTGGAAGTTTGGGGTTACCCAACACATAAATAATATTGTATTAAACATAAGATTGTATTTAACATAGATGTAAGAATATTTTATATTATAGTAAAACAATCATAGAAGGAGACATACTCTCTCTCTATTAAAAAATATTATTATTAAGATGAAAACCAAAAAAATAAATGATAGATAAAAGGACTTATAAGGTCTTCATAATTCAAACTATTAAGTTGTGGACTTAAAATTTATATATATATATATAGATGACATTTGAAAAGATGTTACATAGAATTTAGGTTTTTTGTAGAGTTAGTTAGAGGACATCAGCTCTGAAGTGTTATTAGGTTTATCGAGTTTTCTAGGAATTACAATGAGTAATCATAAGTAATATGTACTTAAATAAATGGATACATTAATTGTACTTACATCAATGGATCCATTAGGTTGGTTGGAAATCAAATTCCCCATTTAAAAGAAAATTGAAATTTCAAATTTATGACTAGAAATGCATTTCCATTTAAAATTATTAAATTATACACCCTTTAGTCGAACCAATTGGAACTGAATCCGTATAAAAAATGAACTAATAGGAAAAAAAGTGGGAGGCCTCACCTCAAGTAGATTCTTCTTATCCTTCCGATGTTATTTATATTATTCCATGATACTCACGTAGATCTCATGGTTCCTATTTTAAATGTTGTCTAAAGCTGCTATAGAACTATTTCAGATTTTTTTAGTCGTGTGAATATTAAGGCTGGGAACAATATGAAATAGTTCAAGAATGATTTGTTGAAGTTCCATGACCATTAAGTTTGTATATTTTTGTATTATATAAAATTAAAAAAGCATTAAAAAAAATTTTAATTAATAAATATTGCAATTTATTTAAGTTAATTAAATATTTAAATTTATTTAGATTAATTTTGTTTTGAACATATAATTAACATTTTAGTACTGCATAAATAAACCATTCATTTGTAACTTAATAATGTTTTGACCATAATATAAGTTAGTAACGATCTTTTCATAATAATATCAGTTTGTAAGTCGAACCTGAATCACTTCTTATGGGTGTTTCATAATATTTCTGTGGTGTGTCGATGGGACGTGTGGTTGGAAGTTCAAATCAATGTCATCAAATTTAATGATTATAATAAAAATGTAAAAAAGTTTTATATATTTCAAAGTTAATTGATCATATGCATGTTGAAATATTCATCATCTTTTATGATTAAACTACCATATCATCAACACTTCAATCATCAAAATTCTATTCCCAACGACTCAATGATCAAATTCCATTAATGATCAGACTCGCGACAGCTTTGGTTGTAAGCGATATGGTTTTATTCTCCACGTCATTAGAAATTATTTTAAACAAAGTAAAGATGTCTAATATTCCAACTATACACATTTCTTGGTTCGACCTACAACCCACTCGGCATGCAATTGTTATCGACATAGGCGATCAGCTGGAGGTATATACACATTTTATATATGTACTCAATGTTTTTCTTCGCTTATAACTTGAATATGTACTGAATGACCGGGGCATCTGCTTGAATACAATGCAGGTGATGAGGAATGGGAAATACAAGAGCATGTGGAGGAAGCAACTAGAATGTAGGTGGCAACGTTTTATAATCTCGTGAGGTCTATATTATTTCACTATATTGATGATTATGTTGGTAGAAAGTGGTTAAAAGTTAAGATGGATTTATGTTGGTTCTTATTTTTCTAGTTAATAAAAATATATTTTATATTAAGTGATCATTGAAATATTTTATTTATATTGAACATAATTTTTTTTCTTTATTTTTACCCATTGGATATTGACACTAAATTATTATTTAACATGTATGTTCAAATATTTTATTCAAACTGTTCATTGATAGATAAAAATAGAATTATATATAAAAAAAAAAAATCACATTTCATTTTTTCATTTTTTTATCTAAATTGATATAAAATATGTAACTTAATATGAAAAAATATGTTACTTGATATAAAAATCCAAATATTTTATTTATGGAATATTTTGTTCTTATTGATTTTTTTTCTCATAAATACCATAGCTCATGGAATAAATCACATTAAATATTTAACATATATGTTTTTTTAACTTTAGTTTTTTTAACTGCGGAAACCCCTCATACTTAAAAAACTTTAGTTTAATTGATATTATTTGTTTTTCTTAATTTTATTCTAAATTTAATGATATAACTTGGATATTCCCCCTTACTAGATCCATGTAACAATTATTTACTTAATATAAACACTAAAATATTTTATTTATGAATGATACTAAAATATTATTTTATTATTATTATTATATATATTTTAGAATACCACATGTCAATTAGATATGGAATGAATTATATATCTTCTTATAAATTTTATTTTTAAATGTCACTTGTCAACTCTATATTACTAGCGTTGATCTATCCTAATTACGTATACGTATCTAACATGATGCTAGAGGGGTCAAATTTCTTCATGTGCAAAGTACAATGCAATGTGTTATTTTTCATTGTTTAAATTGAATTTTTAAACGCTAAATAGAGTATATATAGGACCAATTAAAATTTTAACCATAAAAGCTTAATTTACACATTTTTTTACTTAATAGTATTTTTTTTTTGAATTATAGTTGACATTATTTTTCTATTTAGAAAATAATTTCAATATTAATTTTATTTTTAAAGGGGCACTTACTAAGAGACAAACTGACACATCCCCTCATACTTGGATGTAGAATGAGTCTCTCTGATCAATGAAGGAATTACACATTATCCAAAATATTGCTATATAGTTATTCTCATCACAAAAAATTTAAGTTTTCTAATCCTATTTAATTAACATTTATAAATTAATTGATAAAAACTTTAAATATTAAAATTCTTACTAGAGAATTTCAATAAACAACAATACTCCAAAGACACTACAATAATATACACATTACAGGTGGAAATTGGATTTGGATGGATAGGATAGTAATCATTCATTAGCAAATCCCAAAATATACCCAATTAACAAAATTAAAAAATAGAGGTATGGAAGGGGCCTTTGATCAACTTATTCCTATGAAACTTTCAAAATATACCTCGCTAACAAAAAGGCGTTGTTTATCTAGAGGCAACTTGTAACATCCCATGCTAAACCTCGCATAAAAACACATAGGATTGTTGAAGGAGCATCAAATGAGATCAATTTTATTGACCTGATTGGTCAATGATCATTTATTAAATAGGGTTGGACCTCTTGAATTTATTTTTAATAATTATTTATTGTAACAATTGATAGAGTACTAGAGTAGAAGGAAAAAGATTAGGTATGTTAGCTAGGTGTGTGTTAAACCCATAGAAAAGGGATTAGGTTGTTAGAGATATTGGAATAGGATAGCCACATTAAAATAATAAAAGGAAAAACTACATTGGGGTTTTCTTTCAGAGATAAAAAGAGAGCGAGTGCAGAGAGAGAGTAGAGTTAAAGAGGAGAGGAATGTAATGTTAATCGAACCATCAAGGCAACTAAAAAACTCTTCTTTATTTCATTAATATTATTCCACATAGATTACTACATCTATGCTAAATTTTTTTCTCTTTCTGTTTTTCGTGTATTATTGAAGATCGCAGTGCGAGAGTAGTGAAGCCTCTGTGTTAAACGAGTATGTTCTTTTGTTTGCACATGAGTATTTTACAGAAGCCATCGGATAGTAGATTCCTTAGAATTCCTTAATAAATTTGTAGAGCATTTCTTTTAAACCTTGGGATTTAACAAAGCCACAAAGGAAATTTATAAGAAAACTAAGATTTGTTCATAATCCTATTTTTTTTCTTGAAACGCTGGACATTTTATTAATTATCACATATTTCATTTAGCCCCAAATCCTTCTAACACATATTTCATTTTATTTTGGAGACTTTATATCGCACATCACGTTCAGTAGGATAAGCATGGAAAATGCGATGAGGATATTGGTGCAACCCCGATATTGCGAGAAGTCATAAGTCTCGATATGTGATAAATTTAAAATCTACATTAAGCGATAAGTTTAAAATCTAATATTTGCGGTAAACCCTAGAAACTATGATAAAGCGATAAATCAAAGCAGGATTTGGAATTTTGTGAAATTTGATTTTTGTTTATAGCATTGTGCAGGAATCAAAAGTGATCATCTCTACATCATTTGGTATGGGAGCCCAGACAAGAATTGAGTTATTTTCTCAAGGATTGCAACAAAAATGCCACCCACGAGAGGAGATGGAATAGGTCTGGAAAGGCATGAAGCCAATGTAGTCTTGCTGGAAGAGATTCGACATCTTCACACAAGAACAGAGACAATGGAAACTGCTCAAAGGAGAGCATCTGATGAGGGGGGTCCCAGTGCTGTAGAGGAATATTTTGAGGAAGAAGAAGAGGAAGAAAATGAAACCACCAAATTTCTCAAGATGTTTTTCAAAGAAAGTGAAAGGCCAAAGGTGGAAATAACTTTGTATGAAGGGACCGTTAATGTGGAAGAGATGATAGACTGGATCAGTTCATTAGAAAAGTATTTTGTCTTTGAGGATGTCGATGATAAAAAGAAGGAGAGATTTTTAGCTACGAGATTGAAGGGCCATGCAGCTATCTGGTGGGATGAATTACAAAGATCCAGAGAGAGGAAGGGAAAGCCCAAGATTAAGTAGTGAGACAAAATGGTGAGTAAAATGAAAAGTAATTTATGCCTAAAAATTACCCGTTGAATCTTTTCAAACAATTATAGAACTTGAGGGAGAAAGGAATGATTGTCAAGGAGTACACAAAGGAGTTTTACAAGCTGGGCATTAGAGCAGGACATGCTGAGGATGATGTAGAAAATGTATCCAGATATATCAATGGCTTGATATATGAAATACAAGGTGAAATCATTCTATTGAGTCTGAAGACAATTGAGTATGCCTATCAAGCAGCTTTGAAGGCAGAGGAGAAAATGCTGAGAAATAAAAGTCATAGGTGTTAGAAAATTAAATATTACAGAGCAATGAAACACATAAAATATGCGGAAAACACAAGCACACAAAACACATAAAACCAGATAGAGATATACGTGGTTCACCCAATTTGGGCTATGTCCATCCCGAACAACCAGTCCTTCCTTTCTAATATCCAAAATAATGAATTGACACAACCTACAACAGATCCGCTGTAATATCCTCTATTCTCTCTCACAGTCTCCCTATCTGTTTCTCACTCTGAGAATACACATACAATACACAGCCACAATACAATACCCACATACAAGCGAGGGGTTTCCTTCTAGGGAAAAAAGCCCTAAACTAAACATAACTTCTACCGTCAGATAATCTGCCTAATGAACGACCCAGATTGACTAGAAATTACTATACTTTTAGAAGGAAATTTTACATATGTTTTTAGCTTCGGGGGCACTGCCCCCAAAACTTCCCACTAGGGAGGGGCTGCATAAAGTCGCAGCGCCCCCCCTATATCCCCGAGGAAGTGTTTAATTATGGGAGGCATTGTCGCCCCCATTAAGGTACAGGGGCCCAATGATTTGATACAAAATAAAGAAGATAATCAGGCTCCACAACTAGCAATCTCCCACTTCGAGACTGATTGTAGCAAATCCATCGCTGCTTCATTTGCTGGACAATGAATCCTCTTTAGACCTGGTTGTTTCTCATATGTATAGTCATCCTTGAAGACTAATTGAAGCTGATCATGTTCTCAGTTTCTCGCTGGTTACAACTTTTGTTAGCATATCTACAGGATTATGGCTCGTGTGTATCTTTTCCAGCTTCAATTTTCCATCTTCCAATACTGATCGTATGAAATGGTACTTGAGCTGTATGTGTTTAGTCCTAGAATGAAAAGCTGAGTTCTTTGCAAGATGAATGGCACTTTGGCTATCACTGTATAATGTATCCATATCATGCTTCTTACCCAATTCATCCATAGACCTTTATAACCAAATCATTTCTTTACTAGCCTCTGTAGTAGCAACATACTCTGCTTCTGTTGTTGAAAGTGCAACAACACTTTGGATTTTTGAAACCCAACTGACAGTTGTTCCACCTATCGTAAATACATATCCTGTAGTGCTCCTACTATTATCTCTGTCACCTGCCATATCTGCATCAATATATCTATGTAGAGCAATGTTTGAACCACCAAAACATAATGCTTGATTTTTTGGTACCTCTCAAATATCTCAGAATCCATTTTACTACCATCCACTATTCTTTTCCTGGATTGTTTGTGCACCTAGTTACAACTCCCACTCCATGTGAAATATCAGGCCTTGTGCAGACCATTGCATACATTAAGCTTCCAACTACTGATGAATATGGAACTTTAGACAAATAGTCCATTTATTCTTGGGTCTTGGGGCACATCTCCTTACGAAGTTTGAAATGGCTAGAAAAAGTTGTACTAACTGGTTTTTCATTCTGCATATTAAATATTTTCAACACCTTTTGTATGTACTCATTCTGAGACAGTGTTAATTTGTGATTTTTCCTATCACTAGTTATTCTCATACCGAGAATTTGTTTTGCAACCCCCAAATCCTTCATTGCAGATGAATTTGCCAATTTTCTTTTGAGCACATTTATTTCCTGCATGTTAGACCCTACAACAAACATGTCATCTACATACAATAAAAGTATAATATAGCTGCCATCATTTTGCGTTTTCAGATAAACAGAATGATCAGAGTGACATCTAGTATAACCTTGTTCATACATAGACTTGTCATATTTTAGATACCACTACCTTGGAGCCTATTTTAAGTCATACAAGCTCTTCTTTAACCTTCACACTAATTTTTCTTTCCCTTTGACCTCATATCCTTCTGGTTGTTGCATATAGATCTCTTCCTCCAAATCTCCATTAAGAAATGTTGTCTTTACATCTAACTGTTCAAGATGTAAATCTTTCGCTGCTACAAGACTTAAAATAGTTCTGATTGAAGTCATATTAACAACAGGAGAAAATATTTCATCAAAATCAATACCTTTCTTCTATGCAAACCCCTTCACCACAAGTCTATCTTTGTACCTCTGTTTTCCTCCATCTTCTTCCTTCATCCTCTAAACGCATTTATTTTGAAATGTAGTATTACCTCCAGGAAACTTGACTAAGTCCCAAGTCTGGTTATGCATTAAGGAGTCCATCTATTTTCCCATGGCTGGCTCCCATTTCTTCCTGCTTTCAACCTACATTGCTTCTTCATAACATTCAGGTTCACCAGAATCAATCAACAATAAATAATATAATGAAAGAGAGTATCGTTCAGGGGATCTACTTATCCTAGTAGATTTTCTAACACCAGTTTCAGGTGTTTGAGGTGCCTGTTGCTAGTGTGGTGGTTGCTGTTGTTGTGGCTCTTGATTATTATTATTTTCAGGCACCTTTAATTTTTCTATGATCTCATCAAGAACTGTGTATTCTTTGATTTCTTTTTCCTGTTTCTTTTCCTGCAACTGCTTCTTATACAAAACATTTTTATTGAATATTAAATATCTGCTCCTAATGATTTTTTTATTTTCATAATCATATAAGCGATAACCAAAATCATTAACACCATATCCAATAAAGGTACATTACTTTGATTTTTCCTCAAGCTTTGTTCTATTTTCTTTATTAATATGGACAAAGGTCTCACAACCAAAAGGATTTAAAAAGTAGTAGTTTACCTTTTTACCTGTCCATGCTTCCTCTGGAATACCACCATCCAAGGAACTTGAAGGCCCTCTGTTTATTAGATAAACAATAGTATCTATAGCATCTGCCCAAAATTGTAAAGGCAATCTTGCATGCAATCTCATGCACCTTGCACGCTCCATGATTGTTCTGTTCATCCTTTCTGACACACCATTTTATTGTGGTGTTCTTGGAACTATCTTCTCTTTGTGAATTTCATGCTATGGATAGTACCTATCAAACTCTTTGCTGCAATATTCACCTCCATTGTCTGGTCTGAGACACTTCAACTTCTTTCCTCTCTCAATCTCAACCAAAGCTTTCCATTTCTTGAAAGTATCAAATACATCAGATTTATTCTGGATATAATAAATCCAAGTTTTTGTAGTTGCATCATCAATAAAAGTAACATAATAATGAGAGTCGCCGAGAGATGATACTTAGCAGGTACCCATACATTTGTATGCACAAGATATAATTTTTCACTCTTATTTTCTTTCCCAACTCTGATAAATTTGAATCTCTTCTGTTTTCCATAAATGCAATTCTCACAGAAATCCAAATCAACATTCTTCAAACTCGACAACAAATTTCTTGAGTGAAGAATCTTCATCTCCTTCTCACTCATGTGTCTGAGCCTATGATGTCATAATGCTGCATCTGATCCTTTGGAAGTGAAATATTAACGGAGTTAGAAATACCATTACATAAATACAATGTACCAACCTTTTTTCCTTTTGATATTACCATCACTCCTTTGGTGACCTTCCAAGTTTTATCTGTGATAGTTGTCACACAACCTTCACTACCTAACTACCTTGTTGAAATAATATTTTTCTTCGGATCTAGAACATGCCTTACCTCCTTTAATAGCCATTGGTTTCCATTCTGTTGTTTTACAAGAACCTAACCCATCCAAACAATTTTACAGGGTTTATCATCACCCAAACGGACCTATCCAAAATCTCCTTGAACATAGTCATGAATATATTTCTTATCAAGTGTGGCATGGAATGAGGCCCCTGAATCTACAACCCAAGAATCAGTAACATTTTCGAAAGAAAGAATCAAAGCATCTTGTAACACATCACTTGTTACATTTGCTTCATTATTGGTTTCTTGCTATGTGCCTCCTTTTCCCTTCCGAGATCTACAGTCTCTCTTTAGGTGTCCTTTCTTTCCACATTTCTAGCACACTATCCCCGATCTAGACTTCGATCTGCCTTTCCTTGATTTACTGTGATATCTCGAGCTCTTTTCTCTTTCCATTCTTCTTCTCCTAGACTCTGCACTCAAAGCATTACCCGATGTCTCACCGAAGCTTTTCCATTGCATTTCCTCACTAAGGATAGCACCGAAAACATCATCAAACTTTAGAGTACTAGATCTAGAGATAGAGTTACTAATGGCCATAACTAAACCATTCCAGCTTTCTGGCATTGAGCAAAAAAATAAAAGTTCCCTAACTTCATCATCAAATTTTACCCCTACAGAACTTAACTAACTGGTAACTATATTAAAATCATTTAAATGGTCTACAACAGATCCACCTTCTGACATCTTCATATTAAATAAATGTTTCATAAGAAATACTTTGTTTGAGGACGAGGGTTTTTCATATAATTTTTCCAACACCTTAATCAAACCCTATGTTGTTTTTTCCTTCGAGATATTGAAGGCTACCGATGCCGCGAGACACAACCGTACTGTTTTGAGTGCCTTTCTATCGAGAATCTCCCATTCTGCGTCTGTAATAGCCGTCCGCTTCTTTGTTTTTCCACTCAATGGTAGGTACAAATATTTTTGATAGAGATAATATTCCATCTGCATCTTCCACAGCTGGAAGTTTTGGCCATTAAATTTCTTGACCCTAAATTTACCATGTTCCGCCATTGCTCCCACTCGAACCAGGAACCCTTTTTTCCTACGATTTTGTCAGCCAACTAGACCTTCGGCTCTAATACTAGTTGTTAGAAAATTAAATATTACATAGCAATTAAACACATAAAATATGCAGAAAACACAAGCACACAAAACACATAAAACTAGAGAGACACAGATATACGTGGTTCACCCAATTTGGGCTACGTCCATCCCGAACAGCTAGTCCTTCTTTTCTGTTATCCAGCAAAATGAAGAGACACAACCTACAATAGATCTCCTGTAATATCCTCTTTTCTCTCTCACAATATCCCTATCTGTTTCTGACTCTGAGAATACACATATAATACACAGTCTCAATACAATACCCACATACAAGCGAGGGGTTAACTTCTAGGGAAAAAAAACCCTAAATTAAACATAACTTCTACCATCAGATCATCTGCCTAATGAACGGCCTAGATTGACTAGAAATTACTATACTTTTACAAGGAAATTTTACATATGTTTTTAGCTTCAGGGGCACTGCCCCTAAAACCCCCCCGCTAGGGGGGACTCTATAAACACGGTCGCCCCCCCCCCCCCCCCCCCATGGACCCCCCAGGAAGTGTTTGATTACAGGTGGTGTTGCCGCCCCCATTAAGGTACAGGGGTCTGACGTTGTGACACAAAATAAACAAGATAATCATGCTCCACACCCAACAATGGGAATAGAGGTCAAAGTCCAGCAAGAGGAAGAGGAACTTCTAGATCTAGGTTCCAACACTCACAGAATGAAGGAGGAGGTTCGAGTAGCAAACTGCCACAAAGAGGATACTTTGGTAGAGGGAGATTTGTACCCAGAGGTAGAGGTCAAGGAAGATAAATTCATTGTTACACATGTGGGGAATGGGGACATGGATCATGGGACTGTCCTCATAATAAACCAACATATCAGTGGAATGTGAATCTAGCTGAGACAAAGGAAGAAAAACCTCAAGTCATGGGGAATGAAGAACCACCCGAGGTAGGAGAGTCCTTATTGTTAAAAATACTATTTCTTAAGGAAGAGAAGGAATCAAGTGAGCCAGCTGAAAGTAAGAGTTTATTTAGGACTACATGCAAGTCTAAAGAAAAATGTTGCAAGGTTGTGATTGATAGTGGAAGCAATGATAATCTCGTTTCCACGGAGATGCTTGAGAAATTGGGGTTGGTTAAGATGGTAAACCCTACTCCTTACAAAGTGTCATGGCTACAGAAGGGACATCAACTTTTAGTGATAAAAAAATGGAGAGTGAAGATATAGATTGGTACATATAAATATGTCATACTATGTGATGTGATGACAATGGACGTGTTCCATATACTGTTGGGAAGGCTCTGGAAGTTTGATAGGAAAGCCATTCATAATGGCAGAAGGAACACCTATATCTTATAGAAGGATGGGAAGAAGCACATGTTGTTGCCTTTTAAGGATCAAGTTGACAAAGGAGCAGCTGGAAATAGTGTTATGTTGATTAATGGAAAAAAATTTCTGCGAGAAGTCAAGAAGGAGGAAGAAATACATTTTTCTTTTGTGGGTAAACCCAAGGTAATTTTGACTTCTACCAATTTAGACAATCTCCATGTGGAAATTAAAAATATGTTAGATTATTATGCTGACATAATTTTTGATGAATTACCAAGTGCATTGCCACCAATCAAAAGTATTAGCCATCACATAGATTTAATACCTGGTGTGAGTTTACCAAAAAAAAGAATCATATAGATTGAATCCTCAGGAGAATGAAGAAGTTGGGAGATAGGTACAAGAGTTATTGGATAAAGGATTGATAAGAGAAAGCCTTAGTCCATGTTTTGTACCATCAGTGCTCATTCCAAAGAAAGGTGGTGAATGACACATGTGTACTGACTCCAAAGAATTAAACAAGATCACTATCAGGTATCAATTTACCTTACCATGCATGGATTATTATATGGATTGTTTAAGTGGGTCAAAGTATTTTTCTAAAATAGAACTGAAGAGTGGATACCATCAAATAAGGATTAGAGAAGGGGCTGAATGGAAAACTACGTTAAAGACCAACAACATGATGTATGAATGGTTAGTGATGACTTTTGAACTCACTAATGCACTAAGTACATTTATGAGATTGATGAACGAGGTTTTAAAAGAATATGCAGGAAAATTTGTGATACTCTATCTTGATGACATCATGTTTTTCAGTTAGAGTAAGGAAGAGAATTTGGAGCATATTAAGCTAGTTTTAAATACTTTGCAAAAGGAGAAACTATTGATAAATTTGAAGAAGTGTAGTTTCATGAAGATGGAGCTCGTTTAGTTGAGATTTGTAGTCTCAAAAGAAGGTTTGAATATGGACCCAGAAAATATCCAAGCGATTTTGAATTGGCCAATTCCAGGAAGTGTGTTTGAGGTAAGAAGTTTTCATGGTTTTGCGACTTTTTATAGAATTTTTATAAGAATTATTAGTCATATTTGTGCACCGATAGTTGAAACAATAAAGGAAAGCAACCAGCCATTTAAGGGGATAGAGGCAGCAAATCGAAACTTCAAGCTGTTAAAAAGAAGATCAATGAGAAACCTATTTTGGCCTTGCCAAATTTTGAGAAAGTTTTCCAAGCTGAGACTGATGGTAGCAGAATAGAAATTGGAGATGTTTTGAGTCAAGAGGAGAGACTGATAGCTTATTTCAGTGAAAATTTGAATGTTTCCAAGCGGAAGTATTTATCCTATGATAAATAATTCTATGCTATTGTGCAGGATTTAAAGAAATGGAGGCATTACTTGTTGCCTAAAGAATTTGTGTTGTATTCTGATAATCATGCTCTGTAGTTTATAAATAATCAGACAAATTTGAGCCGAAATCATGCGAAATGGGGGAATTCTTGCAAATTATTACCTTTTTAATCAGACACACAAGAAATAATTCAAATAAAGTTTTTGATGTTTTGAGAAGAGTGAATATAGTTGTGCAAGAATTGAAGATTGGTATTTTGGGGTTTGAAGAGATGATTGATGTGTACAAGGGAGACACATATTTTAAAGAAATATATACAACTATCCAAAATCCTGTGTTTCATAATAGAAGCTAGTGGTTGGACTACCTCATTCAAGGAGGATTGTTGTTCAAGAATAATAAACAATGTATTCCTAAATGTTCCATGAGGAAAAATTTGATTAAATAAAAATAGAGTGGAGGACTCTCCAGACACTTTGTGCAGGATAAAACATTTGCTCAAGTAAGTGATTTTTATTATTGGCCAAAGATGCAAACTCATATCCAAACGTTTGCTGAGAAGTGCAGGGTTTGTAAACATGCCAAAGGAAGAAGCCAAAACACTGAATTATATCAGCCATGGCAAATACCCAACATACCTCGAGATGTAGTCAACATAATTTTGTTTTGGTTTTGCCAAAAACTCAAACAGGACATGATTCCATCTATTTAGTTGTAGATAGGTTTTAAAAAATGGCTCATTTCATTTCTTGTAGGAAAACTAGTGATGCAACTCACATTGCTAATTTTCTTCTCTCATAATTTGAAAGATTACATGCGCTGCCCATTAGTATTGTCTCAGATAGGGATACAAAGTTTGTAAGAAACTTCTAGAGGACTCTATGGAGGAAGCTAGGTGCAAACCTCAATTTTAGTTCAGCCTATCATACCCAGATGGATAGGAAAACTAAAGTGGTGAACAAGAGCTTAGGAGATATATTAATAAATATGGTTTATAAAAATCCAAAGCAATGGGATTTGGTGCTTGCTCAAGTTGAATTTGTCTAAAATGATACTCCTAACCGGAGTACCATAATGAGTCCATTTCGGATTTTTTTTGGGATGCATCTGAGAGGAATATATGAGCTTAGATATTTGGTTAAGCAAGAAACATGGAGTGCAAAGGCTGAAGAATTTGCAGAACAAGTGCAGAAATTGTAGGAAGATGTAAAGCAGAAATAACATGGAACAAGCAGTAGGTATAAGCAGAGGGTTGATATGAAGAGGACAGAAAAGGAGTTTCAAGTTGGTGATTTAGTCTTGTGTACTTGAGGAAGGAAAAATTTCCTGTCAGGACCTATAAAAAACTAAAATTGAAAAATATAGGACCATGCAGAATTTTGAGGAAGTTTTCCACCAATGCTTATGAGATTGAGCTATTGGAAGGAGTTGGAATATAACCTATCTTTAATTTTTCAGATTTTTTCTCATACACAGAAACAAAGGCACAATCACAAGATGAACCTGCAGAGGAGGAGGTTCAGGCTTTGAATTGGAAGAAGCATATGAAAAAGACAACTAAGAAGGAAGTGGAAGTTGTCCCAAAAAAGAGAGTAAAAAAGAAGAATAGAGGACAAACCTATTATCGGTATCTAATCAAATGGAAGGGAAAACCAGTTTAGGGTACTAGTTGGATGACAGGAGCAGAGCTACAAAAATATCAAGTAAATCCTGAAAATTTGATGGATCATTGTTTTCATCCCCGAGAGTCTAATGAAGGAGCATCAAATGAGATCAATTTTATTGACATGATTGGTCAATCATAATTTATTAAAGAGGGTTGGACCTCTTGAATTTATTTTTAATAATTATTATTGCAATATTTAATAAAGTACTAGATTAGAAATAAAAATATTAGGTCTATTAGCTAGGTGTGTGTTAAACCTATAGAATAGGGATTAGGTTGTTCGAAATATTAGAAAAACATAGCTGCATTAAAATAATAAAATGAAAAAATGCATTGGGTTTTTTTTTCAGAGATAAAAAGAGAGCGAGTGCAGAGAGAGAGCAGAGTTAGAGCAAAGAGGAATGTAATGTTAATTGAGCCATCGAGGACATTGAAAAACTATGTTTTATTTCAATATTTTTATTCCAAACAAATTACTACATGTGTGTAAATTTGTTTCTCTTTCCATTTTCCTTTTATTATTGAAGATCACAATGTCGAAGTAGTGAAGGCTCTCTGTTAAACACGTCTATTGTTTTGTTCGCATGTGAGTATTTTATAGAATCCGTCGGATAGTAGATTCCTTAGCATTCCTTAATAAAATCAAGAAGAAGTGCCTTTAAACCTTGGGATTTAACAAAGCCGTGGAGGAAATTTATAAGAAAACTGGGATTTGTTCATAATCCTATTTTTTTTACTTGAAATGCTGTGCATTTTATTAATTATTGCATATCTCATTTAGCCCCAAATCCTTCTAACACATATCGCATTTGCTCTTGGAGACTTTAAATCGCATATCGCGTTCCGCAGGATAAGCCTAGAAAAGGCAATGAGGATATTGATGTGATCCTGATATTGAGAGAAGTCATAAGTCTCGATCTGCGATACGTTTACAATGCACAATCTGCGATAATTTTAAAATTTGTGATTTGCAATAAGGGTTAAATCTATGATTTGTGATAAACCCTAGAAACCGTGATAAAGTTATAAATAAAAACGATATTTGGAATTTGTGCAATTTGAGTTTTTTTATAGGGTTGTGCAGGCGTAAAAAGTGACCAGATCTACATCAAGGATTATAAATTTTTTGAAGAATTTACTTGCATGTAACTTTTTGAATTACTTATTCCATATTCTTTCATAGAAATTTAGGTTAAATCTTCACCATCACATAAAGTAAACTTTAGGAATGGAATAGTAATCCCTATAACATAACAACCATTGTCACAATGTAATTCCTTAAGCATATTGATGTAGCCTTGCATTAATTTCATGATTATTTTAACTAGGTTAGTTAATCACATACTTGGTAATCGAAATGTCACCTCATGAAAGGAATCAACGTCATAAAAATGGTACAATAGGCAACCACATCATCAGACACCAATATATCTTAGAAACCTTGTAGACTGAAAACCAGCAAACATTTAATTTTTATTTTAATGCTTGTGATGCACTAAGGGCCTTCACCCCTCACTCAATGCCTTCTAAGGGAGGCCATCCCTTGACCATTTTCATAAAATATTACTAATAAATATAATCGTAAATACAACATAACTAGCTATAATAATTACATTTAATCATGATATCATTTACCCAAAAATTCTCGAACACTATGTCCTTCTAGCAAGGTTGTTTTCCATCAATGGCTTATATTGCAGTTGGAATTTCTTCAATATGTATGATCCACTAGTTATTTTCCTACCACAGGGTTAAACACAATATAACCTTTGTATAAATCACCATCATTTCCTATCATTACTATCATCAAAAAAATTCTATATTATGATTAGATAAAATATAAATCAATGAATAATGTTTACTAGAGATGTTTCAAATATATTTTCATGTGCATAAATCAATTTTGAACGAAATAACATTACATTCCTCCTTTTAATAACACTGCACATGCATTAATTAAAAACACAACTATCAAAGTATGTTTTGCTTTACATGTGTATGGTGATGACACATGTCTATCTTTGCACCACCCACGTGTGAATGAAAAATACATAGATATTACCAAGGCATACTCACTTGTCCTCATTTCGCTTGTATCAGAAGAAGGAAAACAACAACATTCTACCCACAAAACACAATGACATTTAAGAACATTGATGGTTATTACCCTCTTTCACATAAGAAGAGGAAAAAATAAATATCACATTAACTATTATTTCCTCTCACGCAAGAATGTAATATTCCTACTTAGCCTGAGCTAAGAGGAATATACATTTTTGTTTTACTTTCTGTTGCATGGATAAATGAATAAAGGAGGACACGTAAAACTCTTGAAAAGACTGAATAAATCAATGCCCATATGAACAAGGATAAATCAGGGCCATGTAAATAAATCACTTACAGGTGCGAAAGGGGTTTGAGCTATGAGACTAGGTCAACCTTGACCAAATCTACAGTGCTGTCTAGATTCAATGTACCTCATGAAGGGACAACACAGTTCTAGAAGGAGGCCCCTCATGCGAAAGGAGCTAACTCCTCAAGGTGGTTTAGGGTTTATAAAGGCTCTCATCTTATAAAAGGAAGGGGAAGGCAACAAGAGGAGGTTGTTGATTGTCTATATTTCTGAGTATCTTGTCTATTTATACAAATACTATTCTCTATTGTTCAATGGAGAATTGTGCTGCTTAGCACTTGGAGTTCCTATGTAGGGATTTTACCTCTTCCATTGAGGATTCTTGGTGGAGTCTTGCTGATTTGATCCACTATCAGGATTTGGGTCAAGCTCTACTTCCAACTACAATGCAGATCTAGTGAGGATTTGTTTGCTTTTGTAGGCCGCAACAAGTGGAACTTTAGATCTGTTCAGATCTAGCTTGTATTGGAGCCTCTTCTCAGTGAGTGTGTCTTTAACCTCTTAGAAGAGTGCATCCATTGTTTGAGCTCCAGAATTGTATCTTGGCATCAGGCCATCTATATTATTCAAGCTACAACACAGTTTCCCTTGAGGGACTGTGTTATTTTCGGTGGAGGTTTTTTAGGGTATTTTGACCCCATTTTTTATGAGAGATCTCTCGTGCCGGGCTTTTCCTTTCACTTTGGTGATCCATGGATTAGCTTGATGATCCATGTTCTATTTAGATCTGATATGTTTCAATGTAAAGTCATCTTTAGAAATTTCTAAATCATTTTGCAGATCTGCAACTTAAAACTAATATCTACTCTTCGTAATGCATTATTTGGTCAAATCCCCAAGGGGATCTTGTAATAGAGTATTTCTTGAGCACGGATCTAAAATAGATCTGATCTTTCATCCGTAAATCTGTCATAGATATGAAGTGTAACATTCAGCTGCTACAACTTTTTAAAATAATGATGTTAAGCCATTTTTCAGTTTATATATGTGTTGCAGCCTTCTTTTATGAAGATTTCTTGCTCTATTGTCTCATGTATTCTACTGTATAATGTAAGAGCATCATTGTAATTCTGATTTGCTACTGTATATTCACAAGTTGATCTTATTTGATGGCCTCCTGCTCATACTTTCCAAGACTACTTTATTTCTGAAGCAGTTTATTGTGCATAGCTGCAACCCCCCTTGTAGGGTGTTTTTCATCTAGACTAGGTGGTGGGAGATTTTTTTACCACACATAGTTTAATTTGTTTTTGCTCCCTTTTTGGATCTAGACACCAGATCTACTGATCTAAGGGATCTAAGGGCTGCAAACTCTTTTCTATGCATAAATATATCAGGAGTGCATTATTTCAGCAGGCTTGCTATGCAATCCCAATTTTGAGATATTACAAAGAACACATTATTTTCCAAAGGAAACCACTACAAATATCCATATTATTTTAATGGATACTAGCACAGTAGTTATACTCTTTAGGCATGTCATCAAATAAACTTTATTCACAAAATACTAGCCCCTCAATTATTTTCTTTGTGTATGCACTTATGTATTCTTTTCCGAAAGAACTAAAACAATAGTATACTTTTTCATGCAAATGGATGTTTTTTTTTTTTAGAAACATAGTAATTATTATTTCTTGCATGACACTACATGTTCTTTTCAAGAAATGCAACTCAATATTCTTTTCATACATGAAAAAACATCTATCATTTCCAAGAAATTATCACAATCCAATTCTACTTGCATATATATATATATATATATATATATATATATATATATATATATATATATATTTCCTTTTCCACAAGCAAATTTAATAACTATTCTCCTCATCCATGCAAATGCATATAATTTTTCGAAAAAAAAACAATCATAATACATCAGTTTTCAATAAATCTATCCGAAAATAGATGCATATTCCTCTTGAAGGAATTTAGCACCAAACAACGTATTATTTTACATATATATATGTGCAAGGTTCACATGCATAAGAAAACATCATGGTTACTTAACTTTTGCACACAAAATTCATGGTTAATCCTTTTAATAAAATTAAAGTGTTATTTATATTTTACACAACAGATTTGCATGTAATATTTTCAAGAAAATGATATGATATTTTTAAGAAAATGATATGGTTCTTTAATATTTTACACACCAACTCCTGTCAAACTTTTCAAGAAATTTTATGTATAATAATTATTTTTCTTACATGCAAATTTATATTTTTTTTTCAAAAAATTTAGCACAATATTAATTTTTTTTCTACATCAAATATCTCAAAAAAAAATAAAAAAAAATCTAACTTTCCACACAAAATTTCTCTGCAATCCATTTTTTAATAAAATAACTTATTTTCCTTATCTTTTCAAAAGCAGAATTCATATCCATAAACTAAGCAAACCGTATCGAGAACTGGAAAGATAATCACATATATATCTGCAATCGTTTAACGTATAGAAATTTTGCAAGACTTTCCAAGGAGATTAACAAAAGTAACTATACTTCTGCGCACCAAAATAAATAAATCATTTTAAAGAGCATTATCATGATTAGCCATTCCTTTCTGTGCACAAAAATAATGAAACTTATCTCTCTTTAAACCATGTAACCTTGACTATTAATCTACAATGCAGACCCTTTCTGCACTCAATAAGTCATGCCAATTCTATGCAATTTGATTACACAGTAGTTTGTGCTACCTGCATTCGAAATGGACGTAAAGCTTATTCCAACAAATGTGTATTTTCGCTCAACTCTGCATAATTAGCTATCAGTTGGTATAAATGACAGATTCTATAACTGAGTTTTTCGTACATGACTCGATGCACTTAACTATTTCTCAATACTTAATTAATGATGGATCCATTTGTCCATCGGTCTACGACATTTTGCATCCGTTGAATGATCGTGTTGAATGAGTAGCACAAGAGACAGACTCGCCATCGATGATAGGGTGCACACAATCAAACAAGGCAATGAAAATATATGTAGAGTAACGTGAGGAAATCGACCTCTATTTTTTTTCATTCTCCTTATCTCACATGACCTCCATCATATTAACAGTAAAGAACTGATACGCAAGAACCTCTTCGAATCAGTTACGTAATGATCACAATTGTTTCTTGGCACCACCTAAATTTGACTACGTCCATGTGTTAATCCATATAACATAACCACACTCTCCTTTTTCCTTTAGAGATCAGATACATCAAATTAAGAAATGGCAACAGTGGTTGCCAAGAATTCATTTTATCTGCTAAATGATTCCTTATGGGAATCCAACATATTAAATTAATAATATTGAACATTGAGTTGTAAATATACATGCAAAATTCATAATATTTCCTTGAATAAGTTTTTAAGGAAGTTTTAATGGGGAGGATATTACATGACAATTGTTGGAGAACAACAGCAGATTTAACCAAATACTCTGTTGAAGATCAGATGCACAGCAGATTAAACAAATACGCAGCAAATAAATCAAGCACATAAAACACAGAGGTTTACCGTGGTTCACCCAACCATTCTGGGCTACGTCCACACAACATAGGCATCGGCAATTCTTTATTAATCAAACAGGAGATTACAAACTCTCACACACACTCAAAACAATCCGTATGGATACCTGTTATATAGCAAAGAGAATCTAACTGCCTCATAAATCCTCTCACATCAAATTTAGGATGCATTAACTCCCTCCCAACAACCTGGAGCTAATCTAGCAACAAATTCCTAATTTTTGTCACCTACTGAGATTTTGCCTATTTTAATAAAAACTGAAAAATCTCAACAATCTCCACCTTGACAACAATTAGCCTGATGCCCTGTTTCTTTATTATTTATTTTTTCTGCAAGCCAAGAGAAGCCAAACACCAACGCAGCTTCTCTAACAAAACTGGTTTCGTGAACATGTCTGCACAGTTTTCCTTTGTATGCACCTTTTCAAGAGAGACTCCCCTTTCAGTAATAACATGTCTTACAAAATGGTACTTAATTGGAATATGCTTTGATTTACTATGATAGGCCGGATTCTTAGCCAAATGTATCGCACTTTGACTATCACAAAGTAACCTGATGTTGTCCTGTAACCTACCAAACTCACCAAGCAAACCTTTCAACCAAACCGCCTCTTTGCAAGCATGAGAAGCAGCAATGTATTCTGCTTCAGTAGTGGATAAAGCAACAATGTTCTGTAGCTTTGACATCCAACTAATAGCTCCACCTGCAAGAGTAAAGACATACCCTGAAGTTGACCTTCTCTTATCTAAATCACCTGCAAAATCAGAATCAACATACCCGCAAACAAATTCACTACTCTTATTGTAAGTGATACAATAACTACTTGTGCCTCTCAAATACCGAAGTACCCATTTCACTGCTGACCAGTGTTCTTTACCCGGATTTGCCATATACCTGCTGACAACCCCAACTGCATGTGAAATATTTGGTCGAGTACAAACCATCGCATAAATCAAACATCCTACTACATTAGCATATGGAATTCGAGACATATAATCCTTTTCTTCATCTGTATTAGGACATAAACTGGAAGAAAGCTTAAAATGGGAAGCTAAAGGGACTGACACATGCTTCACATTATTCATACCAAATCTCAAAAGTATCTTCTCAACATACTTCTGTTGTGATAGCCACAGCTTACCATTACTCCTGTCTCTGAAAATCTCCATGCCCAAAATCTGTCTTGCTGCTCCTAGATCTTTCATATCGAATGTCCTCGCCATCTGAGTCTTCAACCTGTTGATTTCATCAATGCTTTTGCTTGCTAAAAGCATATCGTCAACATACAACACTAAGATAATGAACATGCCATTTTTCAATTGCTTGAAATACACACAATGATCATATTCACTTCTAACATATTTCTGACTCAACATGAAAGAATCAAACTTCTTATACCATTGCCGAGGCGACTGCTTCAGGCCATATAATGACTTCTTGAGCCTGCAGACAAATTTCTTATTGCGATGCTGAACAAACCCTTCCGGTTGTTCCATATAAATTTCCTCATCTAAATCTCCATGTAGAAATGCAATCTTAACATCTAATTGCTGCAACTCTAAATCAAGCAAAGCCACTAATGCTAACACAATTCTAATTGAAACAATTTTAACCACTGGTGAAAAAATCTCATGAAAGTCAATACCGGCTTTCTGAGAAAACCCTTTTGCAACCAGCCATGCTTTGTACCTGTCTTCCGTATCATTCACACCCCGTTTCAGCTTGAAAACCCATTTACACCCCACAGTTTTCCTGTCTTTCGGAAGCTCAACCAGATCCCATGTGCCGTTCTTACTTAAGGCCATCATTTCTTCCTTCATGGCTGCTTTCCATTTGTCACTCTTTGAACCTTCTACAGCTTCCTGATAACACAAAGGTTCATCATCGTTAGTGGTCAAAGCAACTGAAGTAACATAATCATCATACCTTCTCGGTGGTCGTTTGATTCTTGTAGACCTCCTTAAGGATGTTTCTGGTGCTTCCGCAATTGGTTGACTACCATCTGTAGGAACTTCTTGCCGATCAGTATCTGAGACCTGTTCATGATCTAAACCTGAACCCTGTTCATGTTCTGATTCTGAAACCTGTTCATGACTAGTATCTGAACTATGGTCATCATGACTATCATTAGAAGTGTTGTCAAACTGAATGTGCTGAAAATCAAATACATCATCCTGTTTCAATTTATTATCTACATCTAACTGTACAAGAGAGGATTCATCAAACTTTACATCTCTGTTCATGATGATTTTGCGGGTAGTAGGATCCCACAATCTATATCCCTTTGTTCCAACACCATACCCAACAAAGATATACCTTTTAGACTTTGGATCTAACTTGGTTCGCTGATGTTTAGGCACTAGAGCATATGCATCACAACCAAACACTTTGAGTTTAGAATAGTCACAAGGGTGTCCTTTCCATACCTCTTGTGGAATCTTGCAGTCTATCGCCGTCGATGGAGATCGGTTTATCACATAACAAGCTGTTGCCACTGCTTCCGTCCACAACTCCTTTTGCAACCCGGCGTTACTCAGCATACTCCTTGCTCTCTCTAGAAGAGTCCTGTTCATGCGTTCAACAACTCCATTTTGCTGAGGAGTATAAACCGTGGTCTTATGTCTCTCAATCCCTGCATCCTTGCAATAGTTGTCAAACTCCTTGGAAGTAAACTCACCACCATTGTCAGTTCTTAAACATTTTATTGTTCTACCAGTGCTGTTTTCTACCAATGCTCTAAACTGCTTGAAAACTGAAAAAACATCAGACTTTCTTTTCAACATGTAGACCCACACCTTCCTAGAAAAGTCATCAATGAACGACACAAAATATGACGAGCCACCATATGACGTTGTAGGGGCTGGACCCCAAACATCTGAATGAATATAATCAAGTATCCCTTTACTAGTATGTTTGCCTGTTTTAAATTTTTGTTTACTTTGTTTTCCAAACAGACAATGCTTACAGAAATCTAACTTTCCAGACTTCAGATTTGGAAGTAACTTGCGATCAGCCAAAATTTTCAACCCTCTTTCACTCATATGCCCCAATCTTTGATGCCATAAGTGAATGGAACTACTGTCATGTTCAGAAACAGTAGACACAAAATCTGACCCTGTACCTCCTTCTAACTGAAATAGATTTCCTACTTTCTTAGCTTTCATAACTAGTAAAATGCCTTTATAGATTTTCATAACTCCACCTTGAATTACAGTTTTATATCCATTCGAATCAAGTGCTCCTAATGAAATTAGATTTTTTCTTAAGTCTGGAACATGTCTCACATCTGTTAACAATTTAGTTGTGCCATCAAACATTTGCAGTTGTATACTTCCTATCCCAACAATATTGCAAGTAACATCATTACCCATGTACACGACGCCATCATCAACAGATCTATATGTCTTAAACCAGTCTTTATGGATACACATGTGGTTTGATGCACCGAAATCTAACAACCAATGTTGACCATGATTTGACACATTAACTGATAATACTTCGTCGCTCATACCTGAACCAGATGCCGAACCTGTATCTGTCGTGTTTTCTTCCTTCTTCTCTGTCGATGAAGCTTCTTTAGAAGATTGTTATCGCTTCCAGCAATCCTTCTTCAGGTGTCCAGTTTTCCCACAATGCCAGCACTTCACCTTTGTCTTCTTTCCTTTATACTTTGAATGAGAGTTGCTATGCTTACCCCCGGAGTGTCTCTCTCTTGAGTGACCTCTGGCCATCATTGCCTCTGATGTAGAGGTGTCTGCATTCGACCTCTTCCTCGTCTCCTCAGACAACAAAGCTCCAACCACATCGTCAAACTCGATCTCAAAACGGGCACTTTGAGTTTTCGCCATGGCATTCTCCTGCTCGGTCCGTGCAGTTCCCGCCTTAACTTCTGTGTTCAGAGAACTGCTGCTCTCAACCGTTCAAACAACAGGAAAAACCGGCCACACAGATCAACAACAGATCTGGATCTGACGTCGTTTCTGTCTCCAGCCCACACGCAGGTCTACGAATTAACACGCAGGCTCGCTCCAGCGTTATGAACGCATCTCCACATAGCAGCGTCCAACCCCTTTCAACGCAGCTTCACTTCAACGAATAAACCACGCTTCCGCAGTTGGTTTACGCCCAACACTGTTTTACCTCCACACCCTGCATTCTCAATTCATCCTGCGTTCTCAATTCATAGCAGTCCTGCGTTGGGAGCTTTCATCCCTGGGCTTTATCACAGCTCTTGGCAGCTGTCCAACGGCCCAGAAAATAAAATTGGATCCTCCAGCAAACAGCCCGGAAGCTCACAACGTAGCTACAGCTCATGGCTCTTGCTCTACTCAGCAAATCACTGCCTCACCAATAGTCCATGGCATACGACTCCCTTGAGATATGACGAATAGTGGAAACGCTGTTGTATCTCAACGTACAGAACGAATAAGCACAGAACTCAACGCTGTTCAACGATCAGTTCAACACAACAGTCCTTCTTCGTCAACGTTTGATAGCGACGGCTCCAACTTCAAGCTCCGATACCACTTTTTGGAGAACAGAAGCACAACAGATTTAACCAAATACTCAGCAAATAAATCAAGCACATAAAACACAGAGTTTAACGTGGTTCACCCAACCATTGTGGGCTACGTCCACCAAACATAGACATCGGCAATCTTTATTAATCAAACAGGAGATTACAAACTCTCACACTCAAAACAATCCGTATGGATACCTGTTTTATAGCAAGGAGAATCTAACTGCCTCATAAATCCTCTCAACTCAAATTTAGGATGCATTAACTCCCTCCCAACAACCTGGAGTTAATCTAGCAACAAAATTTCTATTGTTGTCACCTACTGAGATTTTTGCCTATTTTATTCAAAACAGAAAATCTCAGCAACAATTTCATCTGAAATATAATTTTTGGCCAGAATATGGAAAATTTTAGATGGAAAGATCTTAAATTTTTAGTGTTTCAGTTATTATTTTAACATTAGAGAGATTAAGCATCATAAAAAAATCTTTGGGGAACAGAAAACTTCACAAATTGACAATTGTGACCTAGTTTTTTTAAAAATTTAATTCAAATTAACCAAAAACCTATTGCAAAATCCAACATTTTTATGGGTGAAAATGTTAGTTGTTATACTGCACTTTAACAAAAATGAAAAAAAGGAAGACATAAAAGTGACATTTGATCCACATATATATATCTGTATAACTTAGAGGGCTTAATATAATCTCTCTCCATACAACTACATAATAAATCACTTCTAAAAAAATTATCATTTCTAAAGCTTTTACTTTTATTCGTAAACAAAATTCATAAAAATGTAATGAATATTCACAACCTTTCTCCCAAAAAGATCACATATGATGCTTTCATCTATGACAATAACTCCTTAGAGGAAGTCCTTCTTACAAATATCTAGGAATCGACTTCCATCATAAGTTCAATTGGAATTATAACATTGTGAAAAGGATAAATGGAGGTTGCAAAGCTTACTATGGGATTCAAAAAAATTGTAAGTAGACAAATATTTAGATTTGGGATTTAAAAAAGCTATTTTTTGAGAATCTCATCACTCTTGTTATTTTATATGGGTGTGAGGTTTATTATTGTAGCATATCCAATGAGTCATGGGGGAAGATTGAATAGATCCAAAATCAATTTAAAGCCTACAACCTCAAGATTAAAGGAAATACTCCCTACCCTATCCCCCTTATTAAAGCAAGCCTTACCCTCATTGAAAACATGGTTTAAAAATGACTAGGTATCTTATGTATAAGAAGTAATGCAATATGGACACCAAGTGGCATCCAAAAATTACTTCTAACTCTAGCCAAAACCCTGTGACCTTTGACTCAAGCAAAGGTAGCATAATGATGCCCTCTGTTTTCGATGGACTTTGGGGGAATAAAGGAGGAGATCGTCTTGGAAAATATGTATAATATTAAAAATATTATTACTTTCAATTTTAGGGAGAAATTGTGAGGAAATAAAGAGCTAGAGAGAAAAGAGAAACTACAATATTATAAGGAGGTAATGAAAACCAATCTCAAAAGCCAAAATTATATTTTTTCCTTGACTAGTCGTAAGAGGAAAATGAACATTTCCAAGATATAAACTAATTCTGGTGAGCTTCATAGAGAAGCTAGGTATTATTCAATTCAAAAAAATGGCATAGGATGAAACAATTTGTCACATATGCGATCCTAAGAGCATTGAAGATAAGTAGCACTTTCACTTAGATTGTCAATCTTATATTCAAATTTTTTCTAACTTTCAATATGTCAGACTACCAAACCTCTTGATATTTTTATTTAGCCAAACTATACACATATAGTAAAACATCTCTCACTTCTTTTTGAACATAGAAATAAAATGTTAAAGAATTATGATTAACCTTTTACAATCTTAAAATAACATAGACTATTTAAATATTAATAAATAATAATCATCATTACCATATATAAAATTACATTTATAATTTAATTAATTATTTTTTTCATTTACATGTGTATATTTTCATTATGTTTTTTAATTAAATAAATATATTAAAAAAATATAAGAAAATAAAACAGTAAAACTAGTTACAACATAATTTTAAATTTTAATATAATAATATATATATATATTGATTTTTTATTTTGTTTTAGGATAAAAAATAAAGTAATAATGTTTCAAAATAAAATTTGTTAAATAATATATAAATTCATTTTTCATTTTGTTTTAGAATAGAAAATAGAGTAATTATGTTCCAAAAAAATATGTGTTTCCCTCTTTCTTTTCCTTCTTTGTCATGGCCTAGATCACATAAGACTCCAGAGAGCAGCACTTCAATCGAATTTTTTTAAGAGCCCAAGAATAAAGTGTCAAAGTAACTTGAAGTACGTCGTCAATTACGGATTTATTAAGAGAGTTCAACACCTATACAAATTTCGCATCCCAGCCCAGAAAAAACAGAGCAAAAACGTCTCCCACTCTCCCCACCCCGCGTGAGATGAAGTGCCCCAAAAAACCTCAGAAAAACTCATCACGTAATTTTTTTACTAAAAAAAAACAAAGTCCGTCCAAGAGTTTCGAAAGTCAAAAAAGTTCATGTTTTTTCGAAGCCTCACCATTTCTCCTCCAACTTTAAAAGGTTCACAACCAGAGAAAACTCAATTTTTTTTTAAATTCATAAAATTCGACTCGATTTGTGTGCCTTCGTTGAAAGGCTCTATTCATGAAAAATGTATTTTTTTGTAATTTCCTCAAGGTATTTTAAATAAGAAGGATTTAGAAAAGAGGGTTTCGTTTAAAATTAATTTTGAAGATCTTGTAATGTTGAGTTGAGGGGAGCTTTTTCGATGGGAGTTTTTTCTATTGAGAAAATTTGTATTTGAAGAAATGGCTTTTTTTTACGGCTTTGTCATAAACTTCAATTTTGTTTGGGAAAATTTACGAGTTTTGGTCTTTAAGAATGAAAATATTTTTACAAGTCCAAGAATAAGGGAAATTTTTAAGAACCCATCTAGATTTATATGTATAATAAATGGGCGAATCCCCATGATACATAGGAAAAATGGAAGGTGATTTTATTAATAATATAATATGTATATATAATTTTTTTGGCGAATCTTTCACAATATTATATTATTTTGTAAAATCATGGCGAATCACCAGTACAAATGGCGAATCACTAGTACAAAATGGTGAATCGTTGTCTAGTGGAGTTCGGGGTGTTGGTTCCAATGAAGATATTGTAGTTGAACCAGGAGTTGAAGGAAGCAAACCACCGAGACCAAGCATGGCACATGGTGACTAGTGAGGGAAGTAGTTCTCGTACAGTTTGGAAAACATGTTCTTCTAGTTCTGCGAAGTGTAGTGTTGTTGCTCATGATACTACTAGCACTCATATTGAGGTTGGAGAGGAGTTTGAGGAGTCCTCGGACTCTGAGTCACATGATGTTTATGTAGCTCCTAGTGATGATCCCATGTGTAGTAGTGGTGATGAGTTTGATTAGTGATCATGAAGGTAGTAGAATATTGAAATTTAAACACCCCCATAACAAAATATCCATGAAGATAAAACTCGAGAAAAAGTATTGTCATGCAAATCTAGATTCTATAAAATTATTAGAACTCCCTACTGGTCTGCAAATAGATCCATGAGATGAATAATATGGTAAAAAAATGGGGACCAATATGTTTTATTGGAAGGAAAACTATTCATGTTCAAATTCTTTCAGATGCAGAGACTTGGTAGTTTTCAGTGAAGGAAATCTTTCTGAGCTTAGGGATTGCTTAGAACCTTTTTCAGAGAGAGAACCACAATGTATGAAGTTATATTATAATTTTATAGATTATATGCATTGTAGATTTGGATGTTATAAGTGGAATAAAACACTTCAAATATTAGGAAAAGGTATCACTACAAATTTTTGCACTGTACAAAGGTTTTATCTAACATGCAGGCAACATAGGCTTCCTTATATGACTTCAACAATAGTATCACTTGAAACAATAGATTTTCTGTTATGTTGAATAAAGAAGCTTTGATGTTGTAAATTCATTCATTCAGGGCACAATTCAACTTGTAGGCTTTTCCACCCACAACAGACTCAAATGGAGGAGCCTTAGAATAACTCCCATCAACCCACACAACAGGATGATTACCTCCCTCCTTTGTAGAGCTCACACATAGAAGAAATAAGTTACAGGCAAAGAGCAGTGCCACCTCAGTATGTAGATTCATGAGATCTCGAGGAGACCTCTTACCTCCACCCATGAGACCCTTGCAATAGTATGTCTGTCCAGGCCCTTTTTATAATCACATAAGACACCCTCCTTCCCACTGATCCAGGTCTCTCCAAAGAGCATCCTATATGCACAAGATCGGATATTCCAATTTATCCAAAGTTCTCCATCAATGGATTATTCATTTTAGCTTCAAATGGTAGGAAATGATTGATTTTGAAGCCTGGAAGATGTATGAAACAGTAGAGTGTGAACTAGTAAAGCTAAAAACCTAGATAGTATGAACTGAAGAAAGCCAAATTTTGTATTATAATAACCTCTCCATCTAAAGGTTTTAATAGGATTATTGTTCCATGCATCCATCCAGACACTGAACAAAAATGAAGTTTCCAAACTTTCCTGACCTCAAACCTTAATCATTTACTCAGTTAGTCTTGTTTATCTTTGTAAATATCTGAAATGTCTATGCTAAATTTTATTAAAATTCGAATTGGTAATAGGAAATGTAAAAAAGGAAATGCCTGTGCTAATATGTAAGTCAAGAATAAGAGAGAATCCAATGAAGAGTAGATTTGGATCAACTTAAATATGTATCACCAAACACATGTTTCTTTTAGGAGACGTATGCATGTTTAGATACTTTTTTCATAAATTAAGGAAAATTCAACCTCATATAAACTGTCCTGAGTCTTGAACATTGGTTAGTCTATATTTAACATTAGGCCAATAGGATGAGACCTGAAAAATTCTCCGAGAACAAACTTGTCAGTTTTTCTACTTGCCCCATTTACTAGAAGGGACCCTTAAAGAGGCTAGAAATATTGTTGACCTGTATCAGTCTTAAAATTTCCTCACCAATATATTATTGCCACAGGTTTTAAACTGGTTAAAATTCTCACCAGTCATTACATATTCTGGAGCAGCATAACCATATGTTCCCATGACTTTAGTTGAAACATGGGTGTTTTCTCCCTCAGGTCCATCTTTTGCTAGTCCAAAATCAGAAAACTTGGCATTGTATTCCTGCACCAAGTACATATCTCTCCATAAAGACTTAAGAGAATCCAAAGTGTAACATTGTTCCATCTCATAATTTTGAAGTTGTAGGTTCAAACCGAATCTAGAAAAATATTGCATGTTTTAAAATCCCGATAAATCACTGGTCTTTCAGCCCCTCCATGAAGAAATGCCAGACCTTTTGCTGCACCCAATGCAATTTTCATCCTAATAGACCAAGGGAGTGGAAGGGACCCTTCTGCATGCATAAGGGAAGTACCATTGTACATCAAAGATATAAATATATTTTTCAAAATACAAATATACAAATTAGGATTAAGACTCTCTAGAAGGACAAAGAATAACTATGTAGCTACTCATTGCCAAAAAATGTGAAAGCCCCATGACACTGATGCTAAAAAATGAGATTTAACCAAGGGAGAGACATATTTCCTTGTCTCCAACAGAAGTTGAAAAATCCAGACTGAGGATCCCAAAAGTTCATGAAAGAAAAACAGGTCATAAAGTATTCAATAAAGCAACATAGAGTTTGTTTTGGGTACCATCATTAGCATATAGTATGCTCTTAAACCAATATGACTTAAAAATTCCATATCAGCCAGTGAATTTTTCTGCACAGAAATATTCTAAGAAGACAGTTCAATAAATCCTCACCAAAAATGGATTTTTGTTCAGAAATATGCACCACCATCTAATCACAGAAAAGAAACAAACATTGAAAATTAATACATAACAATATTGAGTGTTCCGTCAAATTTGAAAATCATACATGTTATGCTAAATGAATTTGATGCCTTGGACGTGGAGACCAGCTTTTATCACATGCTTTCCATAAAAGTTAGATCCATTCAAATATGGAAAATTTTCTGAATTCTTCACTACTTAAAAACTTGTAGTTGAGTGTCTTTATCATTTATGTTGAATGGGTAGATCTGGTCAGTGTTTTATCATTGTGACTTATGTAAATAAAATCCTTACGCCAACAAATTGCATTTGATTTAATCCAATGGCACCCTTAAGTATCATTTTAAGCAATACGTTGTAGTATCATGTAAGTGCCTACATAATTTTCTACTTCATTGCTTCTAGATACAGATCTTATGCTAAAAAAAATTAATATCATCCTATATTTTGTAAATACGAGTTCATGCCTCTGACATTCAAATAATAGATTAAATTTGTGGATTCAGATGCCTCAGTTTCTAGCATTCAAGTAAACAAAATTCAGGTTCCTATGGTGATTATCTAAGTGGTTGTTTGAAGACAAATCTGATATATATGTCTGAAATGTATTAATGGACCTAAACATATATGTCCTGACATATTGACAAACAACCTCAACAATATTATAGAATTTGTATTACACGATATTCTCAGCAAACATATGTTATTTATGATGAATGTGGCAATATATTAAACATTCATTTAATCTCTTAGTGTATAATGATTGTCTAAGCATATATTCTATCATTTAGAGGTGACAAACCTATTTGATCTCTCAATAAAAATCTTGGCACACCTATAATATCTTCATGATGTAATGGGTGTGGTGTCTTTGTGACTATAGTGAATGTAACTCTTGGGACAAGATCTTTACCTTCTCTCAAACTGTCTTATAATGGCAGTATTATAATGTGTATGAAGGAAAAAACTCAGATTCATGTGATGACTATCTCGATACCCATGAGATAAGCTCAATTTTTATATGATTCAACATTCATTATCAACACTTTTACATAAGTAGAATATTGAACATGCAAACCTGACACTCCTATGAGAAGGGTTAACATAATAGTGGCATATCCATGGAATTTCAAGTTCTATGATGATAGACTTAGTATATTGAAGTGATGATTCCATCACAACATTCAAGGCATACAAATCCAAACCAACATAATAAGCACAAAATACAACTCGCACTTAAAATACATCAATGTTTAAGGTCCTAAAGGAGAATTAAAACCCCCCAAAAAATATTCTTTAATAATATGGTTTGGAAGCATAAGAATACCTTTCTTAGAGCGGGAAATCCTCCCCGGTGTCATTGGCTTGAGAAATAATTCTCCTTTCTATCACTGCATTAAGAAACAATGCTCCTCTATGTCACTACATTGAGAAACAATACTCATGTGTGTTGCTAAACATAATAATGATAGTGAGATGAACTTGCATTGCTCTAACTGCTAGACAAAGATGTGAATGGCTGCTACCATACACCATTATTGTGCTTGCAACTATTTCCACCATTCACAACTGCAGTTGCCACCACCACTGCTCCAAATTTCCATAGTCAATGCTCCTACACTCCTCCTACACTTCACTGCATAAAATAACTATGCTGATTAGCCAATATAATTTCAATTGCTCAACTCATCAAGCTCTCTTAGTCATTAAAGTCAAATTTACTATCTTATTGATAATTTTCATCATCACGCTCGGTGGTGCCTCTAACGTCTTCGTTCAAACAAAAATAAAGTCTCTAGTCAAGCGGTGATGGAAAGTCGTAATAATAATAATAATTTACTTTGATACCAATTTTCTCCTAGAAAGTATTATTCAAGGACAGGTTATTGTCATTAAATTTCAAGAATAAACAAATATAAACATATAACAAGAATAAAAAATCAATTTAGCTGGAGGAAGAGCATCTTCATAATTAGGTTTCTTCTGTTTTAGTTTGATTTGAAATGAGTGTGAAGGAGCTAAATATCTTGGATTTTATAAATAACAGAAGCCTAAACAAAAGATGAGGTAGCCCTAATAATTTTTAATGAATTCGTATTCTATATCTTTAGAACAACCCGGACTGAGGACAACCTTCTTTGCTATTTGATTTAGATCTATTTTGCATAGGTTGCATTCGTTTTAAACCATAAAACACAATGATAAAACATATGAACCAAGGAAAGAAAATGACCTGGCCTCGGTAGTTGTGTGCTCGAAGGAAATCAAGCAAGGGCTGCATGCTTTCTTTATCCTGAAAGAGTCTTGAGCATAAATGTCGATTCAAAAATTGAACTCGACTACCAATGGAAGATGGTCGTGTCGGGGGAGGAAAGGATGCATTGAAAGGTTCAAGGTCTACCTCCAATACATATTTATCTTGGATACTGCAAAATACAAAACTGTATGATTTTCTTCTGCAAGTAAAAAGAGGAGCAAATCTATATTTTTGCACCTGTGACTGTGTATAGAGAATACGAAAGCAAGAAAAAATACTTGGATTTAAAGTTTGTACCCCTTTTATACATCCACCTAAAGTGGATAGATGAATTTTCAAGTATCCAGTAACAAGGTTTATTAACTTATTTTATAATTTCTATAACAAAAAAAAACTTTGAGAAAAAATATAAAAATACACATAAATAGGGAATGGCTCTGATCTTCAAGAACAAACTTCACAATTTGTATCAACTAACTCCAGAATTTATAGAAGCTATTTAGTTATGAGACTTTCAAAATATCATTGACATTTGCATTCATAGCATTTCCCTTTTCTAATTTAATGGATTAGGGATCCACAATATAGATCGCTGCCTTCCATTAACAAAGTGTTCCTTGAATTCCAAATATTCATCTACATAAAGTTGTTCAACCGCAAGCTCATCAACATTGACATGAACATAATCCCACACACCAGGCCTTGGTCGTATAGCAAGAACAACCCATGGTGGAAAAATAATGGCCTCCTGCAGCATATGTTTCCATGAGCAAAAAATAACTGCACACTCAATTTGTGACAAGTACAACTACATTGATTTTGAAATCTAATGCTCAAGGAAATATGTAATAATGTTGTGTTTTTTTAAAACAACAAAAATGGTTTGACTATACCTGTGTGGACCTCAACACATCTCTAAATGGCCCAAATCGGAGTTTGTGAAGTTCATCATTCTCTCCTATTATCTCTGCTAATCCATATAATAGATGATGAGGGTGAAAAATCTTCTTCCTCTATGCTACATATCTGCAAAATTATACAAAATAGAGAATTCTTCAAAAGATCAAGGGAATGAATAAAAATCTTACCATGTCCTATGTTATATAAACTACCCGTGTTGGTTACCTAAATTTAATGAACATCAAATTAAAGAACATAAATTTCTTAATCCTTTAATATTTTCTAAGTTCTCTTGTGGACTATGAGAAGATGAAGATGCGGTGCAAAACTCTTTTTTAAGAATCAGGTTCCTCCAATAAAATAAAAGCACCAAGTTTTCTCTGACATGTTTAGAGAATATAATATCAAGGAATTTAACAGCATTGTCACAATCAATATAAGACAAAAACGCCTATTTTACCTAGCAACAATGTAAGCCTTGATGAATGGACAAGAACAACAGTTTTCCTCAATGAGACAATGTGATGATAAAACAAAAAGAGATGAAACTAGGATCCTGACAAGGTAAAGCCCCTCATGTTGAATCCATCATTGATAAGACTCAATCTTACAAATTGGAACCTAATTTATCCGATATGTGAATCTTACAATATAAGACAGGGGAGTTGGTCAATTGCAGTAAAAAAAATCCCAACAAAAAAACCAAAGCTCATGAGATGGTGGATAAAAAAACAGTGGGATTGTTGCCTATTACATAGAAATCAGACCTGGGTCTATGGTATTTACTATGAGACATCTCTAATCAACAAATATAGAAATTCTTGAATCGTACAGAATATAAGAATAGCAACCAAGTAAAAAAGTTACCGCCCAAGAGGTGCTTCTGTAAAATTCTCCATAGATACAGCAAAGAAACCATGGTAACTTGACATCCCCCTAGCTCACCTTAGCTAGTTACACATAGATATAGCAGCAATCCTACAATTGGTGATAAAAAATACAAGTTACTTCCACTATTGAGCAATTTGGGCATAACCATCTTAACCACAATTACAACCAATATCAACAAGGTGAGCAAGTCACACTATTTTCGTCAATAGGGATAATTTCAGACAAAAAATCTTAAACCAAATTCAACATATTGTACCACTAACGTTACACCCAACACCCTTTAACTTCTCTCATCAACACTCTCACGAGCTTGCAATCTGCAATGCCCCACTAAAATCATAAAACCCACCAGTAATGTCGAGCACCTACAAGCCCAACATACAACCCGGATCATATTCTCAAAAACTCACAAAGCATATTAAATACCAATTTGACACTTTCCATCACTGGAGAGGTTTGTCAGGAAGATAATTTGCAGTATAACATTTTGATAATCACTTTACCTCAGTGAAAAAATATCAGTTTAAGTAATGACCTAAGTAAATACATGTGTTACTTTCACTTGGCATATTTAAGTTGAAGAAGTGAAAGGGCATTAGAATTAAGATCTCATCATTTCCACAGTAGTTGTGTTGTCAAGAAGTCTCACTATATACAATAGCTTTATCTTATTGCAGCAGTAAGCCTCGAGGTTCATTATTGCCCTACAATAGTTGCTTAAGACTATCATTGCAGTGTTTTGATACAACACCCTTGTGACAATAACCTTTTGTATCAAAATAATCCTAAAGTGTTCATGATAGTCCTCCTGTGGGCCTAACTAAAGTATACCTGTGGTGAGTAAGTTTCGAAGATCATACAGTTTCTCTAAGCACAAAGATCTTCTAGATTTTGCTGGTGTGATATTATAGTCATTAACATTGTCTTCAATGAGTGTTTTGCAGAACAAGACCAACAACCTGAAGGGATCCTAAAATCCATCAAAAAGCCTAAACCTTGTGGTATACTATTGATAGCAAGAAGCTTCAAAACAAAAAGGCATCATCACACTTAAGGTATAATTCTCATTGACACATGAAAAACAACGAATAGTAGACAGGTTGCTTCATATGCATTTGATCAATGTATGATACTAGTTGATCAATGTATTTTACATATAGATGAGACCTCCATGGGATTTTTTTTTATGGGGAAATAACATTATATAGGCTTAAGGCTCAATTATTTTGGGCACATACACTAGCACAAATGGTAGAGATGTTATTTTTTCTAGAGGACCAAAAGGATAATTTGGTAACCTAAGGCAGAACAATGAAGGTCCTGGTCTAATCTCCATTAGAAGATTCCGATAGGTGGAAAATAATCTCTCTCTAGACCAAACTTCTTGGGATATATATTGAAGTTCTAAGCACACTTGACATGCTCTGAAATCACTCCAAAATACTTGAATTATGTGTTGTTTCATAAATTTATGTTATGTGTTGTTTCAAGAGGAATGAAACCCATTTTATGCATAAAATAAACTCAAATCCAATAATTATAAACTGAGCCCTAACTCTCCTTCATGTCATCATCTTGGAGAAAGTATTTCACTAATATTACAGTAGTATGTCACATCAAATTTGGTGCTAAATACCCTTTATTCTAGGCATATATATAGAAAATACTATTTTTAAGACTATAAGAAGTGACATCAGTCATCATAAGACCACCTCCTAAGCATAAGTATATTAAAAGGATTTAATCATAGGAACTGATATTCCCCAGATTATTTCTAAGAATAAAGGATACCGAGAGCGAAGGCTCACCAGGCTTATCATATAGCTACAGTGACCTTAGAAGATACAATTTGTAGTATAATTTCTATTTAGACTTTCAATGTCAAGATTGTTATATATGTATACACAACTCAAACCGATACAATTCAGTGAGCCAAGAAAATTTGCAAGTTTCTCTCTTGAATGTATTTAGAAGTAAATTTTGATGAAAGAAGTTGATATATTAAGACATGTACACCACATAACCAGATAGGAAGAATGTCTACTATTAGAATTCTTCACGTGACATTAATAAAAGGCACTATACCCCTTGAAGACATTTTTTATGATCATCACAGTTTTTAAATTACAATAAATAATTAATTGTCTTAGGTCCAAACCCACATCTTTGGGTCAAAACTCCAACTACTTGGGTAACTTGCCCAATAAACTCGTTCTGGTGGGTTTTCACCTCTCAAAAATTTCTTTGACCTACCCAAATTCCAACATAGTCCACCAAGCAACAAGCAGGTAATGATGTTATCCCTTGGCCATAGGGTCTCAAGCTTCCCTAACTTCCTATAGATGGGTGGACCCACTCTAGCTTCTTAGTGTCAATCCCCATATCTTTGCTTAGAACCCTATCCATATCCAACCATAGAGGAAACCATATCCAACCATGTATGACATCCTCATAGGATTATCTCCCAGTATGTAATCAAGCTTCATCAACAGAAAATTGATTTCAATCCTGCATATATTAATAAATTTTTGAAATAATAGGAAAATTAAGCATTGGGCTATTATGAATCTATACCTAGGATTTCGCAAGTGCTCTTAGCCTGTGAGGAGTGACTGTCACTGTCCCACCACAAGTTACTACTTTTTTGGAGGATCTCAAGTATTTTTCATATGTCAAGAGCAAGAAGGAAGAAGATGTAACGTATTACAAATTAGTATCCTGCAATCTGTAAGCTAATGCAGTTCCTTTGGTTCCACCAACATTGGTGGCATGGTCAGCTGTTTGTGAAACCAGCATTCTAATCTCCTTAGCATTATGATCAACTACCAATGTTCTTCTTAGGTCAGCGAACTCAGCCCTGTCTTGGCATCAAAAGTGTAATTGCATAAAAGGAATGTTGGTCTCATGCCAATAGGTTTCCTATGATGAATGCGCAGGAACCTAGTACATAGACCATTTTTCTCTTCGCTTAGCTACCCAGGGCTTATTTCCCTTTCCAAATATCAATAATTCTTTTCCAAGAAAAATCTATAATAAGAAAAATATTTTACTATATTCTAAAAGGTGAAGATGTCGAAATCATGCCACAAAGTGAAAGAAAATAAAATATCTTTCCTCAAACCACCAAATATATAAAGAAAACAATAATGATTATAATAATAAAACTAGATCTATCGATCTATGCATGATATGAGACCCATAAGCATTCAAGGGACTAAAAATATCTGACCAAAACAAACCAAAAATTTCAAACTCAACAAAATCCTCTAAACAAGCAACAAACAAACCACTAAAATTTTCAAAGATATCAAAGCTAGACATCAACACAATTTCATGTACTTGAATAAGCCCATTGTTGCTTAGCGTTAGAATTCTTAAATTAGTTATTTATCATTTAATACTAGGACACTATCTATGTGAAAATAAATAGGTACCAACTATCAGCAAAGCGTCCACCTTGTTGATACGATTTTGATGAATCTAAAATACCTTCAATTTGTTCTCCATGTATCGAGACTTTCTTGCAAAAGTGGTCTACAAAAAATTTTAATCTCTTTTGAAAATCGGCTTTTAAATTTCTTGGACATTGACAATTGTTCCAATATTGAGGGTATACCACACAAATGGACTCGAACAATTCATCTCGAGGAAATCGTTCTATTATCTCTGATGATAGTGATCTTGCAATTTCTATCAAATGTTGTCTCATTGAGATCACAATATTATCAAATTGGTCTCTTGACACAGTGCAATCTTTGGTGATTCGTCCCGTCTTACTAATATAATGAAAGGGGACCATATACCCACGGTTGTGATACATAGTATCCCTTTTTCATCAAACGTCAAATTTTTTTTAGTATTTTCTATTTTGATGATATTAGTCCAACTTGTAAAATCCGGACTAGTAAAAGAGTCTGGCATCATATACAAATTATCCAATGCAAGGCATGTTGACTTTCTTGCATTTGTGTATTTGATAATATACATTGTGCGATTTTGAGACATTTTCACGAGGACATTCATTTCATGTAGCGTAGGAATAATTCCAGCCAATGTCAATAATGTTTCTATATCAGTTAGTCGAAAAATAATATCTTGAGCTTTGTCTACATTGTAGCAATTTTCATACATCAACCCTACCAAAGATTTGAACTCACTAAATATTCTTTGAGCTGGTCCATTTAATGAGATTCATCTTGTATCAACATCTTTCAGTAGTTTTTTTCCATCCGTAACACCATCTGCAAATTGTTGAAACTCTAAATATCTTTTGGGACTACGAGAAAAGTATGCATGAGTTTCATGTACACGAAGTTCAACTTTTGAAACTGATGGAAACTTTCTTACTATTTTAAATGCAATATTCATCCTATGAGCCATACATGAATATTAAGCATATATGTCGAAGCTGATAGTTGTAGTCTAACACAAAGACCATTCCTTTGTCCTTGCATTATCGATGCTCCATCTGCTCCAACACATACCAATTTTTCTGCAATCATTAAATGATCCATACCACTTTCCTTCAAAGTATTAAGAAAAATTTCATAGATATTTCCAGTTGTAGAAGTCTCTCTCATATTTTTAATCCCAAGTAGATAGGAATGCCTAATATGGTCATTAACCATATAAATTCTCATGCAGATCCATGAAGTATTATCAACAGTTGTAACCTCATCCAAAGATAATGCCAAAAACCTAGCATTCTCAATCACCTGTTTCAAATCATCATTTTCTACTTGAGCTATATATCTTGCCCATTCCCAACCACTAGTTACGGACCAATGAGAAGATGGAAATTTTGGCACGTGAAGAAAAGATATAAATTTCATGTGATTTGGATAATCTATCATAGGACAACCTTTACATAAGATGTGAAATACAGTGCTCAATTGTATCATCTTGGATAACAAACTTCTTTTTGTCGTCCTTTCAAATTGAGATATGATGGTTCCTCCACTTGCCTCAAGTTTCTTCTTACTTATTAAATATTTTTTGTATTCTTCCACACATTGCATATGTCGAAATTCCTCCAAATATTTCCATCTAACAATAGATTTCTCTTTACCATTTACAATTTTCTTTTCATAAACCTTTCCTGCATGCTTTTGTACTGTATCTAGCTTCATCTGAAATTTCACTACCTTTCAAATTTTCCAACTACACGCAATACATTTAAATTCTCATAAATCCTCTTTTGTAGGAGGTATGTCTTTAATAAATGGAAAAATTGAGACCTAATCATCTTGGAATTTTCTCCCTACAGTCCACTGGCCTTTTTTCCTTTTCCGTGAATGGTTTGTGTCACCTTCCAAGGAAATATATTTAACATTTTCACCACTAATTTCTGTTGAAATTGCATTTATCTCACCCTGATCACTTGAGGAGCCTATTATTTCATCCATCATATGGATATTAGATGCATTTTCACAAGATTTAACATTTCTCTCAGTGATAGATTGTTCAAAGGAGCTTGAAGCGTGAAAAGAATGTGTATTCTTGGATTGAGACTTTTTAAAGTATGATAATACATTAATTTTCCATGATCGTTTCTTCCCAGGATTAGCTTTTGAAATCTCACTGAATATTCCAGAAGTAAAATTTCAAATCGATCTAGAAACCTGCATCAATAGTTTCCAAGAGTTGAGAATTACTAGATTTGTAAGTAGCTTTCAAAGTAAAATCAGTGTAATGTTCACAAAAACCATTATGCAATTTTTTATTAAAATTTTGTGCCAAGGCCCAAGCCCAAAAGAAAAAATAAATCATTATAAACAAAACCATAACATCATGAGTAATCATTTATAAAAAAAAATAACATCATTCAAATGTAAAATATACAAAAATTTCCACTAAATTAATTCACATCTCCAAATCACCTAATGAACACTTGAAAGCTTTAAACAAAACAAAAAAATATTAAAATAACTTTAATCATCCTTTGCAAAACACCTCTCCCTTAAGTTGTAAAGAATTGGTTATAAGAAGTTGAAACATATCCTCTATCATTTTCCATTATAAAAGTGAGGAAGGACACTAGTCAATTACTAGTGATTCTTTTACTTATCTTTCCCTTGATGAATTGGTTATAAGAATTTGAAACATATCCTCTATCATTTTCCATGATAAAAGTGAGGAGGAAGGCAACTAGTCAGAGTTACTAGTGACATTTACACCCTCCATAGAGAAGATGGAGGGCTTGGGCTAATTAAGAGCCATGCTCCAAGGACGGTTTTAGCGACTAAATGGCTTGCAAGGACAAATGAAGCAGAAGCTCCTTATGAGGTAGTTGTCGAGCATTGGCTAGAAACAACTTCACATTTACACAACATCCAAGTCCCTAATGATTTATGATTTAATCATAGGTGCAAATTCCTTTAATTTTCCTAGATGAACAATTGTCAAAACAATTTGGAATCATTTCAAGTAATATTTCATGAGCTTGACGAGGAGCTAAGGAATTTTAAGAGTGTTCTTACAAAAAGACACCAAGTGGGCCACATTGCTAGGTGGGCTGATTATTTGGGTTTTCATGCATGGAACAAGCATGGGCAAAATAAATTGCAAGCGTTAAATCATCTAATGGGTTTTATCAGCGGAATGGACCCTTTGCAGGGTAAATCAACGAAATGGTATCTTTACACTTGTTTAATCAATAGAATGGACCCTTTATATAGGTTTAATAAGTGAAATGGAAGAAAAAACAACATGTTCTTATCAATTAGGACCATTGAAGACCTGATATCAGAATAGGACCTTTTTAATGGAGAATTCATTTGGATCAATACAGAGCTAGGGCCAGGGTTCATTGTGGAAATACTTGATAGGTTTCTCTTATAAAGCTCCTTTTTCTCTAAGTAATTCTAAATTCTGCAACTATCCCAAGTGCGCTATCCAATCATAGGATGATTCTGCTCTCAGTATCAAACTCTCAAACACTTGCTCCAGGTCATTTAAAATATATCCCTGTATGGTTCTCATAACCAGACTTTAAAGAAATGGTGATAAATTCTGGATCTCTCCTAGTTCATGGCTTTGCCTCCTAAAAAAGTCCCTAGTCTAGAGTCCAGACAAGTTCTCAACACATTTTTAGTAAGCATGGAGATGTATCAATAGGGACCTCTTAAGCTATGTAGAAGAATCAAGGAAGCAATGCATATTTAAAGAAAAAATAAATTCCTTCTACTTCACCCTCATCTCTAACGTCAGAAACTAAAAGATTCTAGGCAAGACTACCTTAAAACCTTTTCTAGATTTAAACCATTGATGCAATGTGTTATCATATAGAAACAAACTTGCTTTGTTTAGGGTAGACTTATCTGTGACAAAAACAAAAGAGTTCAAGAAGCTGCTCACAGTAGCCACCCATCTGGAAAGAAGTACATGAGTCATAAGCTTCTGAAGCAAAACAGGTTTCAAATTTTTCCTCAATGTATAATTCCTTCCCTGCATCTCAATGTCAAATGAATATTATATTCTCTATAATAATGTGGAAAATTTTGCCAAAATATTGGAATATATATATTTTTTCTGATTTTCCCATCCCAAGAAATAACCCAAACAATCGCAAGTTTTCTGAGTTCTAAAAAAATCACAATTTCAAAAAAAACACTGGAGTATTTAATCAGTGCCAATAAATATTTCATGGATTTCCTTGCTTGGGTAGATGTCAAGTATGAGCAGGAGTGGCTGGCAATAGAGGATGTCCTTAACCAGCCACTATAGGATGGACAAAGTCTTGTACTAGACTCAGTACCCACCACTATGTTTGACTCCAGCCATAGAACCTTCCACTACTAGAGGATGACCCAATATATATGCCCACAAAAGGAACAGAGGCATCGATAGTAGATACTAGATCATTTGGCATCTTACACCTTTTATATATGTATCTTCTTTGAAATAATGACTAACAAGTATTTTGAAATCACTAATACTCTCACTTTTCTCATGACTTACTCTTAGTACATTCCCAAAGAGAAGAACCTCTTTTCTGAGCTAGATCAACATAATATTTTCTTATTCCATGGCATTCCCTGGAACACCAATAATTTCATGGGGGATGTAAATTAAGATATTTTGTTTCTTTTATATCCAACCAAGTGGATTGGGTTGTATCTCACAAGGTTGCAGGGAATAATTTCAACAACAATTTGTGGATAAGAGGAGAACACTCCAATGCCCTTACAAGTTATTCAAATTTATAAGAGTTGGATATCCTCTCCCCCACAAGTAGCCTTTGCATTAAGGAATAAAAATGAGGTTGTCACCCAATGTCTATATTATATCAATCTAATTGGGGAACCTACTGAGGAAGGGTGTAAAATAAGGTGGAAATAGGCCAAGGGACATTGAAAAGAGGGACCCATTTAGCCCTAGCAACCTGCAGATTTCCCTAAAAAGAGTATAGAATTATGTCATATGCATGGAGGAATGCAAAGATACTTGGTTGGGTTGAAATTTCATTATCTAATGATATGGTCTCCGAACATGTCCTATAATAGGGACTTCAAACAAACTAATAAAAAAGAGGTCTCCTACCATATTACCATACAACAGAAAGGGGGATATATCCTTCCATATGATATTCTATATAATAATGCAATTTTTTTTCCCAAAATATTGGAATATATTTATTTATTTTTATTTTCCCATCCCAAGAAATAACCCAAACAAATTGCAAGTTTTCTAAGTTCTGAAAAAATCACAATTTCAAAAAAAACACGGGAGTATTTAATCAGTGCAAATAAATCTTTCATGGATTTCCTTGCTTGGGTAGATGTCAAGTATGAGCAGGAGTGGCTGGCAGTAGAGGATGTCCTTATAGACACGCTTAGAAGCCCTCTGCTCCCTTCTCATCATCAATATCCTTAGAACTCATCCCTTGGTTCTCTCTCCTCTTCAATATCACTGATAACTCTCATCCCACTCATATAGTATGTATAACATCACTCAACATTTTCTTCTTCACTGATTCTCACAACCACTCTTTGCATCTAATTCACATATGCACTCACTCACACTCTACTACATCCTTTTATCTCACATAAAATTCTTGTGCTTTGTTCATATGCTATACAAGGCTCGATGGAGGCTCTTCTATCATTCACACGGAGATTGTGGTCCTTCAACATTACTTACTTTTCCATTAGGAAAATATTGTTTTTCAATCACATAACTTCAGTATGGATCACTAAGCTCGAGATGCATGTATGCTTGTACATTAATTGTGCTTAGTAATGTCTTACCATGTTTTGGATTGGTCTCCATTATTACCATTGCACATTTCTAGAAGATTTTTCATTACTAATATACGTTTCCTGAGGCGTTTTCTCATAAATTCCAAATGTCCCACAGTCCTTCAGTTTGGCACCTCATGATGATAATGCTGCTTGAGGAGGGAACACTCATAAGTAATCCCAAATACATCATCTAGCTCATTCACTCTAGTACTAATATACACTTCCATATCCACTTCACTTTGTTCCTTGCTCCTTGATTGAAAATTGAACTCCATAAGAAAACTATTATTGTGTAAAGTCTTTAAACCTTCATCCCTCCTTTGCATGTGTACAGGTTGAAATACCATAAGTAAAACAACTGGAGGTGCTTAACATCAAATATATTCTAGGCTCTTGGCACATCATGACATCTCAATGGTCAAATTATCCATTTGTACAACCAACATGTGTTTTTCATAGTGGGAAGAAATGAAGGAAAGTGGAGGACCAGTCAAGAAAGGAATTGAAAATTCCAACAACACTCAGCTGATGTGAGTCACCTTTTCCTAAAAGCATACCAACTCTGAACATCTCATTGTAACAGGATATGTCACTTGATTCACTCAGTTGTCCATCCACGATATAATTTAGTGTAGACAACTGCATATTTGTCTAAAGACTTGATTTTCTTCAAAGTCTGAGATGAGACATTGTTGTCATTTGTCAGAGGCTAGCAACAAAAAGCAACAAAAGCATCAAGAAGAGGCTATAACAAGATTATGTGAAAGTGAAATTTTTTCCAAAAGATTAGAATATATTTATTTTTTTCTGATTTTCCCATCCCAGGAAATAACCCAAACTAATCGCAAGTTTTCTGAGTTCTAAAAAAATCACAATTTCAAAAAAAAACACTGGAGTATTTAATTAGTGCCTATAAATATTTCACGGATTTCCTTGCTTTGGTAGATGTAAAGTATGAGCAGGAGTGGCTGGTAGTAGACGATGTCCTTAACCAGCCACTATAGGATGGACAAAGTCCTATACTAGACTCAGTACACACCACTATGTTTGACTCCGGCCACAGAACCTTCCACTACTAAAGGATGACCCAATATATATGCCCACTAATGGAACAGAGGCATTGATAGTAGATACTAGATCATTTAGCATATTACACCTTTTATATATGTATCTTATTTGAATTAATGACTAACAAGTATTTTGAAATGACTAATAATCTAACTTTTCTCATGACTTACTCTTAGTACATTCCCAAAGAGAAGAACCTCTTTTCTGAGCTAGATCAACATAATATTTTATTATTCCTTGTCATTCTCTGGAACACCAATAATTTCATGGGGGATGTATAATTAATATATTTTGTTTCTTTTATATCCAACCAAGTGGATTTGGTTGTATCTCACAAGGTTGCAGGGAATAATTTCAACAACAACTTGTCGATAAGAGGAGAACACTCCAATGCCCTTTCAAGTTATTCAAGTTTATAAGAGTTGGATATCCTCTCCCCCACAAGTAGCCTTTGCATTAAGGAATATTAATGAGTTTGTCACCCAATGTCTATATTATATCAATCTACTTGGGGAACCTGCTTAGGAAGGGTGTAAAATAAGGTGGAAATAGGCCAAAGGAAATTAGAAAGAGGGACCCATTTAGACCTAGAAACCTACAGATTTCCCTAAAAAGAGTATAGAATTATGTCATATGCATGGGGGAATGCAAAGATACTTGGTTGGGTTGAAATTTCATTATCTAATGATATGGTCTGTGAACATGTCCTATAATAGGGACTTCAAACAGACTAATAAAAAAGAGGTCGCCTACCATATTACCATACAACAGAAAGGAGGATATCTCCTTCCATATGAAACAAGGAAATTAGATTTTAGTTTAAACAAATTCCATGGGAACCATGTTCTCTCTAACTACAAACAAATGATGATTTCATAACGAACATGCAATAGTTTTGGAAGGGGGAAGATGGGTGTCCAAATTGGCCTGTTTTCAACACCCGTTTATAACATTTTTGATACCATTCTTACACTTCCCATCATCTATTTATGTACTCTTTAACCCATATCACCTCATTCCTGGTGTAGGTATGTTTTTTCTCTTTTTTTACCACTTTTATGCTTATTCTTATATATTGTTTTGTGCAAACATTATTTTTCATAAGAAAATTGGTAGACAAGATCAAAAGGGCATTGTTGCAACTCCTTTGTGTGGTTGAAACTCCTCCATGATGTTGCAATTTTAGTTGAGACTTCAGAAGAGATGCTACAACTACAGTGTACACATGCTACGATCAGTAGAGTGCTACAACTCTCTTTCATTTTTCCATTAAATGTTTCCATAGTGTTGCAACTCTTGCTTGACCATTAGAAGGGGTATTACAACTCAACCAAGACAACGATACCACTACAAATCATGGGTGCCCTAACTTTGGGTTGCTACAATTCCTATTATAACAACTCTGGTCACCACAACTCTTATTTCCACGGAGCACAACCTTTGTTGCTACAACTCTGGCACATCAACCCCCAATTTATCCTTCGAACACCCACTTATATGGAAGCAGCAACTTCCTATTTTTTAGTCACTAACCTATTGTCCATAAATAATTTACTACACTCTATTGTGGCTCCCACTTGGCCTAATTTCATGTCTTTGTTAACCAATTCTTGGCCCTCAGTTCTCCTTATAGACACGCTTAGAAGCCCTCTTCTCCCTTCTCTTCATCAATATCCTTAGAACTCATCCCTTGGTTCTCTCTCCTCTTCAATATCACTAATGACTCTCATCTCACTCATAAAGTATGTATAACATCACTCAACCTTTTCTTCTTCACTGGCTCTCACAACTGCTCTTTGCATCTAATTCACATATGCACTCACTCACACTCTACTACATCCTTTTATCTCACATAACATTCTTGTGCTTTGCTCATATGTTATACAAGTCTCGATGTAGGCTCTTCTATCGTTCACACAGAGATTGTGGTCCTTCAACATTACTTACTCTACCATTAGGAAAATATTGTTGTTCCATAACTTCAATATGGATCACTAAGCTCGAGATGCATGTATGCTTGTACATTAATTGTGCTTAGTAATGTCATACCATGTTTTGGATTGGTCTCCATTATTACCATTTTACATTTCCAGAAGTGTTTTCATTACTGATCTACGTTGCCTGAGACGTTTTCTCATAAATTCCAAATGTTCCATAGTCCTTCTGTTTGGCACCTCATGATGATTATACTTCTTGAGGAGGGAACGCTCATAAGTAATTCCAAATACATCATCTAGCTCATTCACTCTAGTACTAATCTATGCTTCCATATCCACTTCACTTTGTTCCTTGCTCCTTGATTTAAAATTGAACTCCATAAGAAAACTATTATTGTGCAGAGTCCTTAAAACTTCAGCCCTCCTTTGTATGTGTACAGGTTCAAATACCATAAGTGAAATAGTTGGAGGTGCTTAACATCAAATATATTCTAGGCTCCTGGCAAATCACGACATCTCAATGGTCAAATTCTCCATTTGTACAACCACCATGTGTTATTCATAGTGGAAATAAATGAAGGAAAGTGGAGGACCAATCAGGAAAGGAATTGAAAATTCCAACAACACTCAGCTGATGTGAGTCACCTTTTCCTAAAAGCATACCAATTCTGAACATATCATTGTAACAGGATGTGTCACTTGATTCCCTCAATTGGCCATACACGATAGAATTTAGTGTAGACATTTTCATATTTGTCCAAATACTTGATTTTCTTCAAAGTTTGAGATGAGACATTATTGTCATTTTTCAGAGGCTAGCAACAAAAGGCAAAAAAAGCGTCAAGTAGAGGCTATAACAAGATTATGTGAAAGTGAGAAAGAACACCGATCATGAAGCATCAAGTAATATCATCCACAACATCAAGTTTCAACTTTCAACATCACTAACATCACTGTGTGAGGATATCAACCATGTCATTAGGACTGTCAAACTGCAATTGCATAACTTCCATCATTACCAGATTTTACATGCCATTTACAAAATTTCAAGGAACTAGGTAGTGGGAGACCCATGTATTAGTGAAGGAGAGCGTGAACTGATGAATGGAGAGAGTCAAGTTCTAACAGTTTGGGTTAAACATGCCAAATTTTCGTAGAGGGCATAGCTGCAGAATTAAATGAAGCAGATCGCAATACTTGGAAATCAGGGTCGTTGACCATTTTGGTGTTCAACGGAAAGGAGAGGAAATTTTTAATCAGTAGGAAACTCAAGTTGACTCCCGCAACCTATCGTTTTGGGGAAAGGAATCAATCTTAAAGAGATAAGTCTCACTAAAATTTTGTAAGCCATCTTGTAAAGATAAAGCCAACACTTTTTGACTAATATATTAATTTCAAGACCTGAAAATCACACTTACCTCCAGAATTTTTCTCAGAGAAAGCCTTGCATAAGAGATCAATTGAAATCCCACTGAATTTAAACCGCATGAAGGGAACATTTTCACTCTTCACACATTGAACCTCTGAAACTTCTTGTGTGTTCTTCGGCATTCACCGCTAACTAGCACAGAGCACCCACATTCACCGTTGATGGACTTGCTAAAATTTGAAGCGATCACTAGTTTCAAAGCGCTATTAGATTGGCCAAAGCAATCAAAACACACTTGTGACTTGAAGCATTAGGACTCAGCAAATTTATATAAAAAAATATAATTACAGTTGCAAGTTGTAACCCAAGGGCCAAAACCACTACCCAAACTCCTCCTGGCGGAATGGGTTTATCTCCATGGCACCGGGGATTCAGGAAATGGACTATCTTGAGACTTGGACCTTGGTACTCTAGTTTCCCTCATAAATGCATGCACTGTGCAGCTGAGTCTGCCATCACAGATCGGTCAATGAAAAATGCGTCCATATCTCGATCTCTCTCCACCTCCATCGATTTGGCTCCTCCTCATGGCATGGGTTTATCTCCATGGCACCGAGGATTCAGGAAATGGACTATCTTGACTCTTGAGACATGGACCTTGGAGTTGGTACTCTAGTTGCCCTCGTAAATGCATGCACTATGTAGCTGAACCTGTCATCGCCGATTGCTCAATGGATTATGGAAAATGTGTCTAGATCTCCATCAATCTCCACCTCCATCGATCTCCAAGTTCCTTCCAAGCCGCAACCACTTGTCCAACCCGATAAATCGGGCGAAATGTTTATTGCACCCCTCACTTCCAAGCCCCAACCAGTCAAAAAATGGGGTGAATCACTCAAACACCTCCCTCCAACCATTAAATCCAGGCAAATTCCATTGTAATCTGCTCCAAACAAAGAAAATCGGGAGCGAATGTCATTGAAATCTGCTCCAACCAAAGAAAATCGGGAGCGAATTTCATTTTTTTCAGTTTTATGGAGATTTATTTTGGTGGGATAATATTTAGTAATTATTTATTTTTAAAATAATTATAGGGCTAACTTTTAAAAACTATAGAAAATGGGTTTTATATAAAAAATTCGCCATATCAAAATTTAAAACCCCTTAAAATTCGCCTTTGGGCTAAAATTCGCCCCTTAAATATCCGAAATTAGCATCTATGAGAAATAATCAAAGGAATTTCGCTACGGAACTAAGAAAGAAGGAGCACCGAGCCAAATTTTGGATACAAAACTCACTGGATGACTCTATCTTTGACAAGATAATAGACACATCAACAACAAAAGAAACTAGGGATATTTTGGAAGTTGCATATCAAGGGAATGATACTGTGAATACTATTAAATTGCAGACATTGAGAACTTAGTTTGAAACCGTAAAGATGACTGACATAGAGAATGTACATCGGTTCATGACTACATTGATGGGAATAGTCAATTATATTAAACTCATTGGTGAAGCCATTATAGATTATAAAATTGTTGAAAAAGTCCTTTGTAGCATACCCAAGAAATATGACATGATTGTAACAACCATTCTGGAATCCAAATATTTTACAACTTTCTTAGTAGAACGGTTGGCTATATCACTTTTGGCACATGAAACAAGACTCAACTTGGAAGAAGAATCCATGGAACAAGATTTTTTAAAAAAAATCTCTTTTGGAAGAGGAAAATATGGAGAATAGACAGGAAGAAACAAGCGAGGCAGAGCCTAAGGCAAAGGAAGTTAAAAACATCATCATTCAAAAAAATAATGGAGACATGCACAAAACCTAAGTGAGAGAAGTAGAACATTGAGAAAATCTAGTGTACAATGGTATTCCTGCTAGAAATTTGGGCAGTATGAACATGAATGCAAAAATAAATAGTAAATAAACAAATAGATAGCTTCCATCTCTCTAATAATGAAGGAGAATCGTTTGAAAAAATGTTTCTTTCTTGTGATCTTTCTGAACACGCTCACAACAAGGACCTTTGGTTGTTGGATAATAGTTGCAATAATCATATGTCAGGAAACAAAAAAATTCTTTCTTATATTTATGCTTCCATATTATTATAAATCACACTTGGAGATCATTCTTGTATTAAACTTGAAGGGAACAGTATTTCCCACGTTCTTACTAAACAAATTAAGCAGAAATACATACCTGGTGTTTATTATGTTCCAAATCTGAAGCATAATCTCATTAGTGTAGGTCAATTGATGGAGCATGGTTACATTGTAATATTTCAAGGGAACACATTCTATATTTATGACAAACCTCCCAATAGAAGAATAATAGCAAAGGTTGAAAAAAACACGAATATGATGTTTCAATTAACTCTTAGAAGTCAAAATATTTCATAGTCTTGTTCCCACAATGTGTCAAGAATAGATGAGTCTCAACTATGTCATTCTAAGTATGGGAATATTCCATTCAAAATTTTAAATCAACTTCAAAACATTCAATGGTCATTGGTCTCCATGTTATGAATGAAAAATATTGTAATTGTAAAATTTTAGTCTAGAAAAGCATAAAATATATGGCTTTCTAAGATGTAGAGCTAGTCCATACAGATATATGTGGCCCAATGCAAACAAAATCTATTGGTCGAAGCCTTTAATTTCTAACATTCATTGATGATTATAGAAGGAAGATACATGTGTATTTTCTCAAAAATAAATCAGATGCATTCCCAAGTTTCAAAGAATTCAAATCAAAAACATAAAAACAGCGAGGAAAGATTTTAAAATTCCTCATGTCAGATAGAGGAACAAAGTATAGATCGAATGACTTGAAAAAAAAAATTCAACAAAAAGGAATGATCATGTAGAACACAAAAACATATACTCCACAACAGAATGGAGTAGCAGAAAGGAAAAATTAGTCAATCATGAACATGGCCAGATGTATGTTACGTGAGAAGAAGTTGCCAAATGACTATTGGATTGAAGCAATTTTGAAAAAAATGTATGTTCTCAGTATATATCCAACAACCAGTATCCTATATTCAGTACCTCAAGCACCATGGGATGGTAAGAAAGTGAATGTATCATATTTTAAAAATTTTGGATCAATATAATTTGCACATTTTCTTAAGAAACTAAGAGATAAGCTTGATGATAGGAGTGAAAGGTCTATTTTCATAGCCTATAGTGAGCACTAAAAGGGTTATAGACTTTACAATCCAGTTACCAAGATTTTTTTTTGAAGCTGTGATGTTAAATTTTTTGAAAATAAATATGGTCTGATCATGTTGAAGAAGCCTTAAATCAGAATTTTTATCCACCACAACATCCAAGATTGTAGGTTCAATAAGAATCGTACCATTATTTAAATGGTACATCTTAAAGCAGTGAATCCACCAGTGGTTCAACATATTTAGAGGATAATCAGAAAACAAGAAGCATTAGAGAAATATATGATCAATAGCATGAGTTTGACTTGCAGAATATTTTTGCATTTCTTTCATCTCAACTAACCCATTTTGAAGAAGAAGTTAAGAAAAAACACTAGGTTGATGCAGTGTAACATGAAATTTCTTCTGTATAGAAGAACCGGACTTGGTAATTAGCTGATCTCCCAAGAGAGAAAACCAGAATTGGTGTAAAATCGGTATATAAGACCAAGATGAATGAAAAAAGGGAAATTGAGAAACATAAGGCAAGGTTGGTTTGCAAAGTATTATCACAAAATTTTGGTGTCGACTATGGTGAAACCTTTACTCTAGTATCAAGTTTAGACACTTTCAAAACCATTTTATCCACAATATGTCAACACAAATGGAAATTATAATAGCTTGATCTAAAATATTCCCTCGTAAATGGTATATTGTAGGAAGAAGCTTATGCACAGAACCCTCCTAGTTTTGAAGTTCTAGGAAATGAGCATAAGGTATACAAATTGAGGAAAGCCTCATATGGCTTGAAACAAACTCCAAAATTTCAGTACAGCTGCATCCACACCTATCTCATCAAAAGTGGTTTTCGCATAAGCAACAATGAGAGAAGTTTGTCTACCAAAAATCATGAAGGTAAAATCCTTCTTATATTCCTTTACATATATGATCTCCTTTATACATGTAATATTATGTTAGAAGACTTCAAAGAAGCAATGCAAATAGAGTTTGATATGATAGATGTAGGGGTCATTACATACTGCTTAGGAATTGAAATTCACCAATCTACTAATGGAATTTTTGTTGGTCAACAAAAATATGCCATTGACATCATCCAAAAGTTCAGAATGACCAACTGCAAACCAACTACACAAATTTCTCAAGGCAATACAATGAGCAAAGAATACACAACACCACCATTTGATCCCACATTGTATAAAAGTATAGTTGGTAGTTTGTTGTATCTTACTGCAAATCATGTTTGCAACAAGTTTTGTCTCCAATTTTATGTAATCACGGAATATTTCTCATTAGAAGGTTGTAAAAAGGATCTTAAGGCATATTGTAGGGACCATAGGCTATGGTTTATTCTATATACATTTTGAAAAAATATCACTTTCAACTTATACAGAAAACAATTATGTGGGGCGTTTAGATGATCACAAAATCACCTCAGGGTATGCTTTTCATCTTTGAACCAATCTTATTACATGGGAATCCAAGAAACAATCAATCATTTAAATAGCTTTTGTAGAGGCGAAATATGTAGCAGCAAATTCAGGCACTTTTCAAGCAGTGTGGCTAAGAGTATTATTGAAATAAATTTGAAATGTTTAGAAAGAGCCAAGTCCTATTTACTGTGATAACAGGAACAATTTCTCTATCAAAAAATCATGTTTTCCACAAAACGAGAAAGCCCATAGACACACATTTTCATTTCATCCATGATATTTTCAATGATGGGGATGTATTACTTTCTTTTTTTTATTCCAAAGACTAGCTTGCTGATATTTTCACAAAGCCACTGGCAAAAAATGTATTTGAATTTCAAAGAGATTAATTAGGCATTGTAGGTTCCTCTACTTGTAACAATTAATATTAGGAGGGGATGTTGAGATATTAATCTCATTGTCTGCTAGATATCATCCCATTTTATTTTTTTGTCTACCAAGTGTCATAGGAAGACAAATGTTACTTCACTTTAGTCAAGTTCTATTCCAATCATTTATTGTTAATGTTTTCAATGTCATCTATTTAGCTATTTTGAATATTGAGTAGGGAAATCTCTCCTCCGCATTTTCTTTTCACTCTTTGTGAAATATAAACCTATGTATATAATTGTCCCAGTAAAGACTACTGAATTTATGCAGTGAAAAACACATTTTCATAGCAAAACATCATAATTATATTGCCACACCATTCTAAACCTAAACAGTTTTTTATTATTTAAATTCTATTTTTTTATATATAAATAAATTCATTATTTAAAAAAATCCTTTTAAAATTAATAAATACATTTTATTGAAACTTTAACACAAACTGTGTCTTGCACCCCCTTAACAAAACTACCAAAAATCCAACATAACTCGGAACCTAATCCCTTTTCATGGAACTTTTCTTGGAACTATTTTATTTTACCTTCCATCACCTTATTCAAAACCATCAAAACCCCAAAATTAAATGCCAAGTAAATGAAAATTTTGACCGCTCTCCTTTTTTTTTTCTTTTGCCATCAATGTTACACTAAATAAAATGCACGCATGTGAGTATGCAAAGCATACTTGGCGAAGGTAAACATGGTGTAAGGTTGAAATTAATGACAGTGTAGTGTTTGGCGATGACTAGGGCAGTATTAATGAAATAGCATTTCAAACTCAATCAATTGAAATGAGGTAAAAAAAAGAGACACATTTCCATCTTTAACGCTTGAAAGGAAGGTAAAAAATTCCCATTCTCATGTCTATATATCAAGGTACTCTTGATAGTTCAATTTGAATTACAATTCTTCCACGACCTTTTTCTTTTAAGGTCACATCACACCATTTTCTCAAACTTTATGTTAGATTTCAACATTGTCTTCACATGGCTAAGAACTTTAGCTAATTTTCTAATAATTAAAATTTGTGCGCACATGACTAAGAACCTATATTTAGATGTCTAATCATTAAGGTTTGTACATTCTATTAATAGTCTAGTAATTGAGAGTCATACATTGAAAAATTATGCAAACCCCATTCTTAAAAAAACCCTAAAGTCAAAAGGTACATTACACCATAATATAAAATACAAATATAATACCTTTCCATAGAATGGTTTTTTGAATAATAATTTTACATGAGGAATAAAGAAAAAAATTAATGAACACTAGAGGCCATTGACAAAGAACATAAGGTATACCCTATAATTTTAAACTTTTTGTGATTCTTGGCATCAAATGACATATTTACATAAGGATGATATGAAATTAAATGTTACTTTGGTTAGGATTTTTAGAATAGGTATTCAAATAATTCTCTTATATCATTTTATAGTAGAAACATATAATTTTTTTCATGGGGCACTTAAACATTTCATTATCAGTATAAAAAAATCTAATTGCATGAAGAAACCCATGAAAGGAGTAAGTCATATATTGGAGACTTTTTTGAAACTCCTTGAGTCTCACAACTATTGATAAATATTTTGAAATGGATGCTGACACTAAAAAATGAAATTATTTGTCCACATTGGACGAATGTATCCTAGTGATGAAATCATAGGGCATCTGCCAAAGACATCAATGGTAAGATGTCATTTCACCTAGAAGAAATTTTGAATGATTGTTGGGAAGCATCAATATCATCCTTGGAGAGTATAGCGAATATCCCAAATGATAAATTTCCTTTTAACCTTCACTAATTTCCTTAAGTGGATTAATGTCCACCTATTGAACATTTTGGAAGCTCACTCACCAATTGAAAGGAAGAATATTAGGACTTCAAGATTGGTGTTTTTTTACCCTACTCAAGTTAAAATAAAATCATTACTATACAAAAAGAGACATATTACACAATTTTATCACATAATTAGGAATTATTTGCTTTTATCTTCTTTGAGAAATCCATTTTGTTAAAACAAATTTTCATTTCTTCTCACTCACCATACATATCACAAGTAAAGTAACATAGGGGATACTCTAGGACCCCATCATTCTCGACACTTCAAAAATATCCCATCATTTTTGGAAGTCATTTTGAGTGTTGATAGGTTACCTATAATATCTCCCCCAAATTCACATATGACCTCCTCTCTTTTAGGATAATATTTACTTAGATCATCCTTGTAAGCTACTCCTCATATTAGTCCCTGATAGAGTACTCGATCTAATCAGGGAAAATACCAAATATGAATGTGCCTAGGAATCATAACCCCCATTTGAACTAAGAAATGATGTGTCATTTATGTCATCATTGAATTTACCTAACTTCATGAAGTTGAAAAATGATCCATTCTTGTGCACTACCACTTAACGTGTCATGTCAACCAATTACCTTTATAAATTCCTAAATTTGATGGTAAACTCAATGAGGATCCTAAAACCACATGATGTTTTTCTACTTATGGTGTTCCCTTAATAAAATAACTGAGGGCTTTTATTGGTGAAGGATTTTTTAGAAATACTTGATTAGACTAGTTTCCAAGTGGTATGTTGACAAACACATAGGTACTCATGCTATATTTGCATCTCATTTTAAATGTCTTCCTCTTATTTTTCTAGCTCCTAGATCATCCTGACTTGGGATTTGAGATTCTTTCAAATTTATAACAAACCACACCCATCCACATAATAAATCACATTCACAAGTATTGAAAGCATCATCTCGAATTTAAGATTTAATTCCATGAAAAAAATCCTCTTAAACGTGCTTCTTAAATCACTCCTATATTTGATTGCAAGGGATTTTCCTACCACTATGCTACCAATGGAATAGGAAATCATTTCTAGAATGAAAAAAAAATCTACATCTATAAATGATCCAACCACCTTTAAACTATTATCCCATATGCTCATTTTCCTCAACCTTTTCAACATGAGAAGCTTGGGACATCTCGCTCTATCAATGGCATAACTGGATCTTTGAACTAGCTAAATTTACTTCATTCCCCATTAACTTCATATGGTACCAACCACTATGATAACTATTATGGAGCTTCTACTTCCAATTATCATTTCATTCATTATGAAAACCATTATGGAGTTACAATATAAAACACCTATAACACCTCCTATGTATCATCCTACCCTTATTAGCAATAATAGAGACCACTTTCACAACTAGTGGGACACCCTATGCCCCCAACATGCATTCAATATCCTTCTCAAGTTTCATCTCTTCACTTAAATGTTGTACAATTTGAGGGAGGAACTTATACTTCTTATAAACCAAATGCACCTCCCCATGGGATTAATCCATATAATTTCCTTAGACCCCCTCAACCTTAATATGATAGAGTTAATTATGTTTAACCCTCTAAAATATAATATGTTCAAGCCCTTTATAGGTTGAACAAAGCTATCCTTCCAAAACATGAAGTTGAAAGCAAAGTAAAACATAAACCAAGGATAGGGGACTCTCCCTAATAACCAAAATATTATGGGAAACGCCGAGATAAAAACTAAATTAAATAGAAACTATAGCTCTCATGTGATTACTGCACCTGAAAATTGCACAACAATAGAGAGTACACTCTACATTCATTAATCAAATGATACAACTATAAGTACATCACAAAGGAGTAGGAAGTTGTAAACAAACTCTTATATCCTAGGAACTAATCCTAACTTAAGGAGCTGTGTTACAACAATGTAACCATTTCTCCATTAATATAAAATAATATTAATTATTTCCAACTCTCCCCCTTAATGGAGAAAGGATTGTATTGAATTCCTAACATCTCTCTAAATAATTCAAACTTTATTTTTCCAAGAGGCTTTGTAAAAATGTCAGCCATATTGTCAAAAGATTTACAATATTCAACGAATATTTCTTTTGACTGAAGTTTTTCTTGAACAAAATGGAACTCAGTATCAGTGTGTTTGGTGTTTTTGTGAAATACCGGATTGTATGCAAGCTTGATGGTACTCTAGTTGTCGTTTTTGAAGGTAGTTGCTTATTTATACTCTTCTCCTACATCATGGAGAAGCCTTCTGAACCAGATAGCTTCACATGTAGTTGCACATAATTCTTGGTACTCAGTTTTGGTTGAGGATAAGGCTACAATAATATGCCTTTTGCAGCTCCATGCTATGGCCCCGAATCCAATGTTGAATGCATAACATGTGATATATTTTCGATCATCCAAGTTACCTGCCCAATCCGAATCTGAAAAACCTGCTAGAGTAACATGAGATGTGTCAGTGTATAAAATACCATAATCACTAGTACCACGAAGATACCTCAACACACTTTTTGCTACCACCCAATGAATTTCGAGACGATTAGATATGAACTGGCTCAACACACTAACAAATTATGCCAAGTCTGGTCTAGTTGTAGTAAGATACATTAGACTACCAACTAGATGTCTATACATAGTGGCATCAACCTCCTTAGTGCCATATTCACTACACAACTTTAGATTCTACTACAATGGTGTTGATGTTGACTTACGGTGCTCCATCTCGTACTTTTCGAGTAGACTCCTAGCATACTTCCCTTCAGTAAGAAAATTTTGTCCAAAGTCTCTCCATATTTCCATACCCAAGCAATAATGTAGGCTTCTAAGATATTTCATTTCAAAGACTTGTGACATCTGCAGTTTGATTTGTTTGATCAAATCATCTTCATTACCTGATATAATCATATCATCCACATACAAAGAAATAAAAATAAGTTGCCTATCTTCATTATACTTGGTATAAAAATTTGGACCATTCATGCTCCTATGAAAACCATGTTATAAGAAGAATGAATCGATCTTCTAATACCACGACTTGGGTGCTTGTTTTAAAACATATAATGCCTTTTTCAACCTACAAGCTAGATGTTAATGCCCTTCTTTGACAAACCCTTTAGGTTGGACTAAATAAATATCTTATTTTAAATCACCATTCAGAAATGTAGACTTAACATCTAACTGGTGTACCTTCCACTGATATTTTGTAGCTAAAGAAATTAACATTCTAATAGTATTCAGTTTAGATATAGGGGCAAAGGTTTCATCAAAGTCTATTCCCTCTTGCTGTGAGTAACCCTTTGCTTCCAGTATAGCTTTAAACGTGTCTATACTCCCATCTGCATTAATTTTAGGTTTGTACAACCAATTACAAACTATGGGTGTTTTTCCTTCAGGTAGTTCACATAGATCCCAAGTATGGTTTTTAGTAATTGATTCAATTTCTTCATTCATTACAGCCCTCCATTCATTAGATTGACTTGCTTCTTTATAGTTTGTGGGTTCTAAAATATTTAAAATACTTGTCATTAAAGAATATTCTTTCAATATGGCTAGTAATTGAGTCTGCCTACTTGATCTTCTCTGTAGAGGACTCACCTCAGATCTATCAGCTTCAGACTTGTACAGGCTCGCCTTGTTGACTACATCACTTGTTTCTGCTTCTTTCTGCTCCTACTACTGAATATCCCTGTTTCTTTCTTCCATCAATAATGGAATGTGCCATTATTTATTACTGTCTTCCTTTCTTTCCTTAACTATTTCATGAAATACAACATCTCGACTTGAAAATATTTTATGAGTCACACGAGTAAATAGCCTGACTCAGTGTCGTATCCTACAAAGATACATTCAATGGCTTCAAGATCTAACTTCTTTCTATCCTCCTTGGGTATATGGGCAAAGGATTTTGACCCAAATACTCTTAAATGGCTCGCTACTGGTTTGAATGCATATAACGCTTCAAAAGGAGTTTTGAAGCTGAGACATTTAGTAGGACTCATATTCTTTAAATAAAAAGTAGTGTTGATGGCTTCAACCCAAAAACCAATTGATAGAACCTTACCTTGAAGCATACCTCTTGCGCACTCCACTAGAGTTATGTTCTTTCATTCTGCCACTCCATTTTGTTGCGGAGTATGAGGCACTGTAAACTATTGAACAATCCCATTATATCTACAAAAAATCATGAACTCACCCAACCTGTATTCAGGGAAAATTTTAAGAACCCCTGTAAATTTATATGTATAATAAATGGGCGAATTCCCATGATACATAGGAAAAATGGAAGGCGATTTTATTATTAATATAATATGTCTATATAATTTTTTGGTGAATCTCTTACGAGATTATATTATCTTGTAAAATCATGGTGAATCACTAGTACAAAATGGCGAATCGTTGTCTAGTGGAGTTCGGGGTGTTGGTTCCAATGAAGATATGGTAGTTGAACCAGGAGTTGAAGGAAGCAAACCATCGAGACCAAGCATGGCACATGGTGACTCGTGAGGGAAGTAGTTCTCGTGCAGTTTCGAAAACGTGTTCTAGTTCCACTAAGTGTAATATTGTTTCTCATGCTACTACTAGCACTGATATTGAGGTTGGAGAGGAGTTTGAGGAAGCATGGAAGATAGCAGTGGTGGAGAATTACAAAGAGAACCCCATGATGGGCTCCATTTTCCCCTTTGGTATTTAGGCCTGCAAGATCTTATGTCCATTGAACCAACAATTAACTGTTCAACCAACAATCAACTTGACTGAGTTGATTAGGTACGAGTCAAATTATACTAATCTTCAAAACTATGCTTTTCATTATCCCATATTTATCACACTAATGCACACAACATTGAGCATTAGCACCCAACTCTCATGCATGCACAAAAAATTTTCATTAACATCTATAACCCTAACCAAGTAAGAATTGATCAACAATTTGCACCAAAGTTTGTAATAGTGTTGAAAGTTCATAAGAAATTTAGATCCATAGTACCTTAAATAAATTTTGAGATAACCTCCACAAATTTTACCACAATAGAGCAAAATTGTGATAAATTTTAAACCGACAAAAATTAGGATTCGTGTTCCTAGGAACAATCATAAGAAGTAGTTGACATATAGGTCGAGTTTTGAGCCTTGACACATTGATAATTCAATGTCTTAGGTCAAAACTCACACATTGAAAAGTCATCAATGAAGAGAAGACAATATCATTATGAATTACACATACTCCAAACTTCTTACCAAATTCTACTTAGTTGTCTGCAACTCAGCTATACATAATCTTATAGTAAATACAAAATCCACAAAGCCTTCTTCACATAGCTAATAAATGCCCATTGGAAGAGCACCCCTTATATAATAGTAATAGTAGCAATCAATAGATTATGTCATATTGAACTTCATAGCCATAGCACTCCTATGTATTGTATGTTGTATTCCACTTGCATTATCAAATATAGATACAATCATAGTTTTGATTGATACATGTAAATCATACTTGTGCACCATGTTGAATGCAATGTCAGTCAAGGCGTAAAGTCAGTTTGACGTGTAATGATCTATGAATTTTGCATGCAAGTTATTATAACCAACAAAAGTTTGGGCCTAGTTTGAATGAGCAGTGGAGGACACTCTCTAAGAGGCTAACTGGAATTTGTACGTGTTCTACAGTCCAATCTCAGTCAATGTCACAATATATCAAAAGAGTTATAGCTCAAGGTTACAAAACCATAGTAAAAACCTCCAGACAGAAATAGGCAATGTTGCAAAACCACAATAGGCTTAGACCAGCACCAATTACCCTGAACAACTCTAAAAAAAACCATAAATTCATCTTTCTTTCAGCTCTGCTTCAAACTGGAACAATCTATTCTGAATTGGAGACAAGAATGACGTAAGATCTTTAATAATTGTACTTCTTTTAGAGTCTGGGATTCCCTTGTCAGCGTCCAAAGACACGTTCAACTAACAAAAAAAAGACAAGGAAATTTTATAATCAAGTTTTTGAATATCATATATGACTAGCAGACTTTAAAACTAGTTTTAGAAAATATGTACATAATACAACACAAAACTATACAACACAGCACATTGAATTTTTGGACAACAATATAAATAGACAATAGTACCAGCTAGGATCTTTGCTATTTAGATGAGGATAATTTACCAACATTGATTTACACCATCCAGAAGCTTGACACAACAGATCTTAAGCATGACAACAATTTAAAATAAAACTATTTCTCAACATATGTGTAGACAAAGAACATCCATCTGGTAAACGCCGACACTTAGTAGTGTTTACTTATGGCCCACCCCACATTCTAAATAAATATAAGCCAGAAAACATGTGTGTTTACATTCCTATTTCTCTTTAAAATATTATTTTTCGTTTCTCCTTGCTAAGACCATGAAAGAGACCTATTTGTGATCCAGAAAAAAGGTATGCTTATATAATTACTACTCTTTCAGCTAGTGTTTTGGATTTCAGCTCCACTGATACTCTCCTAACTTAGAGCCAGATAGGATCCATTTGTGGTTATGGATAGTTGATAACCGTTTGTGGCAATGGATAGCTAATCAACTGCTTTCAGTTGGCTTCTAGGAGCTATTAGTTAGCTTCTAGGAGCTGGTTTGAATACAATCAACTGGGAAGGTGATAAATATGAGGTTCATTCCTCTCATTGATGGCAGGAAAAAGCATATGATCCATGCCAATGCACTACACTTGATCCAACAAGAAAAAAAAATGGGCTTTTCATTCCCAAGTGATTTTACTCATGCAATAGAGGTCCTTACTTCACTAACAAGCTATGATATCAAATTCATTGTGTAGGAAACACAAATTCATTGTTAAGCTTAGTGTTTCCCACCTCAAATCATTGGAGTGTAGGAAAATTACTCAGCAAATGTGGAACTTACTTCCCTGTTCTATTGCCCATGTCGAGTGGAATTTGTGGTGGGAATGTGGAACTTACTTCCCTGTTCTATTTCCCGTGTTGAGTGGAATTTGTGGTGGGAATGTGGAAATTACTTCCCTGTTCTATTGCCCGTGTCGAGTGAAATTTGTGGTGGGAATGTAGAACTTATTTCCTCGTCTTGGCCTTAACCCCAGATCTATCCCTCCTTGAAACATGATAATATCCAAGGAAAGATGGTCTCCCTATAAAATTCTACAAGGGTTTCTGAGACACCATTGGGAAACCTTTTAAACGTATGCTTGGAAGCTCTTCATCTAGAACCACTTGCAGAGCAAACTAATGCAGGCATATTCAATATAAATTTATAAACCACAACTCATCCAACAGGAACTCAATTAATGATCCCATGCTAATCATTCTACTTTACATGGCTTTCAAGACTCCTGCAGAAGTATTAACCACAAATAAATAAACACGTGGCTACTTAATGGGTAGATTCATTTTATATAACATTGTGGAAGCTTCAAAGCTATTAGGTGGGCTGGAGAAATCCATCAAGAAGATCTGCTCCTCAAAATTGATTTTGATAAAGTCCTACATAGATTAGAATGGTATTTTACTTCAGATACGATGACAGCGAGCCATAAATGGTGCTTCAGAAAGGGTTTTATTTGTCCAATAAAACATTTCATCACAGCTAATGCTCTAGGTTAGCTAGATTCAAGTGAAAACCGAAGGAATGATCCTTATCAGGTGCCTACAAGATATTTTAAAATCCACTTTGTAGATGACTCTATGCTCTATCTAGAATTAGCCCAATCTGTGGATATGATGACGTATTGGATTTGGCCCAAGTTCAACAAAGCAGTGAGCATTTTGTTCACCAAAGCATCTCTTAAGGTTCAAGCTAGACATCTAACATTAAGAAATGACCAAATCCTAATTAACAATTACATCTGAATCCGGTCATTTTTTATTCAAACATGGATGGCATAACAATGTTGACAATGTGAACATGGAAGAACCTCCACAAGCTGGTGCAAAAGAGGATAAAGGCGAAGATGGTGGAAGCATCTACCCATGTTTTAAGATGTTTCTCCTACAACAGCGTTGGAAATGTGGCATCATTGAAGCTTACACAAAGGAAGGGTGATGCTTTGGTCTATTGTCGGTTTATTGTAATTAACGTTTATGAGGTATCATTCTACCATTGCTCTTCTATATTCCCTTTTCTTGTTTAGTTGGTAGGTCGATCAAGTTTTGCAAGTGTTCATTTGTACACACCATGTAATTGATATTTATTTGATCCCTAAAGAGATTAGAGATTAACCACTGATAGCCACTCGCATGATTGGACAGATTAACAGTTTGCACACAAAATACTGGAAATCACTAAAAATCACAAAATATCATCTTCATTGGTTATCTCTTCCTCTTCTTGAATTTTGTAAATTATATATTATAAAAAAACTGAAGAAACAAGCTAGGAAGTGTTGTGATCTTTCTTTTTAAATTATAGAGAATCCTCATGAATAATTTGGGATTAGTCAATTTGTTGTTAGGTGCTTTAGTCAATCTGTATAACTAAAGTTTAATCTGTATAAGTTGTATTGTGGTTGTACTAATACAACTATGGAGTTCCCTGACAAACTAAGGTTAATACTTATAAAAATGACAAACCCAAAAGGGACAAAAACTTCAGAACATGCTCATAAGGTCATTTTCAAAATTAACAAACTCTAAATTCACACACTGGGGAAAAACAAACGTCCAAATTTTCCAACACATTAAAAACTCATTAGTTCTTTAGCTCATGTGCACATCTTTACCTTGCCACCTTGTATTTAGACAGGCCTAAAAATATCTTACAATGTTTATTTCTACACTAGCATAGATCATCTTAAACCCAAACCCATTAAGCATACAGAGAGAGAGAGAGAGAGAGAGAGAGAGAGAGAGAGAGAGAGAGATCAGACAGGCACATGTTAGTTTACAGGCATAAATGTCTTGCTTGTTAATGGATCAGAGTTAAGATGAATATATGCTAGGTTTTTGTCCTTTTAACATGATGGAAATTAACAAACAACCAACTTTTTACTTTTGACATTACATGCCAAACCACAGCTAGTTTTCCATTGTAGTTCATTAGAGCTAGCATTACCACAGACATAACACATTTATTACACCAAGGTTGTAGACTGTGCCTCACTTCAGTGCAATCATTGATATTCTCAGTATTTACTTCCAATGAACTAAGAACATTGATTTTACCCCATACCAGTCTACATCTGCACCCTTTGATACAGATCTACCCAGGACTAATGTTTCTAGAAATACCCTAAAGGGGGTCCATCTATAACAGTGTTGTAAAGGTATCCACAAAACAAATGATAAACCACATACAACACTCTCTAGAATATCAAAACAACATAGAAAGAAACTGACAGCATGATAAAAAAGTAACTCGCCAGAAATATTCAAGCAATTTATTACTTTCAATACTTTTCATATACACACCTGCATATCTTCCAAATCATCATAAGAAGCCTCTGGAAGATTTAGAGTGCCCTGAATTTGATTCATTTCCTCCTCAATCAACCACTCACCTGTTTCAAACCAAAATCTGACTCAGAATATAGACCAACCTTATACATTTCATAATCATATAAAAATATTAAATAAGCCTCACCTTGAAACTTCAAGGCAATCTCATAAGAGTAACTAATTCGTTTCTTATTGCACACTGTCACCAATGATGCTTGAAGCAATGTTCAGTAATTATACTCAGTTCAACATGAATTCAAGGGCTCAAGAATAATTTATACACAACATTCTCTACACTAAAAAATGTTTAGAGGAATAAATCTGTTTCCAGGCTTTTAACTCAGGTAAAATTGAAACTGACATTGGTTAATTAGTTTTCACATACATGTCTTCCCACAAGCTGATGTGCCAAAAAGCTAAGTGAAGTGAACTCTTGCCTCCGAGTGTAAGTAAAAGGTTACTCGATCAGCGAGCATTTAAGGTACAAGGCTATTATTATCTCATAACCTGCATAACATTAATCAAGCATTCCACTTTCTTTCTAAAGGGGTGGGGAAAATAACGGTCGGCACAAAGGACGGGCCGAAATAAAACGGAATTTTTGCCGGAGGTTTGAAGAACCGGCAATGGTAGGCGAACTTCACGGAAAGTTCCTGGCTGACCTGAGTTCCGCCGCGAACTTGTAAGTTCGGCCGAACTACGTCTATAAATAAAATCGCTCGCGAAAGGTACTCGCCATCGTTTACTGTTTTCTGCATCGACTCTCTGCCTGGCTGCCGAGGTTCTCCGCGCATTCTGTCGAGGTTCTCACAAGATTCGTCGTGTTCCGCGCATTCGTTCCGCGCATCTGGTCGAGGTTCTGCCGCATCTGGTCGAGGTTCTTCTCATCGTCGTTAGGGGCGCCAACGTTAAAATCTGCCGGGTACTATTTTCCTGATTCCAATACTCACTGATTTGGAAGTCTGTTTCACTGCTCTTGAGAGGATATTTCCTCACAGACAATGCCTAGGCGTAAATTCTGAAATGTGAAATGAAATTTCCATATTTTCTACCTATTCCAATTTTATTTTAAATAGGGTGTTGTTTAATTTCGGAATTTGTCTATGTTTTCATTTTATCACCGCATTTTCTGAACCCCCGGTGAATGGTGGAACAATCCTCAGACTTCTGCTATTGCATTTTTTATTTCTATCGTTGGCTTCTCTTAAGACTATTAGCATACATAACTGACTTAGTATGTTTTTAAGTATGTTATTCCCTATTTTTCCCTTTTCGTTTGGGTTTGTTGCGTCATGGTTCCTGGATTTCAACACATCCATGTGGTTGAAGTCCCAAGCCCTTTTTCTCTCTGGTTACTTTATCGTTTGCTAGAATATTATTACTTTTTGACAACTATGTAAATGAATAAGTTTTCCCCTTGTACGCAATATATGTGTATATATATCTCCACCATATGTGTACTTCTTAGGCTCTGCGATGTTGTTGTAACGTTTTCACTGATTTCCAGTAATCTGTCATATACTGCTTCTGCACCAATTTGCTACATAAATTTTTATATTTAATCATGTTTATTTCAAACCCTTCTATATCAGAATCTGATTCTGTTGATTTCAGGTAAAATTTCAATATTTTTCCCATTGGGATTGGTACACGTTTTATATCTTTATTTCGTCCCTCAAAATACAGGGCTATTTCTTTTCAGAGGTTGGTTGGACACCTACTGGTTTTCTTACATGTAGTTCTGCGTAGAATTTCTAAGAACTATTACAAATTTGTGAAAAGGAGACAGAGTGTTTCATTGTAATTTTATTTATTATAAACAAATTATATGTAATCCTATAACTCTTAGGGCTGGACAGTTTACAAATATGTTTCTAGCTTCTAAATATAAGGCTCTATTTGGTTTAAATGAAGATATTTTATATTTTCTATACCATGACTTATTTATAGTCAGTGTTTTGTCCACAGTAACATGTTCTGAATGCATCTTGAAATTATGCACATACTATTTCCTGCATATATTTTAGATCATAATTTGTTACATCCAAATATACGACAGTATATGAATATTTCTTAACTATGCGATACCTTTATTTATCCGTCAGACATCTCTATTATGGACTAGTAACTATTTACACTACTGTACTTTTTATTTTCATTCATGTATAACTAACTGTTGCTCAGATGTAATTCAGTATCAAATATTAGAATGTTTTCTCTCTGCAAAGATGCTTTGAATTTCTACTTTTAGCATAAATATACATTTTAGAGATATTGAATTTCTACTTTTAGCATAAATATACATTTTAGAGATATGTCTGTCTACCTTAGTTTCAGTTCTGAATTATTTGTCTATAGTTAGTACAGAATGTGTAACCGTACAATACAACATATCTATGGCTATAAAGTATCTACTTATTCCATATCTTAATATTAATTTCTATTTCAGAATTTGTTTCTCTATGAGCTATACAGTTGGATAGTTTCCCACCACACCAACACAACTATTGGAGATTCAAACGACCTCACCACTTAGAAAATCATAAGAAATTATTTCACCCCCTTGTACTTGAACAATACATAGAAAGAATAACATAATTAATACAAGAGATAAAAATATGAATTAGAGAAAGGCATGGATCACATATTAAAGGAAATGTAAGCCAACCTAGGAAGAAACCAACTCTTCGCTCCCACTTCAAATAATTTCTAAGAGTAAACAATGAAAACAACAAATTGATCTATGTACCATATGTACAACATTCAACCATACCTATATAAAGAGTGTACAATGAAATTAATGTTGGTTTACTTCAACACTTGGAAAATATCTTGTTTCTATCCCATTTGTGGAAGTTATGCAAATATGAAATAAAGATATGAGGTTAAGAAGTTCTTAAAATTTGATGAAGTAGATGACCCTACTTTTGAGGATTATCCTACAGAGTTATAAAAGATGAATCAAGGGAATAAAAATGTAATTCATAAACATTTTCATATATTCCTATTTATAAATAAAATATTATTACACAACTATATGCTAGATTTAGGATAAACAACTGATGTAATTCCTTTGAAAGTGATGAAATAATTAGGCCTTACAACAACTAGGGTGCATATAGAAATGTATGTGCTATGGATCCTATGAAAATCGGGATGGGTAGAGTAATAAATACACATGTTTTGAAATTTTTTGAGGAGTAACTCAAAGCATGCATATATACAAAATGAAGTGGCTGCTTTCTTCATATTCCATGAGGGACTATTGTTCTTCCTAAATACTATTCATTTCATGTACCTCTGAATTATTTCTAGTGAAATTAAATGACTTGAAATTAAATTTCCTAAAGCCTATTGAAATTTCTCCTTCAAAATAAGGATGCACTCCCATTTGATTCTCATAGATAGGTTGTAATCATGAGGCTCTCGCTCAAGAGTGGACCTTCGCAAAATCTTGTGACGTCTTGTCACAAACAAAACCATCAAACTGAAAACACATCATTTTCTCCTTCAAAGAAAAAATAATTCACATCATGTGAATATGTCCATGTACTCTTACATATTGGTGTACAAAACCATCAACCAAACAAGTTGACAAAACATGCCTCTTCAAACAACTGACTCTGAAGACAAATAATAGAGCTCATGTACTTTCAACATCTTGCTTCATGCAACATGCACTGGATACTTTGAATTTGCAAAGAAATTAATGAAACATCAAAATACATGCTGGGCCTTAATTGGATAAGAAATCTAACCATTTGTCAGCAAACCATTTCAATGGCGCTTCTTTTTCTTTCAACTATGTTGAATTTAGTTTTTAGTTATATTTTTAATTTTGAAGAAAATAACTATTTATTTCATGTGTAATTAGATTAGTGATTTCATGTGTTAGGGTTGTGGATTCAGGCATTCAAACAACACCATTATATTTCAAATTTTAAAATGATGGTTTGAGTCCTAGGTAGCTTAGAATCCTACTTGTTTTCAAAATAAGGATGCACTCCCATTTGATTCTCACGGATAGGTTGTAATCATGAGGCTCTCGCTAAAGAGTGGACCTACGCAAAATCTTGTGACGTCTTGTCACAAGCAAAACCATCAAACTGAAAACACATCATTTTTCACCTTCAAAGAAAAAAAAAATTCACATCATGTGAATATGTCCATGTACTCTTACATATTGGTGTACAAAACCATCAACCAAACACAAGTTGACAAAACATGCCTAAATTCAAACAACTGACTCTTAAGTCAAATAATAGAGCTCATGTACAAATTTCCATATTTGTTGCATTTATGTGTGTTTAACATAACTCTACTTTCAACATCTTGCTTCATGCAACATGCACCTTACTTTGAATTTGCAAAGACCCAGGAATTCTCCACCCCCCATTAAAATGACCCTACAAGTTGATTCTTTTAGTTTTTTCACTCTATAAGCATTGACGTACGATTATGCATGATGGAGAATCTCTAGCGCTTTCCCTTGTTAATATATTTAACAAGGGAAAGCGCTAGATATTCTCCATCATGCATAATCGTACGTTGTATTTGGTGATAATTGTCTCCATATGTTGGCTTTCTGACCCGCAAAACATAATTATTTTAGAAGGGAGGGAAGGAGGGATGATCACATTGACTTGCTTGATGACCTGTCTATGAAGATTAACTACCTCAAGAATTATTTTTTTGCGTAGGGAAAGAGACACATTCCCATGTCTAGTTCTTTGATATTGTTAATGCCTCTAGTGTTTACGTCTACAAGTTCTATAGGCAGAGTCTGTAAAGGGCCAGGTAGCCTCTGGATCTCATCTTTTATGAAAGGTGACATATCTAGTAAATGCCCCTGCAGTCAATCTCTGGAATGGATCTAAATAGAAGTTCTTCATTTTTTAATATTCGTAAAACACAACAACTTTAAGGCAAACTATGTACATGTTCCATTCATCATGAACACAAACCTCACAAGCCTTCTTGGCTTTGGAGCATTTTCCATGTTTTCCATAACCAAGACCCAAATAATTAGGCCCTTCTTGAAGAACATTTGGCTCAACTATGCCTTGTACATGCTTGCCTTTAAAACCCTTTACTTTCATAGCACATTTTCATCAAAAATTTGGACCTTGTTCCTCTAATGTCTCTAATGTCTCTCAAAAGCACGTACACATTCATTTTCAGAGGAAATTGAAGGTAGAAACCAATAGCTAATTCTTCTAAATAACCTTGACTAAAATGAGCTAAATTGTACTTTGATACGAACTTGATTTAAATTGTCCACCCCACATTAGGCACCAATGATTATAACCTTTAATGGGCTAGCACTAGTTTGTAATCATCATCTCAAAATGGCCTAGTAGATGAAAAATTATCATGTTTGTAATCATCGCTTCACACCATCTACATATGACCCTTCTACACATTATATGATTGAATTTATGGTAGGTCATCCCTTCTATCTAGACCACGATTGATTGTGACATTAGGTGAATAAAGGAAATTTGATAAGGAAATGATCAGGATAAGTTTGTCCTCCTCCATGCACTCCATATCTAATGATTGCCTATTTTTCTCTTCCAACATTTTGTTTTGGAAATTCATTTTGGTAGTTAATTCTACTATTTAGTCACAACACACTTGGAAGTCAAAGAAATTGTTATATACACTACTAAACTCAATTAACATTGTTTGTTATTGGACTTTACAATAACAAACAACGTAGAGTTCATTAATGTAGTAGTGTATAATATGATAATTATATGTATAGTGCTGTGGCTATCGATAAAATTAGCTGCTAATGAATTTCGAGAATAGAAAGTTGGAAGTGGAAAATTGAGAATTCACTAGCTATGGGGCGGATGGAGGAGGACAAGCTAGAAACTATCTTCTGCTTATAAATTGTATTTTATTCACCTGTTGTCACAATCCATTCATGGGATAGGTAGAGGATGACATTTCAAAAATTCATGCATATAATATGTAGAAGGGGTCATGTATGAGATGGTGTGAAGTGATGATGATGGACATGGTAAATTTTCATGTGCCAAGTCATTTTTAGATGATGATGACAAACCAATATTAGCCATTTTAAGGTTATAATTATTAACAAGAAATATGGGTAAGGAAATTCAAAGTGCCAAATTCTAAGGAAAAAGCCATATTTGCTTCTCAAAAAATTTATTTGATATATTCTTAAAAAACCAAGTACAAATTTTAGTAATCCTAGAATCATGCTTTACATAAGGTAAAAGTGGGGAACTCATGACGTGTACTATAGATAAAAAAAAACATTTACACTTACCAAAAAATATATGATAAAAATTGACAAACTGCATACCCTTAAGCTCAAGGGGATATAATCATTCTTGCCTTCCATATAGATAATGAAAATGATTGTTCTAAGTCTCATGTTGCTTCTCATGTTATTTTATAAACCTTGGTTGGAAAGAAAAATAGGAGGGCTGAAATGTAAGAAATATAGAACATATTGGATTTAACATCCCCAAATTGGATTTTACTCCGAGGTATTGATTTTTTGAAATCTATTTTGTGAATGTTGACCAATAGATATACATCATGGAGGATGAAAGACGAAGATCAACCGAATCCCATATGGAGTCTCGGGGATCGGAGGATGTTCAGGGTATTTAAATATAATCTTAAATCTACATACATGTGTGTACATATGGAATTGATTTTTTACTAACTTTGTGAGTGAAATTAGTTGTTAACAAGTTTCATATTTTAATTTTTAGGAGGCAAGAGGAGAAGGCTTTCTACTCCATCAATGGAGCGTGGCTAAGGTTCAACCGGTCGAGGTAGCAGGGTGCCGGAAGGGGGTGATATTTATTCCCCCGAAGGCCAGCAATCAACGGCTGCTGGTTCTCAACAGGGTCACTGTGGGTCTGGTTCTCAGCAACATCATTCTGGGGCTGGTTATCAGCAGGGTCATGTTGGAGATGATGTTAACCAACAACATCAAGGTTTCCATCAATTTCAATATTTTTTCATTAAATTTTTACAACTTTTTTTACACGTGTTTTTTCTAATATATGAAATTATATATATATATTGATGCAGAGGCTCAAAATGTTCGAGCCAGTGGTCAAAAAAGACGCAGGGCAGCGCGCTACATTGAAGAAGAAGGCTGTCAACCTAGCACAATTTATCCGGCTGAGATTACTGATATACCATGGGAAAGGAACATGGCGGAATGCACCTTACAAAGGTGTCAAAGCCTTTATGCAAAATTGCAGACAGATCTCCAGGATTTGACTCTACCTGCTGAGAGTAGACAAAGCCTACGGATAGTTACACAATCATTGAGTGAAATGGTAAAAGTGTACAAAGATTTGGGGCCAACCACTGATTCATTTGTAGAAGTGATGAGACAGAGAAGAGAAGCAGTGATAGGTCCCGATAAATGGCAGGACATAAAAAAACAAGTTTCAAGAGAGCAGGCTAAGTCAATGTTTAATTATAAGGAAGGGCCAAAAAGAAAGATGTTGAAGGTGCAGTATTTCAAGCACCCATACATAGAAAAATATTTGTATAGTCGACATCTTGCGGCCTTTGGAAGGCTTCCATGGAACGATGAGGTTCCTCTTTATTTTGCACAAATGTTTTATGCAGAATTTTTTTTGGGTATGAAACCCGACTACAATGATCTTCCTTCAGAATTTTTTGGCCCGGGGAGAGGTCAATTATGTCAACGTAAGGGCGCAAAGCGAGATGTGGAGTTGCCTCGCCCTGAGCCGCCATTGGTGAGTCGACCGTCTCGAGTCGAAAGCTTGCGATCAGAGATGGATGCGACTTCTCAAATAAGTCGTGAAGCAAGAGATGTTATGATCGAAAATGTTCATAGCGGATTGAGTGGAGTCGATCTTGGCTTAAATCGACAAAGAGCACGTGAATATGCACGTGCCAATTTTGTTTATCATACAGATGATGAGATTTACAACATGAATGTTGAAGATCTCCGAACATACGCAATAAATTGTCGCAATGGTCTGCAAGACCTAATTTTTCGTGAGGAAGAGGGCACCGGAACGGTATGTGTTAGTGACCTTAGGATTTGAAATTATATTGACATATACATGTGTACAATTTGTAATAAATACATGTGTATGTACACATGTATACATTTATTTGTATGTGTACATTAATCTAACAAAAAGGTATGATTATATGTTAAAACACCATTTGCAGTTCTCAGGCATGATGCATGATGAAAATGTTAATATTACGTTCGGGACCTCTGGCTCAAACGATGCAGATGGGTCTGCCCATCATGATATGTTGGCACATGTATGTTAGTGTTTTTTAAGTGACTCTAAAATAACTAATTGTTGCCACACATGTACATGTATGTATATATATAATTCGATAAAATGTTTTAACAGGTACCGATTCCGTCTGATGTTTTTGGGATCCCGGTACCTTCTTCTTCTTTAGGAGATATACCTTCCACTTCATTGGGAGATGACCAAGTATGGACAATTTTTCACAAGTTCAAAATTTATGTTACCTCAAAAAGTTCCATAAAAAATTGAGATATAGAGAGAGAGATCTATATTTTGAGTTATTTAAAAATTTTTGAATTTAGGTTTGTATAGAAGATTTTTTTAATCCGAGGACTTTAGCGACGGAGATAGGGACATCCACAACATTTGAAGAAGTTGTCTTTAGTTCTTTTTTTTAATATTATTGTTCAAATAAGTTTATATATATGTACACACGTGCATTTTCATTTGAAAGTTTTTAATTTATATAAATTATTTCTGTATATATATATATATATATATATATAAATTTATATTTAATTGTACATGTATATTGTACAGGTTACCACTAGAGATGTTTCTATGGCAGATACTCTTCATCAAATGGAGAGGCAACCTTACGAGGTATTGCGCGATTTTTTTGTTATATTTTGTTTTTTACATGAAGTTCTAGATATATATATTCTCGTTAATTTTTAAAACTTCAAATTTTAATGTTCAAGTACATGTACATTGTGTATGTAGGTTTTCCTTTTACAAGATAGCGAGCCAACCGGGACCCAGAGGCTAGATCTTCCATTTGACGGACAAGACATACAGTAGATTTGATTTTATTTCAAAATTTAGATGGTTTTAAAATTTGTTAAACTTGATACAATTTGATACTTGAGTGAGATTTACAATTTTTGGACATATTTTATTACAATATGTTTTTTGGACATATTTTTGGACATATGTTAAATTTTTTTGTTGGATAGTTGAATTATAATTGGCATGGCATGTGATATTTAATGTTTTAAATGTTTTTGTTAGATAGTTGAATTATAATTGGCATGGCATGTGATATTTAATGTTAAATGTTTTTGTTAGATAGTTGAATTATAATTGGCATGGCATGTGATATTTAATGTTAAATGTTTTTGTTAGATAGTTGAATTATAATTGGCATGGCATTTGAAGTTTTTAAAACTACATGAATGATGGAATGTGAACCTACATTTGCACATGTGGTAAATTGAAAGGTTACTTGTAACAAGACAATCCCCATTGATTTCATTACATTATATATGTTGATTTCTGATTTGATATAATTGCATACATATGATGGTACATTACTTGTAAAGTCATTGGATTAATAACTTGTTCATTGATTTCAGTTTTCTTTGGATGGTTTTAGTACTTTGGGCATGTGAATGTGAAGTAATGTTGTCATTGAATTACATTTGACATTTGATATTTAATGTTAAATATTTTTGTTGGATAGTTGAATTATAATTGGCATGGCATGTGATATTTATTGTTAAATGTTTTTGTTGGATAGTTGAATTATAATTCTAATGGTATCTGAAGTTTTTAAAACTACATGAATGATAGAATGTGAACCTACATTTGCACGTGGTAAATTGAAATGTTACTTGTAACAAAACAATCCGCATTGATTTCATTATGTAGTAAATGTTGATTTCTGATTTGATATAATTGCATGTATGATGGTACATTACTTGTAAAGTCTATCTTTCCAAACCATGACCCTACTCTCACATGTGTGCTTTTCATGACACCAGTCGTGCTACTTTTATCCTTGAGTTGATTGCCTTGAAAGCACTCAACTCTTTCTCGATGCTAGCCTTCCTCTTTCTAAGAGATGAAGCTGCCTTTCGACTTAGGAAGCTATGGGTAGCCCCCGTGTCTATCAAAGTAGAGAACTTTTTCCCATGTACGGTTGTAGACATGAATCTCAAGTCCAAGGAACTTTCATCATCATTCCTCCTTGTCTTGTGCCTTACTTTCACAATCTTCTTCAACATTTCCTCTTCCAATATGTTTTTCGAACTAGCCCTTGGCTTAACAGCATGTTTTTCACATATCTCTTCTCATGAAGCTCCATATAACAATTTGATCTTGGGCTTGCTTGAATTGGTTCAAGCTCTTTCTTTTTCGAATTCTGTCTAATTGCTCCAATACGACATATATTGACTACTTCCAAACGAAGTGCACCAATCCTCTTAGTGTGGTCGTCTTCTTTTCCAAGTGTGCCAACACATGCATTTTCTTTCTTCAAACCAATAGGTTTCGGATCAAGAAAGTCCCTCTTGATCTTATCTTCCATGTTCTTGACTTTACCCGGCAACGTGGTGCTTATTTCCTTCAAGTGAGCCCTTTCCATAAAGAGTTCCTGAAGTCTTTGTTCACCTTGTCGTATCTCCATGTCAAGCTTTTCAATTTCAGCAGTGTGTCTAGAAAGTCCATCCTTGGAATTTCTTGCGTGAAAAACCAAGTAGGTTGAACCAACGTTGGTCTAGTGCATTGGAATTCATTAAAGAATTGGTCATTGGCGCTGCTTCAAGCTAGGAGTGAGCATCGCCACCAACCTACATTGAATATTTTACACTCCCTATGGTGAATGATACTTTAAATTGATTGACAGTCTAAGACTTTCGAATTTTTCCGAATGCCAAATGATTTTACAAAGTTAGTATTTATAATATTCTAGTAGGTCATTCGGCGACAACTTTTACCAAAAACTTGAAACGACTTTGGCGTGTGATATTTAATTTGTTAAATGTTTTTGTTGCATTGTTGAATTATAATTGGCATGGCTTAACAATGCTTTTCACATATCTCTTCTCATGAAGCTCCATAGAACAATTCGATCCTGGGTCTACTTGAATTGGTTCAAGCTCTTTCCTTTTCGAATTCTGTCTAATCGCTCCAATACGACATATATTGACTCCTTCCAAACGAAGTGCACCAATCCTCTTAGTGTGGTCGCCTTAGTGTGGCGTGTGATATTTAATTTGTTAAATGTTTTTGTTGGATTGTTGAATTATAATTGGCATGGCATGTGAAGTTTTTAAAACTCCAGTTTTGGATGGTTTCAATCTACATTTTGCGTGTGATATTTAATGAACTTTAAATGTTAAATGTTTTAATGATGCACAATATATAATCGAAAGGGTTTTAAGACTTAAAGTTTTGGATGGTTTCAATTTACAACTTAAAGTTTTGGATGGTTTCAATTTACAACTTAAAGTTTTGGATGGTTTCAACCTACATTTGCACATATGGTAAATTGAAATTATGTTACTTGCAACAAGACAATCCCCATTGATTTCATTGTATATGTTGATTTCTAATTTGATATAATTGTATGTATGATGGTACATTACTTGTAAAGACATTGGATTAATAGTGTTCATTGATTTTACTTTAAGCGCAAAAAATTATTGATAATGTAGAACGATTTTTGTGTTATAATAATTAAACCTAATAATATTGGAGAGCAAGAGAGATGAGGTATGGTGTTTACTACAAGAGTTCGAGCGGGGCATTCAGTGACAACTTTTAATAGAAACTTGAAACAAAGAGAATCTATCTTTCGCTAGGACATCATGTAAGATGCTTGACATAAACAGTAAAATTGTACTTAAAAGCCGAGATTCGGGCAAGTGGGGACAACCACTTGTTATCTCGTCCCTTGGAGGCTAGGCCATATGGGGACCGCATCTGACTTTACAAAATAAAGTGAAATAGTTTGTACCATATGGTCGGAGAACATATACAAAAACAATTAATATACAAGAACAATTAATTTCATTCTAGAATATATATATATCCAATACATATTTAACATTTTTAATCAATGCACATGTATAGAAAAACTATTTTCAGTGGAAACTAGAGCACGTGCTTGTACCCAAACAATTTGTAACATTTGCAAACCACAAATAACATAAGCAGTTCAATTTTTAGTTGAGTAATGAAAGGTTTAAAAGATAATAAATTGTTGTCCCGACACTTCACTCAAAAAAATTCTAATGGAATTCCATCCTCAATAATCCGTTCATGATCGGATTTTGACATTTTCCATTTCTTAATTTTTGATTTTTTATTTGATTGAACTTCTATCAACTTTATGCGTGCTACACACACCAAGTGACTATATTGACAACTTATGGAATCAGGTTCATAGTCTTCGAAGTAAACAAAGTCTCCACTTTGACGAGTTTGTTTGAAAAAATAACCTTTCAGTATAATAGACCCTTTGTCATACCGAAATCCGTGATCATTATAGTCTTGTAATAATTTCATTTTTTGTTCAGTGCAACGCATCAAATAATACTTCACATTTTCATCGTTGTCAATAGGTGCAATTACAGCAAAAACATCTCCTGCAGAATAAAATAAATTTAACATTTAATTATGCATATTTAAATTTAAATTTGTAAATCTTTAAATCATTAAAAAGTAATTCAATTGTTACCTTCTCTAACAAGATCAAAAACTCGATCACCATCGGATGATATTGTAGTTTCCTCTGATTCCATTTCTTCAATCATTGCAATAGACATTTTTCCCTTTGTATTTAGCTCTGTATGTTTCCAATCGTTCACATACATTTTTTTTTCACAGATGTCATTGGATTTTGTGTTGTCTATGCAAACATCACAAAAACAAGAATATTTTCTTTTATCCAATGCAAACACATTGTGGACAATTTTGTTTGAATTGAATGCAATTTTCGAGTCCCTTTTATTGTTCCAACTTCATTTCCAATTGATCTATTTACGTCTCTGATTCCAATATGCCAGAAAAACCTTTATATGGAAAATTAGAAAAAGAATTTGTAAATATGATATCAAAATACAATTAAAAATAATCATTGCATGATAAATGTACAATGTTTAAAATTAGATTAACAATATAAATTAAATTGAATGTACCTTCGCACTTCTTGTGATGGGTTAATCTCATGGCTTAGAGCAGTTTTGCACCATTGAACAACTTCTTCAGCGTTCGCAAGTCGGCGTGCAAAGTGGTTCATTTGATATCTTCGAAGTACTCGTTTTATGCATGCTCCTGCACCGTCATGTTCTCCTTTTCCATGGCCAGTCTCAAAGAAATTCCAACAATGTTTAATGGAGGTTTTCTTATGAAGAAGACACAACCAAAAAAATGATCGTGCAGATTTGAATTGACCTGCGCATCCGTCTGACCATATCCAATGTTCATTGAATGTTATTCCACGATTTTTCAATGAATCATAATTTTTTCCAAAACAATGTTGTACAAAACATGTATCATGTGTACGATCGTCACTGATATAAAAGTGATATTCTTTAATGATATGTCGATTTTCACTCGTGCTTTCTATATGATCGACATTTTGTTCAGTATGTCTATATAGAATATGGACGAGCATGGAGACTTGGTCAGAGTGATAGTATTCACTCTGAATTTCTTTTTGTGGAGCAAATGTGTAGTTTTCTGCAAAATCAATCACTGACAAAATGGTTCCTGGTGGAAAAACTTCAGGAGATTTTTTGAATTGCAAGTCTTGCCATCGAGCTCTATGGGAATGCATGGTGTATTTGTAAATTTCTGCTTCAAACTTTCTCAAAAAGTCTATTAGAAAAAAATCGTCTTCTCGTAATTCGATTCTTTTAACACTATCTGCACTTTGAATCGATGTACTGGTATATTCGTATCTCTTCCATTTCACTTTCATGTTGGACAATGATTGATCATTTATATCAATACGATATTTTTTTTGAAATTTAGTCAAATTTCCACAGTCATCGCATTTTTTACCACCAACACATTTCTTTTTGTAAAATAGTTCATCACTTTCTCTTTCACATAGAATTTGAGATATGAATTCACGGATAGTGGAAGGAGGAGGTGAATCCTTCCATAATGTTCTATCGAAATCAAGGAATGTGTCATAATATAACTCAAATTCCACATGATAACGGCAACAACAAGTGTCGCGTACGGTGATAGGTTTTACATACCATGGTTTTTGTTGAACAAAGCACTAAGTGAAACATGAATTTGACGATTCTCTTCTTTGAACTTGTTGAATAACTCTATTTGAGTGGTTTCCAAGAGATGTTTTTCATGTTCTTCGTATTGATTTCGTGCTATTATTCTTCGCATCACATGTCTTGCAGTCGGTGAAACACGCGAATTGTTCTTCCAATATTCATATATTATTTTTTTAACATCTTCTCCAAGTCTATCTTTGTATGGTTGCCTACAAATAGCTCTCCAACAAGCGATTTCATCATTTACGTCTATTTGCAGTCGAAATTTTCGATGTTTGTGCAGAGTTTTTCACGAGGTTCCCAGTGCTCGTGCCATAGATGTTAGATTCAAACGATTCTCTTGAGTACTTGGTGAAACCATTTCCATTTGTATTCCTCTACGTATATTTGAAACATCTTTATCTCTAGATCTCTTAATTGACTCTATAGCATTACTCATATTTTTTATCACCTCTTCTTTCATTTTTTTATCTTTGGTTGATTTTCGAATACCCAATAGTGTCGTCACTTCTTTTAATTTCCTTGATGATAAGAGACCTTTCAACATTTGAGCTTGAACTGTCACCTCAGTTTTGAAAAACATTTCCAAAATTTTCTCGACACGATATCGTATAATATAGTCAGGTTTTTTATCTCCATATGTGTGAGTGTCGACATTTTCTAACATCTCATTATCGATAGTGATTTTATCTACAACACATTCGAAAAAATAGTACATATTCAATAAATAACTAAATTAATAAATATGTCAATAAATATTAGGAAAATTTTAAATATATCAATAGATCATAATATCTACATTTACATACCCGATTCAATTTCTGCTTGAGGTTGATTTTCTTCTTCAATATTTTTAGGAGTATCTCTGTCTTTTTACATTAAACAAAATATTTTTCAAACTAGTTCATCAAATAAAAATTAAGCTTCACATTCTACATTGGGAAAACTTTAAAAATATATCAATAGATCATAATATTTACATTTACATACCTGCTTCAATTTCTTCTTGAGGTTGATTTTCTTCTTCAATATTTTGAGGAATATCTCTGTCTGTGTACATCAAACAAAATATTTTTCAAACTAGTTTATCAAATAAAAATTAAGCGTTACATTTTACATTAGGAAAATTTTAAATATATATCAATAGAGCATGTAATATTTACATTTACATACCTGCTTCAATTTATGCTTGAGGTTGATTTTCCTCTTCAATATTTGAGAGAGCCTCTAACTTTCTTTTGCGATATTGTCTCGTCTCTTCTCTACGTTCCTCGGGCTTTCTTTTTCGATCATATTTTCTCACACAAGTTCTTCGATTTCCCATGATAATAGGGTATGAGGTTCAAAAAATTTCCTTTAAAAAATTAGACAATAACTCAATTACAAACAATATCACAAAAGATTTAATTTAAAAAATCTTTTCTAAAAAATACGTAATCCAATCCAAAACACGTACATATCTCTAAGAAAAATCACACCGCCTCCAAGAAATGTCTTCCAAAAAAATTCTTTAAATCTTAAAATGTGAAGAAAATTTTTTGAACAAAAAAGCTCAAAAGATTTATTTCAACACAAAACACGTACATACCTCCAAGAAAAATCACGTCGCCTCCAAAAATGTCTTCCAAAAAATTTCTTTAAATTCAAACTTTGAACCTCCAAGAAAAATCACGCCGCCTCCAGAAAATGTCTTCCAAAAAATTCTTTTAAACCCAAACTTTGAAGAAATTTTTTTGAATTCAAACCAAGTTGCAAGATGAAATGACTTTCCTAGAAGTCCTCTTTAATATCTCATCTGGGGACCTAATTGAATGACAGGAGATGACATGGCACATTTAGGTAATATGTGAATGGGGAAGATGATCTAGAGGGCTAGCCACTAATTGGAGTAACCGAGAGACCTTTGAGAGTCAACACTGAGAATCCCTAAGAGACCGAATGAGGTAATGACCTCTGAAGAACAGAGTGCTAAATTACAAGTACAAATTTATGTCTTTCCTTGAAGCTAAATGCCACAAATCCCTAAATCTACAAAGGAATGATATCAATTTTAAGATGGTCTTGAGGAAAACAAGTTGGGCTGCAAACTCTGCCCGAACAACAATCTCAGGTACATTTTGCTTGCATCAAATGTAACTAAGAAATAGGATCTGGACTCTTTCTAACTTCTCCCAATCAACTTGAGTCTTGAAATAAAATTCCATACATTTACTACCTTATTAGTTATACAGTACTACTGAAAAAATCAATAACAACCTCTAATAAGGCATGTTTGTAAGAAAAAATTAATGAATCTTTTATATCCTTTTTCAGTATAGGAAAGTTCAAAAAGATAGTAAACAATACAAATCCATTTCCTTTTATCTATGATATATCAAATCCAAAGGGTATCAACAAATAAATTCTTAATCCTACAAGTACTAAACGTGTAAAACAAGCATATTCTATGATGCAACCCAAGTGACCAATTTAAATATGATGAGTGTGCCAATGATTTCTACCAATCATAATATGGCAATATTTCATGTAAAATTTCTATTATTGGCCAGTGCAATATCTAACACCCATTATTATGTAAAATTAGCACAAAAATTAGTACATATTGCTCATAATTTTTTTTACATTAACAAGCATGTAAGCAACTTGTAAGCAACTTGGATAGAATTAATGACATGCATATATACATCATGCTCTATAAATTGAGATTATCTTCTCAACACTAAAATTAAGTGCACCACTAATATTGAGATCATCTGCAGATATAATTTGGCTCAAGAACATGGTGATGTAATCAATGTTCATGATTGGTATGAGTCATTTGGAGCCATAGTCTCTGGGACAGATCTAAATAAGGAGCATGTGGAAAAGAAATATTCCGAGAAAAAGCGAAAGGCTATGGGTGGGCTCCCTCAAACAGATAAAGCTTCCATTAAGTATCCTTACTTTAGCTGGTTAATAAACAGTCCTGGTCTTAAATTTTAATTGTCTCATTGGAAAAGGCATTAGTTGTTATTGTAATTATTACTCTTATGGAATGTTGTAGGTACTGCATTTGTTTTGAAAGGGAATATTTTTTATTTGAATATTTCAACTTTATTTCGACATGATTCTGGGTTTTGTTAGTTGTGTCTGACATACAGAATAATTATGGGATATCATAATATTTCATTTCCGTAAATTTCTGATCATTTTTTCATATATAGCTAGATACATTGTAGTGTTGGAAATGCTTGTGTCCATACATGATGCAATCTGAACATATATGCAGTGTTATATCCTACACATGGTAGGCTATAGCAAAAGTCATTCCGATAGTTAAGGGATTGACTCATTGATTGTCATTGAGGCTAGTGAACATTAGGGAACGCTTTATTCAAGTTTGTAATGGTCATTAGCTAAGGTTGCCACAGTTATTTTCAATCAAGAAATAAACATTTTCTTTATATGTGCTTGATGTTTTCTTTCATCCATTTTGTTATTGTATGATTGCAAAGCTTATGTACATTTATAACTTCCCAAAATTCATGCACCGATGTTGAAAATATTTTAGCAAGCACTGTTTGTAATGCTACCATGGTTCTGTGCATCATCTTCTCTAGTTTGAATTCCTTCTCTATAAGCGAGGTGCTCCTTGACATGCATGTTTTCCAGGGCTAGATTTTCAAAAGCAATCACAGAGCTTCAAATGGTGGGTCTACTGAGAATGCCCAGCAAGAGGCGTCCTGATTACATACAACGAGTTTCCTTCGATTTGTAGAAGGAGAACCTTCTATTCTTGTTACATCTGAAGGAACTTACCACCATTGTGTGCAAACATTTTATACTATTTGTACATAGCTGGTGCCAGTTGTGTAGACCAGTGTTAGCTAAAGACTAAACTGTAATACAAAGGGGAAGAAGAATGATCAGGATGATCTCAGAGAGACGGATGATGCAGTTGGTTAGGCTGGCATACAGATCGTCAATGAAAATTTTCTAGTGCCAAATATCCTTACAAAGAATGTAAAGGTGGTGAATTTGTGATTTCAATGATTATGCGTAGACAGTTTACAATGTAAAGGAGCCGTATCTCTTATCAATTTTCCAGGATGCATGCAACTTTGAAAGCGTAAGCAATCTATGGTCACCCTTTCCTAATCCTTTTTGTGAGATTTTAGTTCTTCACCAAGCAGTGAGGAAAGTGATGGACAGTTCTGTGTTAGAAATTACATTTTCAGCAAGTGGAACAATGTAAGTGTTCCACGGGTTTATCTTTTGTTTTAAGTTCAACGTACCAGCATTTTTTCAGATAGAAGTGTTATTGATCCATGTAAAATAGTGACTGCTCACTCTCAATTTACTTCGTATTTGCAAAACTACCTTTTCCAGGAAATATTACCTGTAGGTGTGTTAAACCCTTGGATAATAGTTGCATTTTAATTAAAAAACTTGGAACGGCAAATTACAGTCTACTGAAATAGAAACTAATAGACTCCTATCGATGAAATTGCAGAATGCATACCATAGAGACGTAAGTGTTGCAGCCATTGAGAACCCTGCCACAGAACTCAAATTGGGTAACAGTGCTAAAAGGTAGTGAATACAACTGAAAATGAGGATCCAGTAAGACTGCCTCAGTGGTTTACAACTTCTGCACACTGTTTCGTGAAATTTATTTAATGATTGTCCACCAGTAACCATATAAACTATGTTCACACCAACTTCAACCATCAAATTCGGGGGAACAAGAATCCATAGGCCAACCTTATCTCCAAACGCATGCTGTGCTAACTCGTGATATCGATCGAATCACTTTCCTGGGACAATTTCATGCATCTCTACCAGCTGCCAGAGTGTAAATAAGGTAACCAACAAAGAAAGAACATGTACCAGTATACCTGGACCCCTGCACATGAAAAGACTTCATAATATTACCGGATATTGTATGGCTTCAGCTCTGGTTCCAAAACAAATCCACCCAAAACCCTCCATTGCCCTGTAAATCTGGGCATATGCAACCCAAAACCATCATCATCACCGTAAATCTCCAATGCCCTGTAAATCTGGGGCATATGCAACCCAAAACCAGTGTCATCAGCGTAAATCGTAAATCTGAGGCGAATGCAGATCCAAAACCATCGAACTTAGTAAATCGGGGGCGAATACAACCCCCATAAAATCACAAACAGTGAATCGAAAGCGAATCCAACCTTTCATGTTTTATTCGCACTTATTTATTTTGGCTAAACCATAATAATTATTTATTTTTAAAACAATTTTGGGGCTATTTATACAAAACTATACAAAATAGGTTTTATATAAAAAATTCGCCCCTATAAAATCTAAAACCCCTTAAATTTCACCCTTGGGCTAAAATTCGCCCCTAAAAATTTTCCCTGCCTGTATTCTCCCCATTGATTGGAGCGGATAATTTTTATGCATTTTCCTATTTTCTTCTCCACCAAAGTTTTAAATTCTTTAAAGCACTAAAATTTTTGACTGTTTCTACTTAAAAAATATATCCAAGAGAATCTAGTGCAATCATTAGTAAATAGGAGAAAATAATATGCACCACCTAGTGACCTGGTTTGCATAGATCTGCATATGTCTATATGCACAAGCTCTAGAATATCTCTTTCCTTTCTATCAATATGCAAAGGAAACTATTCTCTATACATTTTCCCTAATGCACATCCATCACAATATAACTGAACAATATGAAAAGTAGGGAGTCCATCGACCATACCTTTTCTCTGAAGTAACATGATGTCTTGTAAATTAAGGTGAATGAATCTCTTGTGCCAGAGATTTTCAGCTGTCAATCCTATTGAAACCAGGGCTTGCTGTGGCATGCTTTTAACATTCAATCTGTACAAGCTCGCCACACTGACTCCTGAAGCAACTGGTTCCATCCTGCTGTCCTTTATGACAAAACATGTCTTAAAGAATTCTACTAGCAGATCTTGATCTGTTAACATAGATACAGAGATCAAATTCTTCTTAATCCCGGGCATGTACATCACATTCTTAATATGTCTAATGTCACCACTAGGAAATTTTACCAGAATATCACCGTTCCCTTTGATCTCATATCCTCTGTCATCTCCTAGATAAATTCTAGATCCACACGAATTTTCTTCAAAAAATTCAAACCAGTTTCTCTTACCTGTCATATGTGAGGATGCACCACAATAAACTTACCATATGTCGTCCTAATCTTCCTTCGAAGCTGAAAGAACACAATCAACTACAAACATTTGAAGATCATGGTTGTGGTCTTCATCAACAAAATATCCTTTGTTCCTACTCTACTTATTCCAAGCTTCATTTGTCATGCCTCTTAAAAAAAAACTTAGCTTGATGGCCATTTTTCCCACAATAAAAGCATTTAATGCCAGAAAAATTATTTGCAAACATACCTCTAAATGGTCTATTTTGAAACATGCTACCTCCTCTTTGTTGCTTTTGTTGTTGTTGTGGCTATTTCCATTTAAATTATCTCCTCTTTACCATCAGAGAAATATCGACATTTTGAGGCCTTAAATTTTGTCGTCGTTCTATTTCTTGTAGCAAAATTCTTGTTGATTCTTCAAATGCAGGGGCTTTATCCCTTGCTGCCAAACCTGTGATGAAAATTTGATATTCATCCTTCATTCCATTCAATGTGATTTTGACTAGATCAGAATCAGACACCTTCTCTCTGATGTCCCCCAATTTGTCCTTCAGGGCTTTGACCCTTGCAACGAATCTAGTAGCGGATTCATTATCCTCCATCCTCATCGAAAACAACGTGCCTTTGAGTGACAAGATGCGATTTGTATTTTGTGTCTGGTATAATTTCTTTAGCATCGTCCAGATCTTAGTGGATGATTTTCCATCTCTAATGTGTGGGATAATATTACCCTTGATGGACATCTTCAGTATGACTTTTGGCTTGTTCTCCCTTTTATCCCAGTCCTGTATAAGTATGGTTGTTCCTGTTACAATATTTGGTTTATGCTCATTGCCTGTGACAATCAACCACGCATTTGCTCCCTTAAGCAGTGTCTGTAGCTTGAATTTCCAATCGGTGAAATTGGACGCGTCAAGTTTACTGGACTCGTTGAGATACATTTCTATGTTATTATTCATACTAGACTGATCAGATTCTAGACCCTCTGATGATTCTAACCAATTGAATAATTACAAGCTACACCAATAAGAACTCATTACATACCAGATTACAGATATGCCACCAATGTGGCACGATCTTGTGACTACAACTAAGATCCACCACCGATCTGAAAGTTGTTGTGTCTGTGAGTCAGATCCACCACAAGCGAACAAACCCCATGTGCAGAACCGACAACAATGTCTGCGACTCTGATCCACCGCAAGCGAGCAAACCCTACCTGTATAACTGCCCAAAAAAAAATATTGGTGCCTTTCTAAGCCAAATATCTGTGCTAGAACAAAATTTGTATGAGTCCCGAAATTGACGCGGATATGGCTCTAACAATCGCATTGATTACGCATATCGGCGCAACTGTCAGACTGGGAAACACATCGACCCTCTTGTGATCAGTAAAATAAAAAATTGAGACCTGTGAGTGAGGTGTTTACTACAAGCCACCTACTCGTGTTAGCATTGAAGCTCCTCTATGCACTGTAGCCATGAAGGCTATGTAGCCGTGAGGGCTCTAAATAAAACAAAATTAGGCTCACCCTGTCTGAGCTCTGATACCAAGATAAAAATTGAATTGAATAGAAACTGCAACTCTCAGGTGAGTACTGCACCAGTAGACTACACAAAAATGGAGAGTACACTCTACATTCATTAATCAAATGATACAACTATAAGTACATCACAAGGAGTAGGAAGTTGTAAACGAACTCCTATATCCAAGGAACTGTCCTAACTCAAGGAGCTATGTTACAACAATGTAACCAGTTTTCCATTAATATACAATAAAAATAATTATTTCTCACTCCCCGCTACTACATATAACTCTAAATTTCGACCACATAGTCCGACGACCTATCCGATATTGTCGTGAAGGTCAATAAAGATGTCATTTTTTGTACTTTTCGTGCCCATGTTCATTGCAATTACAATGATTTTTTTATTTCATGTGTCATAATTACAACATATTATATTTAGCGTATTGTAGTTGTGCCAAAATAGATATTTCGTTGCAACTGAGATGAACACATCTATTATTCAAATTGAAGTGAACGACATCTATTTTCAAACTTGCGACGACTATTGTATATAAGTTATTTTTGTATATATATATATATATATATATATATATATATATATATTAATTATTTATTTATATAAATGTTATATGAAAGTCTTGGTATGGATATTAGCACAATGACTTATACTAGCACTCAAAAATTTTCCTCTAAATTATTGGACTAGCGTTGAGCCATTATAATTGGAAAATAAATAAAAGATAAATATTTGAATAAGAGAAAATCCAAAAAAAATTTATTTATAATTATTCCTAAAATATCCTCTAAAACTATACGATTCTGGTTCAAAAGTACCTTTTGTCATTATTGTTTAGCACGACCAGTTTTCACAACCACTTAAATAGCCAATAGCAGTCATTTTATCTCTAGCGTTAGGGTATATGAGACCCTATTCATTCCATGTAAGTTCAGAGTTAGTGATCCTTCCAACTTCAACCTAGTAGTCATAGATAATGTGTTGCTCCTTTACCCTTAGGAATTCTTATTCTTTCAGTCACATATATTTGGTATAATTTCCTTCTATCATTCTTCTTTAGCGTGGACAGTTTTCATAGTTTCCCAACCATGTTACTTCCCTTGTGGCAAGAGACCCCAACCCTATTAATTCTCTTGCAAAAACGTTAAAAGTGGAAGATCTCGCCATCTTGAATACCTGCTTTCACGCATTCTCGTTTAGCACAACTAGCTTAGAAAATAAGTAGCAAGCACAAGAATGAGGCAGACAGGCGCATTAGACGGAAAATAACCCCCTGTCGCTCTATTACCATACATACCAAGCTTATCAAATCGAAAACAATCACCATAACTAAGTATATAGGGTCACTAGACATACTAAACCCATTTGGAGAAGTAGATCACACCATTTGGAGATCCGAACCTCACCGCTTGGAGATCGAAACCGCTCACCACTGCGACTAAAAAATGGTAAGAGGATTCATCGACTTTGGACCTTTCCTGTCATTCGCTGCATTTATTTCCTGACTCACAATCATGTAACAACCTAACTCCAACGTTTAATAGGATTAGCCTTCAAATGTTTGTTTTTAAAAAAAAAAAATTTACTACCTGGACCTCTCAATGGTCTCGATCTACTCTAAAAATGTGGAAATAGATAATCATACCCTATGAACACCGCTTGGAGATCGACACTTGTGGCCACTGAGACTAAAAAATGGTAAGAGGATTCGTCGACTTTGGACCTTCCTTGTCATTTTCTATCATTTGCTACATTTGTTTCTTGACTCATAGTCATGTAACAACCCAACTCCAACATTTAATAGGATTATCCTTCAAATGTTTGTAAAAAAAATTAGTTATTACCTAGGCCTGTCAATTGTCTCGACCTACTCTAAAAATGTGGAAATAAATAATCATAGTACCTTATGAATAGACCTTTTGTCTTGCATAGAACTGGGTTGCATCTGGCTACAAACAGGCCATGTTTCCATAAAAGGTGAAGCCCCTTCCACAACAAATAACTCAAAAATTTGATCTCACTTCAAGGTAACGAGATGTGTTATTATTCCCCTGCAGAAACGCTATGCTTACATAGACTATGCATTAGTTATGATATGACGTACAGTAAAGTAATCATGTGCGAAAATGATTAGTATAGGCATGACATTATTAGTATAGTTATTGTTTCTTAATTTACATGTAAATATTAATGTGAATGATTGAAGATCGATACAAAATATGGTTGTAAGAATAAATAATAAATCAACTCATTATTACGAAAGTAACGATGCTACCAACATTGTCAAAAAAAAAAAATGATAAAAAAATCATGGGATTGAAATCAATAATGATCCACAACTTCAACCAATGATATCAAGAGCGTGAGACCAAAATAATAGTACGATAGGCCATGATATGGAACTCATCATATCATAATAGGCCATTGGATTCACACAATTATCATGAGATGGCACACACGAGTCTTACCACTCTTATTAGCTGTTTTTAAGGGATTCATCTAGAAAAGTCAAGCCTAAATCCAAGTGGGATTCCTCAAATGTATATTTTCTTGCATGAGAATGTTCAATATTCCTCATCCTTATTCTATAGAAATTGAGTGCTACATGATCATTACCAACCAATAATGTCACATAAATAATTGTGCAACGGTGATAAGGTACAATTTGGTCTCTTATTTCAGACTAAACCTGAATTTTCTATGTCTACCCATCATCTGTATTGAATTGCACATGTAATTTATATCAAAGGAGTTTCATTATATTTATTTCTAGAATTTATAAAGGATATATTATCAAAAGGTTATGTTACAATAACATATCATTTACAATATGTTGATTAACCTTGAAATTCCTATTGATGAAGCCATCTTTTTAGATGATAAAAAAATTCAATTATATTAACTTTTTTTCTTTCATCCCCCATTAATTTTTCAAAAGAAACTATTAATGCCTATAATTAAAATCAATCATTTGAAGAAAAATCTCCATTCTAGTCATCTGCATGATACCCTCTCACCACAACCTTCCTATATAATATAATAATATATATAATATTTAAGAATTGGGAGAAAGGTTTTATCATATGGATCCTACAATCCCTTCTAGTGTTTACCATATCCCATAGGTGGTTGATATTTTTGAAATATGTCATTAGATAGTGACTACTTCGATAAGTGGAGGGAATATAATTATGAGGTGGTCAAAGAATGTTTCATGATCATATAGAGTATGTCATTCTTCTCATAGACCTATAAATATGTGTGAATGAAGAAATTATCATTAAAGTTTATAGACTCCTAATAGAGATGCATTAGAAAAATAAGAGAGGAAAGAAGCCACTCCTGCCAATAAAATTTTTTTCCTTGAACATGGGAAGTACCTTGAAGATAATAATGGGGTAAAAAGGGATAGATTATCATCCCCTTGAATGAAGTGGATTACCATCTTATAGAGTATATTTCATGTGAGAGTACATTCAGTGTATTTCGCCTGATATACAAGCTAAGGGACCAATCATACCAAGATATTGCAAAAAATCTCAGTGTACCATATTTTATATGAAATAATTCAATTTTATAAGTTTAAAAGTAAATGGAAACTGAAAGTATGATTTCATCATGGACTCAACCAGCTAATAATCTACCATGCGCTAAGACAATTCACAACACATATTACCATGAATTGTTGGGGACATGGAAAAGAAGACCTTCCTAGAAAACCAAGAGGCTATGAGAGGAAAATATTTCATAGAAATAGGAAACGAAAAAACTGAAAATCTTGCAACCCTCTAAGAAAAATTCAAAAAAAAAAATTAATTGAAAATTATTTAGCTTCCACCTTGATCACATTAAGGAAATCTATAAAGAAAAAAAGAGCTTATTCTTGTGTCCCAAAATATACAAAAAAAACAGGACTAATTACAAAGGAACCTGTAAGAAATAGTGACATCCTCCATTGCAATGGTACAGATTAAGGATTCACACACACTATAAAAGAACCTGCAACAAAGGAGGTAGTACATGAGCTAAAAAAAATGCGCTAGATAGGCCAATATCACATCGTAACAACAAGTAATCCAAGCCTATGTACAATTGATTTATAATTTGTTGGAATAGTAGTATTTGGTATTCATGTCAATAGGATCATGGTGTTGCTTGTCATGTGCATATGTGTTTGTCTTGGTGGTTGTAGTGGTTGACATTGATGTCAACAATATGATGATACTCATGTTGGTTTGTGTTGACATGTGTTGGAATTAATGTTCCAATGATGAAGGCACACTTGATGGAACACTAATTGTGGTGAGTGATGAAATTGGTTTGTATGATGGCACTACTACATGTGGATTATGCAAATCTACATGTGATGTTGGTGCTTTATGGCACACTAGCTGAGTTCACAACTAGGTCTTCAAGTTATGCATATGAGGATGACTTATTGTACTGATGTGATGTCTTGATGATGGTACTATAAAGGTATTGCAGTTCTGATAGAGGTGTTGCAACTTTTTTAGAGGCTTGATGGAAAGTGGACTTGTTGGCACATTTTCCAACCTTGTTTGTTGGCCTTCTATGTCAACTTGGTAGTGACACTTCTGAGGCAAATTTTATCTACTTGAAAATTTGTGACAGTATATGTCAGAGGTTTAGACGCATGTATAGTAGTTGAAGAAGAGAATCCAATAGGTGTCAGAGGTTCTGAGTTGAAGGAATGATGTTTTCCCTCATCCTTAGCCACAATCATTTTGAGAAAAGCCTATGAGAGTGACCAAAAGGCATCAATCGCTGGGAGATAAGCCTATGGGAGTAGTTGTAGGTTTAGTCGCATGGATTTAGTGCTATGGAAGTGATTGAAGGATTTTACGAGATTTTCTCCACATTACTCGCACTCATCGGAAGATAATTAGCTTGGAAATTCCCAGAGGCTTCTAGAATTGTTTGAAAAAGTTGAAAATGGCTTGAAAAGGTACTCTCATGATGTGAATGCATTTAGTGGACAAGTAGTGACCTTAGTGGATTGATTTGGTCTAATTTTTTGATTGATTTGGATTGATGCATCAACTCTGGTCGTGCTCGGGTTTAGATATTGTTAGTGAACATTTCCAAGTATTATTGGTTTGTACAACCACAAGTATCCATTGAGAAGTCTACAAAACATAATATATCTGATTAAAAACATCATAGGTATTATGCTGAAAAAGTCATCAATCAAACTTAGTTATGCCATATCTCCTCTAGGCTCAAAACACATTGCTATAAAACATAATTTTTATTACTCATTCATGCCATATATTATTCCTGAGATAGGAAAAAATTTAGACTTAGAAAAGGAAGAGTTATTTCCACAAGGAATGGTTGAATTAGTGCATAGAACATCCATTAAAATGCCTCAATAATATTAAAATCTATCTCATGAAAAGGGTGGAGAGGCCTCAAAAGGTATCACAATAGTTTGACTTGATATTAGAGGTTTAAGTTCCATAGTCTGCCTAGTGAAAAAGCTTCAATCAACTAGAAAATTAAAACCCAAGTACTCCTCCAAATTTGGCCTTCCTCTATTTTCTGGGTGTCACTACTCAAAGGTTGTAAAGCTTAATGAAAGATAGGATGTTGACATCTAATTTGAGGGAAAATTGGGCCTAAATTTATACAAGTCATGGAAATTTATAGGAGGGGCTACCCTAGCTGATAATGGGAGGGAGCCTACATTCAAATCTTGAAATTCAAATTTAATTTTGGAGCCAAAAACAATTCCTCTTGGAGGTCGACTTAAGTAGGGGACCCAAAAGTAATTTGAATAAAATTATTTTGACCAATTTTGTAAGAAAGGTTGAATGAGATAGCCCCCATCACTAATTTTCAAATACATTTTGCAACAAAAATACAAAAAATAGACTATTCAAAAGGCTACTCTCCACACCATCTTTGATGCTTATTTACCAAATTTGAGGCCTTCAACATTAATCAAACATGTATCCTCAACTGTGGGGATTTATGAGGTATGCCACATAATGTTATAATAACAATGACGTGGAGAATAAATTGATGATGGTCTCATAATCAAGGCCACTATCCTCTACATCCATTTTCCTGAATAGGTGCAAGGAGTCTAGGGCTTCCGAGGGATTCTTCTTAGTTGGAGCTTCTAATAAATGAAAATTAGACAAATATGAAGTGCTTTAAAGGACTGATGTCAGCATCTATGACAACACCATTCAAAAATCTCTCGCTTTATGATTTTTGGAAACACATATAGTCCCCTTGCGATAAATTCTCCCCCTAACTTCATTCTCCTGATCTTCTCCTAGTTTCTCTCCCTCTTTGGCATCAATGGAAAAGGGTTACTCCCTCTGATGAAATATCTTCCCTTTTTTTCCTGTAATATATTTCTTTTATCCCCATACATGATAAGACTTTCACGACCCACCATAGTTGATTCATCCTATCAATATGCATTACTGGAAAGTTTTACCATGAAACTTTTTGTATTTTTATCCTACTGCTCCATAAAGTTGAAAAATATTCTTGATCTGTCAACTTCTTCTTGTATGTCATCTAAAAACCTACTAAAAGATATATATTCAAATATTCAACCACTACTTCTTAGACTCCCCCTCTTCATCTTTCATAGGACAGGGAGTCATCACAGGGGGTTTCTTAATAATAATGTATGAACTAGCTATGCAACTGGATCACCCTAAACATTCACACCTTCCATTGTAGATTCATCATGACTTTGCAACTTCATAAATACTAAGAGTATGGCTGCTGAGACTTTCTCATTTTCTTGATATTTTTTCTTTTTTTTCTTCTCCAGACCTTCTTGTACCTAATATTAGAGTTTCCTTCATGGTATATTTCATGATGTATCTACAATCACGAGCTATAATTCCATATTTATGGAATTTGAAGCACTATATATGGTACTTTAATGACGAAGTAATTGAAATATTAATTCTAAAGGAAAATTCCTTTTGAAACTGTACTATAATCCCACAAACTAGCTTCTATGGTTGTGATAATGTATGCAATCCATAGCAATATTCCCTAAGTTATAACATGATAAAAAAATACCATTAAATATACTAGGGTACTTGGAGGAGATGCTTTGCCTTGATGATATTATGTAGAAATTATTCCTTAGAGGAGGTACAACCCTTTATTAATCCTTCTCTTTGGTTACTTCAACATCACTACTCGGAGTAACAACATTTCCACCTTTCTTCTATTATTCACCTTGAATTGACCTTTCAATGATCTTTTTATCAATATTCTCATCAATTTTTCTTTTTGGGGGCTTGGAGCTTGTGCCTTCATTGCATGTGGATTCATCTTCTTCTTCCATATTCAATCGAGAAATGACATTATTCTTCCTTTTTCAATCCAATAATTTCTCCTTCTTCCATTTCTTAAGTTTTTCTATTTTAATTGGGGAAGTGCCAAGCTCTCTTTTCATTTGAACAGTATCTTCCTAAATCTATCTTTTCAAAACATTTCTTCTTTCTTTTGCATCCTCTACTTGCAGTTTTAGAAGCGCGGCCTTTTCTCAGTGTTGATTTGTTAAAATATTACATTTCTTCCATATTTATTTTACTTTCCTTTTTGATCCTCTTTATTTATTTTTTCTAGAGATGCATCAAGTTCCTTTTCCTTTTTACAAACTTCTACTACCTAATACTGAACAAAATATTCTAACTAGCTTGTTAAGTTTTTCTCTTTCTTTTCAACTTCTTGCACTTGAATTATTAGAAGAGAAAATTCTTCTTTGAGTATCTAATTTTGATTCATTTATTTATTACGATAACTTAAGGAATTGATAGTCTCTTATTCTTCATCTACTTCACCCGAATCATAGTCATCATCATCATATTTATCTGAACCTACATGCTTCTTTGAGTGGAGATGATGGAGCTTCATCCAATGAATTTTGGATGATAAGTATTGATCAAATTTAGATATTACAGTGTCTGGCAGAGCATTAAGAATTCCATTCACGAATTTTGTATTGAACCTTCTAGATTCATTACTAGATGTGTCTCCAAAAACAACAAAATTCCATACATTGTATCCATGAGCTTTCACATATTCTTCCATTATGGATTCCCATATTTCATATCTAGCATAATCGAACTCAAGTGCTAGATAACCAACTTGAATATCATCATTAGTTGTAACAGATTCAGAGATTATTGTAATACTACAGACTTCCTTTGATCATTTGGATTTTTTCTTCGTTGACTTTCCCATCTCCGCACTTCCAAGATCTTCCTTCAAACTATTATGCTATAACTGAAGAAACCTACTCTGATACCAATTATTGGAAATGCTGAGAGAGGGGTGAATTAGTATTTCACTTTAATCGGTTAATTTTAATTTAACAAATCATTGATTGCCATTAGAATTATATTAAAAAAAAGTTATAATAGCATCATGTGAATAGATAAAAATACCATTAAACAATATACAACATCTAAGAGAGTAACCATGAGATATTTTAGGTGGAAACCCTTCTAGGACAAAAACTACTTAATGCTTCTTAATATAGGTCTTCAAAATTTACATCAATAGGAAGCTCCAACTACTAATATTTTCAGCATCATTGAAGGAGACTCCAAACCCCTCATTTACAGGGTCCAACCTGAAGTACATTCCAATAACCTAATTTACAAGCCCTAGCTGTAAGGGTGCTCCAACAACCTAGTTTAGCAGCTCTAACTATAAGGATGCCGGTTTTATCAATTCCAACTGAAAGGATGCTATGACACTTTGCATAGGCTACAAATTTCCCTAGCACCACTCTATTTCCCTCAACTGTTCTCAAGCCCTAACCTGAAGGAGACTCCAATCTTCTACCTTGCCCCACCCTGCCACCCTACTCAGAAAGCAGATCATGTTTCACAAAATTTATAATTCATCCATATATCTTTCTCTATTCATTCATAACAACATAAAAATAACTCTCTACATATCAATAGTGTCAAACCAAATACCTCTTTTCAATACCAGCCTCTTCTTAACAAATCAAACCTTATATTTGCAATACATCAACACTATCAAATGTTTCTTTTCTCATAAATAATAACATCAAGATACCTCTTTGAATATTAGTATCATTAAACCAAATACCTCTTTCCAATACAAGATTACACTCCACAAATCAAGCCTTATCTTTTTAATATATCAACACTGCCAAATGTATTTCCACTCACAAAGAACATCATCAAACTACCTTGCAACATAAATTCTCTTACTGTGAGTCCTCTAGGAGCATCAAAAACTATACTTCTTTAGACATCCATAACAATAAATTCAATTATTGGTACGATAAGACAAACCTTAACGCTTCATTCAACCTTTTAAAACAAGTGTTAGTTGATATACTTCAGCGATATTTTGCGCTGATAAATGATCGTAATAATAGTAGAATAAATATCTCAACATTACATGACATTGTATCCACATATTATGAATTCAAACAAATCAATACAACCTCTTTATGTTAATGTAATATTTAGATGAACAATAATGATTTCGCATGATTTAGAACTTCCTTACATTAATCAACAATTTCTAACTCTCTAATACAAAACAATATTTATTTTAACATAACTCAAACTCAAGTTTATTGATTACAAAGCATGTACCACTATTGAATATACCTGCAATGAGTGCCACTTTTAGGTCTGCAGATGTGTTATCTTGTCCTAAGGTTTCAATACACTAGTGCTTCTTCCCTAAACATAGAGTTGTCACTACTGGAGTAAAGTCTATTAATGGTTGATAAATTAATATTCATATACTCTTAATCAAGTATTAATTGATTAATGATATTTTAGTTATCGAGGCATAAGTGGTATGAAAAAATTGATCTTAGAAGACGTTTTGAAGCATCAAAAATTAAAAATGAAGGTCTGTTGCAAATATTGCCACCAGGGTGCGATTATAAAAATTCATGGAGACTTATATTATCTTCCTATGAACAATGGTTGGGCCTTCCTTAAAACTGGTTTTTATACATTCCCTTAATAGCTCAGATTAGGGGTTATACAAGTTGCTTCAAAATTCCAAAAAAAACAATCTCAATGATCACAGTTCTAGGAACACAAAAGTTAAAACATGTCATAGAGATATGATTCAGTATGCCTCATATCACTGAGAATAAGCATAATAATTGTGAGTATTCCCTTATCACATTCCTTGCATGTCTTAGAAATACATACTCTTAGTTCCTTGGCTCATCCACAAAAGGTATTGAGATAAAGCCTAAAAAATGACGTTGTGCTATGGCATTGATAGACCAAATCCTAGTGCTTGGAAACTTTGTAATTTCCTCAAAAAAATAATCAGAACACTCATAAGAAGGGCTCGGATTGGGGCTTCTCATATATGCCTCAAAACTTGACTTAAAACTAGAACAAGGATGTATTAGGGCTACTCACATTATGGCTTAGATGTTCTTAGTGAGAATTATGAATAATTAGTGTTTTTTACAACCACAATTATCCCTTTAGAAGTTCACAAAATATGATAGATTTGGTTAAAATTTTTGATGGGTACTATGTTGAAAAAGTCATAAATGAAACTTAGTTAGGCCATGTATCTCCTCTAGGTCTTAAATACAATTCTATATAATATAATTTGTATGTCTCATTCATGCCACATAGTAATCCTTAAATAGGTCGAAATTTAGACTTATAAAAGGTTGAATTCTTGCTATAAGTAAGGGTTGAATCTATACACAAAACCTCCACAAAAATGACTCAGGAAAAAACAAATATTTCTTAGAAAAAGGGCCAAGAGGCCTGAGAAGGTGTCACAATAATTTGAATCAAGATCAAATGTATGATTTCCACTACCTATCCACGAAATCCCTTAAATCAAATAGAAAAATAAAACTAAAGTACTCCTCCAAATTTGACTTTCTTCTGCCTGCTTGGCATGACTACTTAAAGTTTGCAAATCATCATGAAATATGGGGCATTGAGTTAAAATTTCAAGGAAAATTAGGCCAAAATTTATACAGGATGAGGATGCTTCTATGAGGGGTTATTTGACTTGATAATGGAAGGGAACCGACCTTCAAATTTAATTTTGGAGCCAAAATTAATTCTTCTTAGAGGTCCAATTAACGATGAAACCCAAAAATAATTTGAATCAGATTCTCTTGACCATTTCTGTAAGAAAGTTTGAATGATATATGGCCCATCGTTAATTTTTAAACACTTTTCGAAACAAAATGCCACAAATAGACCAATAGAAAGGTGTCTTGCCACATCATCTTTGCGGCTTATTGACCAACTTTTTGGGCTTCAACTTTAAACGAGCATATCTCCTCAACCGTAAGGAGTGATGAGGCATTCCAAATACATTCATAATCAACATGACATGGAGAATCAATTGATGTTGGTCTCATAATCAAAGTCACTATCCTCCACATCGATTTTTTGGAACAAGTGTGAGGGAATTCCCAGGGCTTCTTGTCATTTGGAGCTTCTAATCAATGCGAAATAGACAAATATTAAGAGTGTTCAAGGACTGGCATCAATGAAAACACCATTCAATAGGAATACTATGTCATAACTATATGGAAACTCTTAAATTAAATACCTCTCCACAATGAGAAGATATAAAAAAATTATACAATTCTCACTATGGTATATTTTCACACAAAATCTATTATATAAATAAACTTTATAAGTATTTTCTCCATTTTCATAGCCATCAACTCAAGATATAAAAAAAGAAATTCCAACCATTCTCCTCTGTTTTTTTCCACCATTAATTTCCACTCTCCAATGAATATTATTTCCATAATTATGCTATGTTATTGTAATTTCAATTTATAAAAAATAAAATAAGGAAATTTGTAATTTGGTATTAGGTAACTAGATCTAAATGAAAAAAAAATAATTATAAGTAATAACCAATTTTAAGGTCAAGGCCAAGCCTATGAAGGCATACATACTCTACTCTCTCTAGATATGAACTTGTAAACACTTAAGAGTAAACACATTCTCTTAACCATTAAACTCACTCAAGCTGTATAAGATTAATAAATTAATATATAATTACAAATAACCCACGTAGCAAGAGCTTTTTGGCGATTGAGTTTTATTTTAAAATATGAGTTTGTAGAGATCACATGTAGATGAGCCTCTCAAAAATAACTCTAGCAACTATGATTGTACAGTTCTTGTAAAGGTTTTCTTTAGAAACACATATATTATTACAAAAAAAATAAAAAATAAAAAATGTAATCAAATTTATCAAATTTCATATTATATTAAATTTTTTAATTAATTTATTTTTGTTTATAAAATATTATAATAAATAAATATTTCCTTATTTATAAAGAATTATAACAAATACATTTCTTTAATGTATTTAATTATAACTACCCTTTTAAGTTCAAAAACCATTATACCCCACCTTATAATATGGGATAGATTCCCAATAATTCATTTCAATTAATAATAGTAACTAAAAATACAGTGTTATAAGGCACTTATTGAATAAAACTTGTTACATAATTAACAATTTTCTATTTATCAGTGCACCTTATTTTAATAATCCATAATCCTCTACTTATAAAATGAACCATGGGAGAAAACTAATTTATGACGCTGCTTTAATTTTGTTAATGATAACATTTAATTAGGGAAGAAATAATAAAATACATTTAAAGAAAGGAGGTAACTATAAAGTACGAAATGAATGTTTCCAAAAAATGTTAATAATAATTAGGTCGATAAGCCTTTTCTTTTGAATCAACTCTTTTTAATTTCATCAACCATTTCATTCTCCTAATGACACATGTTCAGAAGTTAGCGGTTTTCATTTTAATCCATCCACCTTCTACCATTTTCCATGTGTCCAACTAAAATCATATTTTCTGTGCATGCATGATTTTTCTTTTATTATGTGGTTAGACCATTGGGACTGAGAACTTAATAGGATATTGGGTATTCAGGATCCGTCCACCTTCTACCATTTTCCATCTGTTGATCTTCCGTGCATGCAGGATTTTTCTTTTATTATGCAATTAGACCAATGGGACTCAGAACTTAATGGGATATTGGGTATTCGAGATCCTTGCTATTCGATTGATTAATTTTTTTATGGTGCCCTGTATATTCAGCCTCATTGCACAAGAATGTTAAATGAGAATGCCAGCACAGGAATGTTGAATGAGAGAAGCGATGTCTACACTTTGGTGTACTTATCATGGATATTTATTTTTGGAAGAAGCCCTGTTGATTATGGCAGACATGCTGGGGAGGTTAGAATATACAGTTCCCTTCAATCTATTGCTAAATTTCTTCAGTACTTTCATTTAACAGAGACATATCTTTAAGGTCTTCAATTTATTAGTGAATTTCTTCATTATTTTCATTTAAATTAATAGAAGCATAACTTTAAGGTCTAAAAGAGGAATGAAACTTTTTGAATACAAACATTTGCAGGTGAACTTTGTAGAATAGCTGAAAATGATGGTGGGGAGCCGAAGGTCTAAGGAAGTGGTAGATCCATTGCTTGAGGTTAAACCATCATCCAAGGTATTGGAACGAGCATTGTTGGTATTACTACATTGCGTGGATCCAGATGCTCACAAGAGGCAAAAGATGGGCCATGTCATACACGTGCTGGAGGCAGACGAATTCCCCTTTCTTGATGTATGTTTTTTCTTTGAAACCGTAACCATTGTCACCATAGAGTATCAATAAAAGTATCAATTTATGTTTATATATTAATGAGAAAAGTATCAGTTACAGTGTTTGTTTATATATAAAATAGTTGATATATATTTATACATAGATATTTAAATGGTGTATACAGTATATCTATACTCTGTTTACTTGTATTAATATTTTGTTTCTTTATGCTTATTATTGTCATTGTAGGCATGCCATAGTAATATAATCTAAAACTTTGCTTTTCCAGGATAATCGCTTAGGGCATGAGGCACTATAGTAATATAATTTGAAACTTGGATTTTACAATATTGTCACCTAGGGCTTGAATCCAGCTAATGACAGAATCTTGAACCCAAACGGTGACTACACTAGTGAAGGTGAAGTCATCAGCCCCAGTCATATAACGTGGCGGAGATTCTGATAAAGATCATGGGATTTTTTATTAATTTCGCCACAGATTCTGTTGGGCCTGTGTGCCTCTGCTCCCTCAAGTAGACCTAGACCGTTTGTTGATCATATCCAGCTCATATATTATATCATAATTATGGCACTCATTTTTTATTTGAAGGCCTTGTAACATGTGGCTGACTACTGAGAGCACTTAGAATCTCTTTATTTTAGTGTTTATCAATGAAATTTTATAGTTATAAAGAAGAATCCTCTCAATTTTTGTCCATTCCTATTGCGGGATAATATTGGCATTGAAATTCACTGAAAAATTCACCCAAGTTTTGCAATTTGGTGGTTGTAGTTTATGAAAAAAATCAATTCGTTTGTAATTGGACACTGCAGTGGGGCTTCCATTGATTATTTACAGTGGTTTTCTGTAATTTATTTAGTAAAAAATACTCTACATGCAATCCATGCTAAGGCCTTTGTCTAAAATTTTAAAGCCTGGAAATAATTTTCCCTTACTCTATGAAATAAGTAATTTCTGTACAAATTCAATTCATTTGTAAATGGTCATTGCAGTGGAGCTTCCATTAATTGTTTACTATGGTTTGCTTTAATTTATTTAGTAACAAATACTCAACATGAAATCCAAGTGAGGCCTTTGTCTAAAATTTTAAATCCTGGACAGAGTTTTCCCTTACTCTATGAAATAAACATATTTAAAGAGAGTATCCAGTTGTTCTTTTCCCTACTAAGTCAATTTCTAGTTATGGATAATGATAATTTTTTTTTAGAATTCATGTTAGGGTTCCTAATGAAGTTGAGATTTTGATGAGTTCTTAGCTGAAACAATTCACTCCCAGCTAGTGAAATTCGACATGTTGAAACATTTCACATATCTACATATTTATTGAGAATGCTATTATTCTAAAATCAAGAATAATTGAAGTAGATGGAATCATATTTGTTTGTATATTTTTCAACTATATTTGCTGAAGAAAAAATAATTTCCATGTTTGACTTTATCAACATAATTATTTCCAGGGTTTACAGGTTAATTGATAATGCAAATTTTCCAAGGGTGTTTAAAGAAATGAGAAAATTATTGCAAACCATATTGTAGTTTGATCAGGCCAATAGGACACGGGACTGGTTTCTTTACAAATATTATATTATTGCAGTTTGATCAGGCCAATAGGACACGTGACTAGTTTCTTTACAAATATTATATTGTTTTTTAGGGTCTATGGTTTTCAAGATATACCTTATGTCTTGTTAGACTTCCCAACTGCTAGGTTTATTTCAGAAAAAATAAATAAATAAATAAATAAATAAAAAAAAAAATAAAAAAAAATAAAATAAAATAAAAATAAAAAAAAAATCATTTCAAGTTTAATAAGTCTTCAAATTTGAAATTCTCTTTCAACTCTATGCACAAAAATGGTGATTTGAAATTCAAATATATTTTAGTGAAATAATTGGCAATCACTAAAATGTCCTAGAATATTTTCTTTGAAAAGGTTTATTTCAGAAAAAAAAAATCATTTCAAGTTTAACAAGTCTTCAAATTTGAAATTCTCTTTCAAATCTGTGCACAAAAATGGTGATTTGAAATAAAAATATATTTTAGTGAAATAATTGGCAATCACCAAAATGAATTACAAATGGTAAGCCTAAGAGCAAAAAGCTTGTCATGGAAACCCATCAAAGTGAATCAGGAACAGAGGAGCTACTGCCAGTTGCTGCAGAGGAGAAAATCCTATTATTATAGGAGAAGAAATTATTCCTGACGGAGATTTAGGTAATGGAAAAACCCCAGGTGGTGGTGATGGCACCATACCAATCGATGTTGTTGTTGACGGTGGTCCCGTAAAATTAGGCATTCCTTCTATACCTGCAATCAAATTTAAAAATCCATGATCAAAGTCGATAAATTAATTCATAAGCTTTAGAAAATAATTAAAGTCCAGCCAAAAACCAAAGAAACGCTGAAATAGGGGTTGGATTGCACATCCCACCTGGGCATTATGGCTAAAGCCAAGTAAAGAAGCTGCAAATCAACACATTACAAAAAAAAATGACACATTAGCAATGTTTTTCTAAACAACCAAATAATGGTGGACTACAAACTCTGAATGAATACTAAATATTTACCATTTATGTTTTAAGATAAATAATCCAAGATTTTAGAAACCTAAAGGAAAGCAAACTAGAAGAACTAGCAGAGGAACTTACGAAGTGAGGATTGTGCCATTGAGAAAACCGCTTCAAGAACAAGTTGTAACATTGCATCCACCACTTGTAGGTTGTGTGGTGGCGTTTCCAAGCATGATATTGCTCTTTTTTGCATTGCATACTGGAGCAAGATGCTGCGAGAGGCGATGGAGCACAATACAGGCTACATTTTCGCAAGAAGGTTAGCTCAAAAGCATAATTTCTTAAACAAACATATTTAGATTGAAAATTCTATTGAAGACATCAGAAAATGACATCTTACTTCAAGTTCTCTGGTCCACAGCTTCACTGTACACAATGTCTTGCAGTGTTAGTGTAGCTCCCATTGGTAACAAGGAAGTGAGAATCTGAGGAATATTTTGGTATGCTTAATGTACAAGCTGCAAGAGTGAAGAAGAACCTTTGTAAGAGCTTGCAAAACCTTAATAAAAGAGAGATTACAACTCTAGGAGCATATTTCCAAAGTCAGAAGTTCGAAACTAGTGGTTTACTATTGGAAAAAGAAAAAAAACTTTGCTATTTTGCAAGGGACAGGAGAAGATTTTGCAAAAATTGTTAGCAAACTCAAGTTTATGTTTAAAAAATTATTGGAAAAAGATAAAAAGTGTGGCTATTTTGGAAGGGACAGGAGAATATTTTGGACAATTTTTTAGCAAATTCAAGTTTCTGTTTATAAAATTATTGGAAAAAGAAAAAAAACGTGGCTATTTTGCAAGGGACAGGAGAAGATTTTGGACAAATTGTTAGCAAATTCAAGTTATTGTTTATAAAATAAGTTGTTCAACATCACACCTGAATGAATATGCCGCATTCTCTACAATAAGTAAACAACGTTTAAATTCATAACATTAATGTTGGGAATATAGACCTAAATTTTTCCATATCACCGGGCATGAAACACATAAAGATGTGGGAATAAAGGCCTTTACATCAACACAAACAAGAAAAATGGAAAAAAAAATGTTTTGATTCTGAAAAACCAACTCATTGTTTTTACCGAGCTGAGAGATGCCATATATGTGTGAAAATTGTGCAGCATGCTCATTCAATGCACTTACCATCTTTGTTGCACTAATCAATATTACTTTTCAAACCAGGCAGGAAATGATGCTGAAGATGGAGAAAAGAGTCATTGTATTGCTAGCCAGAAGGCTCTAGTTTGGAGTTTATTGACTTTCAAGTGATTTCCCAAGTTCTCTAAAAACATATGCAATTTCTTTTTGTTCCTATAGACATACTTTGAATCCACGTCTTAAAATTTTGTTGAGAGCTCATCATTTGTGTCCATTATAATCTACCACATTCTTGACGGAGAGTGGAGGAAATAAAAATTTGATATTTGTAGTGCCTATAGTGGAGGAAATGAAAATTTGACTAATTTTGTTGAGAGCTCATCATTTGCGTCCATTATAATCTACCACATTCTTGACAGAGAGTGGAGGAAATAAAAATTTGATATTTGTAGTGCCTATAGTGGAGGAAATGAAAATTTGACTAATACTCAGAACTTCGATTATTGATCCATAATCTTAAGGTTTCGTCCATACACTTTAATTGTATGAATTCGATATGTTTATCTTCTAGCCTTTAAATAGGTTTATGTAAAAGCTTTAATTGTATGAATTTGAGATGGTTATCTTCTAGCCTTTAAATAGGTTTATGTAAAAACGATATTTTAATGTATTTCGTGAACATTTTAGATCCAATGCATCTTACATGACTTCATACGCCATTGGTATTGTATACATCCATCGTGATTTTAAATCTATTCTATAGAGAGAAATAAAAAATGGAAAAATAGAAAGAGGTAAATATTCGTTTATCATTAACATCACACAATTCTTACACTCAATCTGTAAAGTGCAGCTCACTTATTTTTGTTCTTAATTCCACTAAATACCTTTTGGTTGCAATTTTCCATCCATGCAAATAGATATGATGTGTATTTTGGTTGCAATTTTCTATCCAAAAAAAATATATATAATGTGTATACATAAATTGCAACCCTACAATAGCTGGCCCCATTTTGACTTAGGTTAACTAGTCATAATTTCAGATGGGTGAGGAAGAGATCAGTGCTAGTAGTACATCATACCTTAATAGGACAGAATCGTCTAATGTTGAAAATATTGTGACTACATTTTTTAGTGGAGTTATTCCCATCTAGGCATAATTCCTTTGTCCTAACATACATACAGATATACTTATAGAAATTTGCAAAAATGTTTTATATAAATATGCTGCAAATTACATTTTATTATCTACATATAAATATCTTGCAGAATTGCAATATGTCCAGTTAAATAAATAGTGGAATCCCACATCTTGTTGCTATATTGTTAGGATAAAGTTAATGTTTTTATTGTCATGTATGATCCAAATTTATGAAAGAAGCTATACTTAAATATGAATGTAATGTCTTTGCATGGTGATTTGGTTCCTAGATGTATATTTTCTACCTTTTGGAATTTGAACTTTTAAACTTTTACAAGAAGACATGCATTCTTAACTATTAGAACCACTCAATATGTATTTAAAATAGGTGTAGTCTAGATAAAATAGTTTTTTTTTTTGTTGTAATCTAGCAATACAATTTTTAACCACATTATAATTTCTTGTTTTTTATAAATGCTTCCGCATGTATAAATGTGTCCTTGACACACTCAATTTTTGTAGATTAAAATATCATCTCATCTATTAATTAGATTACTTTAAAATATGACATAATCAGTTTAATATTTAATATTCCAGCATATTGTTGTAATGACATTCGAGAATGTTTTTGTTAAACTCTAATATAGTTACATATTATAAATCTAAGAAAAAAATACACAAAAAAAACTTAAGTTTGACGTCTCAATTACTATTTTGCTGTTTTATTGTACAACTTTTTTTATTTAATTTTACTGTTTTCTTGTACAACTTTTTTTATTTACATTTTGAGGCAACTGTTAGGATTATTGATTATTGATGTCATGTTCATTACCATTCTGCTCTGCCGGCTTGATCATCAGCTGTGGAGCTGGAAACACCTCTGCATTGGTCCATGGGTTATAAAACGCTCCAATCGACATTCGATTTGCATCCTTTTTAGAAAGCACGCGATGCGACATGATCTTGCATTTTCCATTGGTCATCACCTGCATTATATGCACGCGTAAACCCCATCATTAGTACATAGATTAGTGATATATACACAGAGAAAAAACATTTGATATTGATTATACTTTTGTATATACCTCCAGCTGCTGGCCAATGTCGATAACAATTTCCTGTCGAATGGGTTCGACGTCGAACCAAGTGCCGTCCTGCATGAGTTAATGAGAATCATAGGATGGAAATTAATGGGGGAATTATCTGAAAGAAGTCCCATTCTTGTATCTTTGCCATGGTCAGTTCCCTCTCTTATCAATTCAATGGTTTCTTCATGTCAATCACGAAGATAGCCATCCTTGAAAAATCGAAAACAGAAAAACATAAAGCAGCTACTTGAGCGAGCTGTATATACTCCCAACAGCGGATTCAGACCAACAAGCCATGTTTACGTCTTGAGGATATAATTTCTCTCCCCATACCATGGTCAGGGAGCTAAGGCTATGGTTTCCATACAACAACCATGGTTAACACGTTGACATCAATTTGCAATGCACAAAACATCTAAAATCATTTCCATATCGAACTCCTAAGATACAGACCCTCTAATCATGATGGTGAATGTCATATTTGGGAGATCTTATTCATAGTGATTGAGCTTGAGAAGATTCAATTAGGCTTTAAGTCCTTACTCGTTTATGTTTTGTTTTTCCTGGATCATGTCTAGATATTATTCATGGTGTTTCGTTTTGAGAAGGTTGAATTAAGCAGTATGGTCTTTTTCGGCTTCCTTATCATGTTTTTCCATATGAAGACCTTTTGTTTGCACCAAACCTAGTAATATCCTTAAACTCTACTCTATGACTTGCAAAGAGCTCCTACAAAGAACTCATATGTTGTTTCAAAGATTCATTTATGGTTTTTGAGCCCAAAATAATTCAACAATAACGTAACGAACTTATTTTCTTTCGTTGACGAGAGTCATTGCCTTTAAACTCATAGTTGGTGTGTAGAACCTCCTAATAGTATTTATATCAAATTCAAATACAAAATATTTCTAAATATTTCTTGCGTTAAGGTGGTTTATAGGTGTTGTTCTTAGAAATTAAATTCAATATGTTAAGTTTAGGGTTTAAAAATCAAGTGTTTTTATTCCTTCACAATTTCTTTAAATTGAAAATCATCATTTAAAGATTAATTCACTGTTTCCTTTTACTAACTCTTTCTCTCTAATTTTTTAGATCCATTTGCTACTCAAAAATACAATCATGGTGCTCATATCCCACATGAATAGTAAAAAAACCTTACCATAGTCCTAAGATCAACTCCTACTATGGGAATGCATCACATTCCTAGAGCATGTTTTGTGGATTAGTCATGGTGCTTGTATCCCTTTAATAGGTCAAAGATAGTTATGGTTCAAGACCCCTTCCATCTAGCCACGGTGTGGATATGTTAGGAATATATCTATGTGTATGGCTATTGTGTTAATGAAAATTCAAAAATACTTATATATTTTTCATGTAGTTCAATAATCGAGTAAAATTCTTTGGAAAAGTGGATTGTATGAATACATATTGAAATTCAAGTAAATAAATATTTAACTCAAATGAGAATCATGGTAAACATAAAAAATAGAAAAGAAAGGGACTAGATTACAAATTTGTTTTAAAAAGGGAACTTTAAGCAAGTCCATGTAATTGGAAAATAGAAAAATAAATGCAATAAATTAGAGAATGCATTGTTTAATTTGAAATGAAATGTTTGGTAAATTCTTGATAAAGAGTTATATAAAGAATTTTACAAAATTCATGCAACAGTGTTAAAGTATATAATGAAATTGTTTCATTTCAAAATGGAAAAATATAGTATAATAATATCAAAATTTAACCATGACATAAAAAGAATTGGGAGTACCTTCATTCCAATAATTTTGAAAAAATCTAGATATTGAAATGATCTATATATGACCACATGGGGGTGTTAATACAAGTGCTAGGGTTGCATCAATGAGGGTGCACTCAACACATTTGGATCCTCCTCAGGTTGGCATGGCAAGAAGTATTCAATGTTTGTGTGTTAGCACATGTGCTATCTTGAAGATTTAAAGCACTATTTTAAGAAGATTTAAAGCACTAGTTTATGGAGATGGATGGGTAGAGGTACATGCATATTGTGCTAGGATTCCTTGACCTCCTATTTATTTCTTTGGAGAAAGTTAAATTGTATCCTTTCCCCTTGGTTTTGGAAGTATATTGTATAAAGGGTTATTATGACATGATGCCTACAATTAGAAGTATAATGTGAAGTTAATACTTGTTTCTAAATATAAAATACTTATATTTGCAAATGAAAAAATTTGAATATAAATAGTTGGATAGAAAATACCTTGTCATTATTCTTTTTGATATTTTTAATTTTTTAATTAGATAAATATATTAAAAAATATAAAAAATAAAACACTAAAACTTGTTGTAACATAATTTTAAATTTAAATATCATTATATATACCTGAATTTTTATTTTGTTTTAAATAAAAAATAGAGTAATTATGTTTCAAAATAAAGTTATTGCAACATTACTTTAATTTAAATATAATAATATATACATTATTTTTTACTTTCTTTTAGAATAAAAAATAAAGTAATTATGTTCCAAATGAAACTGATAATGTTGAAAAAAATTTAAAATAAATTTGTAATTTAATAAAATTTATATTTTTATTAATCGTATGTTAAATAAATATGTTTTAAAAAATATTAATTTTAATTACTTAAACTTTGATATCCAATAAATTTATTTATTATTTTGAACTATGATAAGATTTTGAAAGATTTTATTGATATAAGATATGAAATTATCATCACAATATACTAACTAAAATTTTAAGATAACATTTAACTAAAGCTGAATGAGAGAGGAAACTTTATCAAAACATTCCCTACTTATCCATCTATCCATCCTACAAGAATATGAAATGACAAAAACAAGAGTACATGTCAGAGGTCAGGGATAAAATACAAAATTATGAAATTTTGTACTAGTAAACACAAAGCTAAACATATTGATTCGAAGCACATGGATTACGCCATAGATGAAGTACAAAACTCTAAAATAAAACCAACAAGCAGAAGATAATGCGACGTTAGCAGTCTGTAGAGATGTCCGTGCTAAAAACAAGATTTTGGTAATGCTTGCCCGAGAAGTGCAACGATATTCCGATATAGTTGGGCAATGGCAGAGATATCGGATATGTATGCCAATATTGTAAACTTAAAGTATGGGCCGCAGGGAATTCATATAAAAAAATATTTTAATTAATCAATTAATTCATTCAGCCGACCACGGTAACTGTTGTTCGTAGAAAGTGATGGGCTGCTATATGTCTCCCATGCCATCTCGGCATCCGCCAATATATGTAGATTAAGATAATAGAATGCTCTCTGGTTGGTTGGTAACCAGAAATCAGGGCATCTGGTATATCTTTTATTTGTCTGTTGTTTATTGGGAAAAATAAATCAAACCTTGGTAGTGTTACTTTAGTTTTAATTAAAAATAGATTTAATGATTTATCATTGTTGACGTTTTCAATGTAATATATTTAACTATTTTAAATATCGAAAAGAACAATATCTATTCCACCAATTTTTTTCAAATTTTGTCATGATGTAAGAGCTATCACTTCAATTTTTTTAAAGAGGCCAAGAATAAAGTGTGAAAGTCGGTTGAATTTCGCACATGTAAATAAGACTCCAGAAAGCAGCACTTCAATATTTTTTTTAAGAGGCCAAAAATGAATTGTGAAAGTAATTTGAATTTGGTACGCGTAAAAAAGATGAAGTGTGGAAATTACGCATTTATCAAGAGAGCTTTTGCATCTTAGTTGATAAAAAGTTGAATAGTCTAAAATGTGATTTTTTTGAAAGTTTTTATAGTAGTTTTTTTTGGTCTAATTTTTCTAAATTTTGGGAGGAATTTATTGAAAATAAAAGTTTGATTGATAACCTTGCACAATCAAAGTGTTCTAGGGGTTTTTTAGGGTGCTGAATCCATATATACTGTTAAAAAATGAGTTTAAATAACAGAAATATAGATTTTACATCAATTTTTTTCACCGGATTTTGGCACCTGAAACTAAGTCGCACTAAAGACAACTCCATAAAAAATAGAGCAAAAACGTCTCCCACTCTCCGCACCCCATGAGTTGAAGTGCGCAAAAACCTGTTTTGCCCTGAAAATCATGGAAATTCTGGTAATATTTTAAAAAAAACTTACAGGGAATTTTGTAAATCCAAATTATAGCTATCAAATTTCAATATTTTGAGTACCCTAGAGGTTTTTGATGGTGTTGAATCCATTTCTACCATAAAAAATATTATTCAAACATTGTTATTACAAGATTTCTTATTTTTTTTACCCAGCCACTTTTCACCGCCCGGGCAACTCCTCCATCTCGATAGACAACTCCACGTAAAAACGTCTCCCACACTCCGCACCCCGCATGAGTTGACGTGCCCAAAAACCTCAACTCTATTTTACTTCTATATATATATATATATATATATATATATATATATTTGAATTAACATTTTTATTTAGAGAATATGAATCAGACTTGTTGTTGAATAAGTCTATATGCTTCAAGTTATATAAAACTATTTTATTTAACATAGACATCCAAATATTTTATTTATTACTTGAAGAGTGAAAATAAATGAAATATCAATGAACTTAGTTAATAGTTTTTTTTTTTTTTTTTTGAATTTGACTAATTTTATTAAGAACAAATATGGTACATAAGAAAGTACAATCAAGAGAAAAAAAAACACGGCCTACCGGAAATGATTTGATATCAACATCGGTCACCGGAGAGAGAAAAAAGACAAGCGAGGAGCAGCAAGAAGAGACTAGAAAGTAGGAAGGAACCGACTCCTACCCAGAATTGGTAGAGTTTTCCACACGAAGTTTCTTCCCTTTCTTTTTGTTGACTTTAACCCAACCATCCTGGTGAGTATGTGTTGGGACGATTTGAAGACTGGAGTTCTCCAAAAGAGGGGACTCCTTATCTGAATCAGAGGATGCAGACTCATGGCTACGCTTCTAAGTGACGGTGGTATCAGGGGGATGCTCGGGAACATCGGTGGACAAGTTTTCAGTCTGAGGAGCAAGATCTGATTCTGCGTCACTCCCATCATCAACAGAGCTTGAGGAGGTAGAATCTGCAGCAGGCGGCGGGTAGCAAGGAGTCCATTTTTTGGAATTGGACTTTGTATGGTTTCCTTTAGTCTTTTTGTATGCAAGAGTGGGGCAGGAGTTCTGCAGATGCCCTGCTTGGTGGCAGTGACGGCAGCAGAATGCAGTGTTCTCGTAGTCTAAGATCTGAGTCCAAACAAAATCGTCGACCTTGATGATGAATTGATCAGGAAATCCTTTGCTGATATCAACCTCCACGCATATTCTAGCATATGTGTAGAGGCTCTGAAGTGCCCTTTCAAAATCTACAGTGAGAAAGCGTCCCAAGGTATCGCCCATGCGCCTAAACACTTCCAGATGCCAAAGATGGATAGGTAAGTTGGGAAGCCTGATCCAAACAGGAGTTCTGGTGATGGTAGCTGTAGCAGGGTTGAAATCTGGGAACCATGGGGTTAAGAAGAGCCCAGCATTTCCAAAAAACCTGGGACCTTCCTGTAAGGCCTGCTCATAATGCTTGGAGCGATCGAACAATACTATGAAGAATCCTCGTGAGCAGCAATTGACCTGGCATTTGCTGGTCCAGTTTTCGTGGATCCAATCAAATAGATCCTTTGTTCGCGGCCAGAGTCCATTAAATCTGCAAATGATGGCTCTATCTGCATATTTTTGAAGATCTTCTGCGAGAACTGGCAATGGGATCTCAATAGAAGGTACTTCATCCAGTTTTTCAACCAGAAAAGGCTGGGGTTTGGGGGCTGCAGGGGGTTTGGGGTTCTGAGAAAATACAACATTTTTGTAAGAGAGGGTAGGGGCTGAAGAAGACTATCCCACTGCCCCTCCTCTCAAATGAAGGGTGAACACTATGGAATCATTTCTGTTAATGTTGTAAGCAGAGAGGGGAAGAAGATCCTCAAGATGTTTACCTTGGAAAAGAAGTCTCTGGAGTATTGAAGGAATCGTAGTCCGTCATTCCAGATTGAGCTTCAGATTCTGTATCAGATCTGTAGAAGAAACCTAAAGCAAAAGAGTTTTTCCAGAGAGCATCCAGAGTTGGATCTGAAAAGTGGCAGGGTGCTTTTTAATGGCAGAGTTTGCACAGCAACGAGGAGCGGATCTGCTCTTGCGTACATCTCCAAACCTCTGCAAAGAAAGTCTTTGGGGGTGGGAAATGCCTGTATACCAATGCCGGATCTGCATTAGGGCAGCGCTGTCATTTGAACCCATATTTTTAAAACAACTCTGAGAAAAAAGGGGGAAGGTTCGCAGGAAACCCAACAACTCCTGGCCCAGCCGAGGTATGGAGGGGGAAGCAGGAAAGTATTCGCCACCCATAAACTCCACTACAGTCCACAAGTGCTGATCCAAGGGATGCATCTGCCAGAAGTTGCAAACAGAGGCGGAGACAGAGTTTATGTTGAATCCTGCAGAAACTGCCTGTTCGAGGATTGCAGAAAGACCTCGGGGCTGAGAGACTCCTTTGAAATAAATGGAGGCCTCTACAGGCACCGATGGATAGACGCCGTGGATCTTGGCAATAGTGAGGTCTGCATCGTCCTTGGGCTCAGTAAATCACGTGCCCTTTGAAAGAGCATCGACCTCTAGTGAAGAGGCATTCAGTCCATACGGAGGCATCGCTAGGCAAGGGACTATAATGAAAGTCTCCCCATTAAGCTTCCCAATTGGAACAGCAGCGGGGCGTTGATCAGGTTCAGAGGCCCGAACAGCAGAGTCAGTGGGGGCGGCAACAGGACAAGACGAAACCCTAGCCATCTCTCTCTCTTCGCCAACCCTTCTCATATCTCTCGATATTAAAATAAATTATGAACTTAGTTAATAGTTGTTTTACTCTATTTTTAATTTTTTATTTATATGGTTAATGTTATTATTATTTGATTTGACTGGTATTAGTGAACATTATTTATATTATTTTTTGAGGTCATGACATACTTATACATGTCCCTCATACTAGATTTTACAATGAGCCTCTTGGCTTAATTATTTTTAAATATTTTTTAAGGCTGAGGTGAGTGGAGATTTTTCTATTGAGAAAAATTGTATTTGAAGAAATGGATTTCTCTTGTGCCATGCCATAAACTTTGATTCTGCTTGGAGAAAATTACGTGTTTTGGTCTTTAAGAATGAAAATATTTCTACAAGCCCAAGAATTTTGGGATACCCTACCGAACAGTTATGTAGAGTCGAATCAAGAACAATTATCAACCATGAAAAATAATCATAGGAATGTCGCTACAAAACGAAGAAAGAAATAGCACAAAGCCAAATGTTGGATACAAAACTCAGTTGATAACTCTATCTTCGACAAGATAACTGACGCCTCAACAACAAAAAAAGCTTGGGATATTTTCAAAGTTGTGTATCAAGGTAATGATACCATGAATATTGTTAAATTGGAGAGATTGAACTAAAATAGAGAATGTGGATTAGTTCATGACTACAATCATGGGAATACTCAATCATATTAAACTCATTGATGAAACCATTAAAAACCAGAAGATTGTTGAAAAAGTCCTTTGTAGCCTGGCTAAAAAATATGAAATGATTGTAACAATTATTCTAGAATCCAAAGATTTTACAACTTTCTTAGTAGAATAGTCGATTGGATCACTTCTAGCAGACGAAACAAGACTCAACTTGGCAGAAGATTCCATCGAACAAGCTTTAGAAGAGGGAGAGGGAGAGAATATACAAGCAGTAGTAAGCAAGGCAGAGCAAGATAAAAAAATTATCATGCAGCAAAAAAATGGAAACATCGACAAAACCAAACTCAGAGAAGTTTAACATGAAGCAAATCTAATGTACAATGCTATTACTACAAGAAATTCGGGCAATATGAACATGAACGCAGAAAGAAATAGTAAGATAAACAAAGAGGCAATTTCCATCTCTCCAACAATGAAGGAGAATCCTCTGAAAAAATATTTCTTTCTTGCAATATTTACGAAAACACTCACCACAAGGACCTTTGGTTGTTGGATAGCGGCTGCAGCAATCATATGACATGTAAAGAAAAATTCTTTCTTATCTTGACACTTTCATAACATCAAAAGTTACACTTGGAGGACATTCTTGTATTAAACTTGAAGGGAAAGGTATTGTCCCCATTCTTACTAAACAAAATAAGCATAAATACTTTGATGAATTTTATTATGTTCCACATATGAAGCATAACCTCATTAGTGTAAGTCAATTGTTGTAACATGGTTATGATGTAATATTTCAAGGGAACACATGTTATATTTATGACAAACCTCCCAATAGAAGACTGATAGCAAAGGTTGAAAAAATGAATAATAAGATGTTTCAATTAACTCTTGAAGTCAAAATATTTCACCGTCTTTTTCCCGCAATGTGTCAAGAATAGATGAGTCCCCACTATGGCATTCTATGTATGGGCATATTCCATTTAAGAGTCTAATTCAGCTTAAAAAGCATTCAATGGTCATTTGTCTCCCTGCTATGAACGAAAAAATTGTAATTGTGAAATTTGTATTCTAGCAAAGCATAAAAGAGATAGCTTTCTCACATCTTCCTCTAGAGAAAAAGAGCCCTGAGAGCTACTCCATACACATATATGTGGTCAAATGCAAACACAATCCATTGGTCATATTATTTACTTTCTAACTTTAATTGATGATTATAACTGGAATATATGGGTGTATTTTCTCAAAAATAAATCAAAGGCATTCTTAAAGTTCAAAGAATTCAAAGGAGAAGCATAAAAACATAGTGCTAAACCTTTGAAAGTACTCATTTCAAACAGAGGAGGAGAATAAAGTTCTAATGACTTCAAAGATTTTTTTCAACAACAAGGAATCATCATGCAGAGCACAACAAGAAATACTCCACAACATAATGGAGAAGAATAAAGGAAAAATAGGTCAATCATGAACATGGCCAGATGTATGCTACATGAGCAGAAGTTGTCAAATGAATATTGCATTGAAGCAGTTTTGAAAATAGTGTATGTAATCAGTAGATCTCCAAAAACTAGTATCCAAGATGCAATACCTCAAGCAGCATGGGATGGTAAGAAAGTGAATGTATCTCATTTTAAAAAGTTTGGATCAATGGCATTTGCACATGTTCTTGAGCAACTAAGAAACAGGTTTGATGAAATGAGTGAAAGGTGTATTTTCATAGGTTATAGTGAGCAGTTAGAGGAATGAAAACTTTACAATCCAGTTACCAATAAGTTTGTTTTAAGCATAGATGTTAAATTTTTTGAAAATAAATATTTATCTGATCATGCTGATGAAGCTTCAAATCAGAATTTTTATCCACCACAGCCACCAATGTTGTAGGTTCAAGAAGAGCCATACCATTATGTAAATGGTACATCTTCAAGCAATGAATCCACCAGTTGTTCAACATCTTCAAAAGATAATGAGAAAAAAATAAACATAAGAGAAATATATGATTAGGAGCATGAGTTTGACTAGCAGAATATTGTTTCATTTCTTTCATCTAAACTACCCATTTTGAAGAAGTATTCAAAGAAAAAAATTTGGTTGACGCAATTAACCAAGAAATTCTTTCCATAGACAAGAACCACACTTGGGAATTATTTGATATCCTAAGAGACAAAACTAGAATTGATGTAAATTGGGTAGATAAGATCAAGATGAATGAAAAAGGAGAAATTGAGAGACATAAGAGAAGGTTGGTTTCCAAAGTATTATCACAACATTTTGGTGTTGACTATGGTGAAACCTTTGCTCTAGTATTAAGGTTAGATACTGTCAGAACTATTTTATTCACAACACTTCAACACAAATGTAAATACTATAAGCTTGATCTAAAATATGCCTTCCTAAATGGTATATTGTAGGAAGAAGTTTATGTAGAGAATCCTCCTAGTTTTGAAGTTCCAGGAAACGAGCAGAAGGCATAAAAATTGAAGATAACCTTGTATGGTTTTAAACAAGCTCTAAGATTTTGGTACAGTAGCATCGACACTTATCTCATCAAATGTGGTTTTTTCAGAAGCAACAATGAGACAACTTTATATACCAAAACTCATGAAGGTAAAATCCTTCTTGTATGCCTTTACATAGATGATATCCTTTAGACAGATAATATGATGTTAGAATACTTCAAAGAAACAATGAAAATAGAGTTTGATATGACAGATCTAGGGGTCATTAAATAATTCTTAGCCATTGAAATTCACTAATCTTCTAATGGAATTTTTTTTTGTCAACAAAAATATGCCACTGAAATCATCCAAAAGTTTATAATAACCAATAAAAAACCAGTTGATACACCAATTGCTCAAGGGACAATGATGAGAAAATAATATGTAGCACCGACAGTTGATTCCACATTGTATAAAATTCTAGTTGGTAGTTTTTTGTATCTCATTCCAAATTGTGTTTGCAACATGTTTTACCTCTAGGCTTATGCAATCACCAAATATTTATCATTGGAACGTTTCAAAAATGATTTTATGGTATATTGTAAGGACCTTAGACTATGGTTTTTTCTATACACATTTTGATTTTTTTCACTTTCAAGTTATACAGACAACAATTACGTGGGAGTTTAGATGATCACAAAAGAATCAAAGAGTATTATTTTCATCTTTGAACCATTTTGATTTCATGGACATCCAAGAAACAATCAATCATTTCAATAGCTCATCCAGAGGTAGAATATGTAGCATCAAATTCAACATCTTACTAAGCATTATGGTTGAGAAGATTATTGAAATATATTTCAAATTTTTACGAGACAAATCTTATTTACTGTGATAATAATTCAGCAATTTCTCGATCAAAAAATCATGTTTTCAACAGAAAGAGTAAGCACGTTGACACACATTTTAATTTCATCCATGAGATTGTCAATGATGGGGACATATTTCTTGATTTTTGTGGTTCCAAAGACTAGCGTATAGATATTTTCACAAAGCCATTGGGAAAAAATGTATTTTAATTTCAAAGAGAACAATTAGGCATTGTAAGTGCATCTACTTGTAACATTTTAGATTAGGAGGGGATGTTGAGACATTAATCTCACTGTCTGATAGGTATCATAACATTTTATTTTGTTGTTTGCCAAGTGTCATAGACAAATTAGTTTTACTTCAGTTTAGTCAAGTTCTACTCTAACCATTTATTTTTAATGTTTTCAATGTAATCTATTTAACTATTTTTATATTGAGAAGGGAAATATGTGCTCCACGATTTATTCTCAATCTTTGTCAAATCTAAAGCTATGTATACATTAATTGTCCCAATAAATACTACTAAATATATGCAATGAAAAACACATTTTTACAATCAAAACATCACATTTATATTACCACACCATTCTAAACCTAAACCCCATACATATATATATATATATATATATATATATATATATATATATATATATATATATTATTTTAAAAAATCCACAAAATTTTATTGAAACTTTAACTCAAATGGTGTCTCGCATCCCCTTAACTAAAATTTCCAAAAGCCAACATTACCGAGATCCTAATCCCTTTTCATGGAAATTTTCTTGGAATTGTTTTCCTTTTCCTTCCGTCATTTTATTCAAACCATCCAAACCCCAAAATTAGAAGCCAAGTAAATGAAAGTTTTGATCACTCCCTTTGGCATAAATGTTACACTAAATAACATGCACTCATGTGAATATGGAAAGGATAAATGATGCGGGAAAACACGGTGCGAGGTTGAAATGAATGACCGTGTAGTTTTTTACGACAACTAGGGTGGTCGTAACGAAATATAATTTCAAGCTAAAGCACTTGAAAGGGAGACGAAAAAAAGAGATACATTTCCAATTATAGCGCTTGAAAGGAAGGAAAAAATAAACCTACCTTCTTCCCATTCCCACGTCGATATATCGAGATACTCTTGATACTTCAATTTGACTTACAATTCTTCCACAACTTTTAACTTTTAGGATCACGTCACACCACTTGCTCAAACTTTATGTTGGATTCCAACATTGTCTTCACATGGCTAAGAACTTTAAGTAAATGCCTAATAATTAAAATGTGTGAGCACATGCCTAATAACTTATATTTAGATTTCTAATAATTAAGGTACATACATTCTATTTACATGTCTAGTAATTGAGAATCACACATTGAAAAATTATGCAAAAACCATTATTAAAACAAATCCTAAAGTCAAAAGATCATTACACCATAATATGACATATAAATATAATACCTTTCCATAGAATGGTTTTTGGAACAATAATTTGACATCTAGAACAAAGAAAACAATTTAAAAAACCACAAACCATTCGCAAGAACATAAGGTATACCCTAGAATTTTAAAACTTTGTGTGATTCATGACATCAAATGACACATTTACATAAGGTGGATATGAAATAAAATATTACCATGGTTAGGTTTTTTAGTGTAGGTATTAAAATAATTCTCCTATATTATTTTATAGTAGAAACATATAATTTTTTTCATGACGTACTTAAACGTTTCATTGTCGGTATAAAAAAGCTAATGACATGAAGAAACCTATGAAAGGAGTACGTCATAGATTGAGGACTTTTTTTTAAACTCCTTGAGTCTTGCAACTATTGATAGAGATTTTGAAATGGATGCAGACATTGAAAAATGAGATTTTTTTGTCCACAATGGACAAATATAGCCTAGTGATGAAATCATAGGGAATCTACCAAAGGTATGAATGATAGGATGCCATTGCACCTAGAATAAATTTTAAATTATTATTGGGAAGCATCAATAGCAACTTTTGAAATTATTTCCAATATTCCTAATTATAACTTTCCTTTTAACCTTCACTAATTTCCTCAAGTGGATTAATTTCCGCCTATTTAAAGTTTTGGAAGCTCACTCAACAATTGAGAGGACGAATATTAGGTCTTCAATATTAGTGTTTTTTTACCATATTCATTTAAAAAAAAAAACATTACTATAAAAAAAAGAGACGTATTACACAGTTTTATCACATCATTAAGAATTATTTGTGTTTATCTTCTTTGAGAGATGCATTTTGTTAGAACAAATTTTCATTTCTTCTCACTCACCATACGTGTCACATGTCAAGTAACATAGGGGGTACTTTAGGACCCCATCATTCTCGACACATAAAATCTCTAGCACCATTATTGGAAGTCCTTTCTAGTGTTGGTAGGTTACTTGTAGAAATTATATAAAAAATATGTATATTAATGGATTAAATCGGATCATGCAATGTTCTAAATCAAGATACTGAAACCTTCTACAATTACTTCTGCGGAAATTAAACAAGATCGCACAATCACGCCAAGTAAAATAAAGAAGCAAAACAAACCACAACATAGATAATTTCCTAGGGAAAGATTGCTACTCAAAACCCCTCTATCATATATTATATATTCTACAAGGAATCATGAAACAATTACAATGCAATTCTTCTCACAAGAATCTCTTGCACTTTGCCTATCGTCTCACACTGATCCAGACAAAATTGGGCCAAGACTTAGCCAATTCTCATCCTACCTTTAGCTAGCCTTGCTCACATAGTTTATGTGGAATGAAATCCCTATTCAATAGGAATTTCAGCTTTGCTTAACTGCGCTGAGTATCATGGGAAATCCAATGGATATATAGCTGCATCTGGGCAATTTGCTTAAAACACAACTCATAGTTAACATCCCTTTAACCTTTGTCTCAATTGGGTCTTCACTGTAAGTGACATGCATGCAGCTATTAATATTAAATCATCATTTGCATGACAAATCACTGATTATGAATTAAATATGATTTAATTCACTTGATCTCTTATTATTGAAACAAACAGTTACAACTAGTTCAACTAACTTTAACTCGCTTAATTGAGTTAATTGATTACTCATGCATTAAAATCATGCACTTAACTGCAACATGAACTCTAAAGCACATAGAATCACTCTGCATGGCTCACCAACCACTGTCAACTCGAAATTCATGCTCTAAATGAGTTTATCGCACTCAGTTAATTATTACAAGTGATTGTGAGATAATATTACATTTTATTGTCCAATTAATTAAGGGATAATTAAATTAGATACTGCACCAGTTTATTAAATAATTGAATTTCACATTAATTTATCTCTAGGACCCATCACTACATGAATTGTGGTCCCACACTAGTGTAGGTGTTGTCATGTTGTTTCTGGATGCCAATTTCACTATTTTTTGCTGCAAATTTCAACACTCCCTCTCAACAATAAAGGAATCAATCTGTCCTGATCCGGTACCTTGGAATGTCCCTGCATGCCCACATGCAACTCTTTCATGCAACATGCAACTCTTGCATGCAATACTTCCCTAGTGTTGTTCGCACATGCAACTCTTCTCTAGTGTTTCTCGCACATGAAACTCTTGCATGCAACACTTCTCTAGTGTTTCTTGCACATGCAACTATTGCATGCAACACTACTGAAACTAAATAGCCTCCAAACAACTGAATCAGTATAATGCATGTGTCATCAGAATCTTCTGACTACGGCTAGCTACTGCACATGTCTATTGGACTCTGTGCGTTGTTGACATCTACATACATGCAGTCTGCACTACTGCGAACTCTAATTTGTGCTCAAGTATTTTACACCTGTCACTCTAATTTTTGTCCTCTTGACATCTAACTATATCAATCTAACGGAACCTGCTATTATTGTACTATGGGCTCCTCGTAAGTAGGTTTGATCCATGAGACACACCTTCTCAATGAACCCTGCCCAAATTTCTTCGTGGGATTATATTTGCACATCACCCTAGCTCACACCTACAGATATAGCTACATGTACTCTCTCAACCCATATGGTTTCTGCCACTCCATGATCCTCCACATGTGGCTACTCCACATATTGAGATTCATCCTTTGGAACCAAGAGTTCCTCACCTGCATGCAAATAAATCTCCTTCTCAAGGGACTATTGCATGGCTTTCTCATACTTCCCTTTTCTTACTCGCGCACATTGTAATTGTCCTTCCCTGGAAGAATTTTCTAAAAAAGAGATGATTTTAAATCGACGATACCTCCCTTATTCGAGCTCCGATTTGACTGATTGTTTTTTTCAATTTGGGTGCTTTTTTGCAAGGAATCTAAATATGCTATTTGTTTTTGAAATTTTTGCATAAAAATTTTCATATATTCTCTACAAACCCGCACAACCAAACAATTCTTGCTCTGATACCATGTAGAAAATATACAAATAGTATGTATATTAATGGATTCAGTCTAATCATGCAATATTCTAAAGAAAGATACTGAAACCTTATACAATAAATTCTGCAGAAATTAAACATGATCGCACAATCACGCCGAGTAAAAGAAAGAAGAAAATAAAACTACAACATAGATAATTTCTCGATAAAATCTTGCTGGTTAAAACCCCTCTATCATATATTGTATATTCCACAAGGAATCATGAAAAAATTACAATGCAATTCTTCTCATAAGAATCTCCTACACTTTTCTTATCGTCTCACACTGATCCAGAAAACATTAGGCCAACACTTAGCCAATTCTCATCATGTCTTCAGCCTGCCTTGCTCACGCATTTTATGTGGAATGCAATCCCTATTCAATATTAATTTCAACCTTCCTTAACTATGTTGAGTATCATGGGAAATCCTATGGATATATAATTGCATTTGGGAAGTTTGCTAAAAATACAACTGAGAGTTAACATCCCTTTAACCTTTGTCTCAACTGGGTCTCCACTAGAACTAACATGCATGCATCTATTAATAGTAAATAATCAGTTTCATGATAGATCACTGATTGTGAACTAAATATGATTTAATTCACTTGATCTCTCACTAGTGAAACAAACAGTTACAACTAGTTCTACTGACTTTAATTCACTTAACTGACTTAACTGATTACTCATTCATTAAACTCATGCACTTAACTGCAACTTGAACTCTAAAACACATAGAATCACTCTGCATGCCTCACCAACCACCCTCAACTCGAAGTTCATGAGCTAATTGAGTTTATCCCACTCAGTTAACTATTAGAAGTTATAACGAGATAAGATTAATTTTTATTTTTTAAATTAATTAAGGGATAATTAAATTAGACACTGCACCAATTTATTAAATAAATTTAATTTCACAGCAATGTATCGCTAGGACCCATCACTACATGACTTGTGGTCCCGCACTAGTGTAGGTGCTATCAGGTTGTTTCTCAATGCCAATTTCACTGTTTCTTGTTGGAAATTTTAACATTACCTATAAGATTTCCCCCACATTCACATATGAGAACCTATATTTTCAGATGATATTTACTTAGATCATCCTTGTAAGGTAATCCTCATACTAGTACGTGGTAGAGTACTCCATCTAATCAAATGGTTGGGAACATACCAAATATGAATGTGTCTAGGAATCATAACCCCCATCTGAACTAAACAAAGATGTGTCAGTTATGTTATCACTGAATTTACCTAACTTCATGAAGTTGACCAATGATCCCATATTTCACTCTACCACTTAATGTGGCATGTGAATGAAGTTACCTTTTGATATTCTTAAATTTGATGGTAAACTCGGTGAGGATCCTAGAACCACATGATGTTTTTCTACTTATGGTTTTCCTCTGATATGAGAACGAAGGACTCTTCTTGGTGAAGTATTTTTTAGAAATCATTGATTAGACTAGATTCAAAGAGGTATGTTGACAAACACATAGGTAATCATGCTATATTTTCATATCTTTTAAATGGCTTCCTCTTATTTTTCTAGCTCCTAGTTCATCATGCCTTGCGATTGGAGACTCTTTCAAATTTATAACAAACAAACCCATCCAAATCATAGATGACATCCAAAAGTATGGAAGGCATCATATCGTATTTAGGATTTAATTCCATGAAAAAATCCTCTTAAACTTGTCTCTTAAATCACTCCTATCTTTGATTGCAAGGGATTTTCATACCACTATGCTACCAATGGAATAGGAAAACATTTCTAGAGTGAAAAAAAAATTCTAGATATATAAATGATCCAACTACCTTTAAAATATTATCCCATATGCCCATTTTCATCAACCTTTTCAACATGATAAAATTCATAAATCTCAATCTGCTAATGGCATAACTAGATCTTTGAACTAACTAATTTACTTCATCCCCGATTAATTTCATATGGTACCAACCACTATGGTAAATATTATGGAGCTTCTAATTCCAATTATGATTTCATTCATTATGAAAGCCATTATGGATTTAAAAAAAACACACACCTCTAGCACCTCCTATGTATCATCCTACCCCTCTTAGCAATAATGGAGACCACTTTCACAACTAGTGGGACCCCCTATGTACCCACCATGCATTCAAGATCCTTCTCAAGTTTCATTTCTTCACTTAAATGTTGTACTATTTGAGGGATGAACATATACCTCTTATAACCCAAATGCACCTCCCCACGAGGGTAATCCATATAATTTCCTTAGACCCTATTAACTCTAACATGATAGAGTTAATTATGTTTAACCCTCTCAAATATAATATGTTCAATCCTTTGAGAATATGAACATAGATGTCCTTATAAAATAATGAAGTGGAAAGAAAAGTAAAATATAAACTAAGGATAGGGGGCCAACACTCATAACCAAAATATTATGGGAAACCCCCAGTACTACATATAACACTAAACTGTGATGACATAGTCTGACGACCTTCCCCATATTATCGTAGAGGTCAACGAAGATGTCATTTTTTGTAAATTTTGTGCCCATGTTCATCGCAATTATGCCATTTTTTTTTCATGTGTCATAATTACGTCATATATTTTTTAATGCATCGCAGTTGTGTCGAAATAGATATTTCTTCGCAACTAAGACAAACCCATATATTATTCCAATTGAGATGAACACATCTATTTTCAAACTTGCGACAACAATTGTATATATATATATATATATATATATATATATATATATATATATATATATATATATATATATATATATATATATATATATATATATATATATATACATACATATATATACATACATATATATACATACATATATATACATACATATATATACATACATATATATACATACATATATATACATACATATATATACATACATATATATACATACATATATATACATACATATATATACATACATATATATATATATATATATATATATATATATTATTTATATATATGCTTTTTAAAAGACATATATATATAAATAATATGAAATAACACATATACAATATATTTATATATATGTTATATAAAAGTCGTGGTAGGGAGATTATCACAATGTCTAATAACATGACTAAAAATTTTTCCTCCAAATTATTTGGACTAGCGTTGAGCCATTATAATTGGAAAATCAAGAAAATAATAGCCTTTCAAGTCTGATTTAAATTTAAAATCAATTTATTCGGAAAATTTCCTTAGAGAAAATACATAAATATTTATTTGGAAGTTATTCATGAGAGAAAATCCAAAAAAATATTCAAAAATTTTCCTAGAATTGCCTCTAAAACTATACGAGTCTGCCAAAACTACCTTTTGTCATTCTTTTTTAGCATGACCGGTTTTCACAACCCCTTCAATGCCTCTCACTATGGATCAAGCTCCTACAATAATCGATTGCATAACCCATTCCAGACCCCATTATAGATACGGTGGACTTAGTTTACGCATCAGTGAGATAGGCAGTAGCAGTCATTTTCTCTCCAACGCTGTGATAGATCACACCATATTTGTTCCATATAAGTTTAGAGCTACTGATCCTTCCAAATTCAACCACCTACTCACAAATAATGTGTTCCTCCTCTACCCTTAGGAATTATTATTCTTTTAGTCACATAGATTTGGTATACTTTCCTTCTTGTTGTTTAGCATGGAAAATTTTCATAATTTCCCAATCCTATTACTTCAATTCTGGAAAGAGAGCCCAACCTTGTTACTTGTCTTGTTGTAAAGAGGAATAATTACCAAGGAACCTCTACTAAATAGTGACATACTCCACTACAAGTACAGATTAAGGATTCACACACTATAAAAGAACCTACAACAAAGGAAGAAGTACCTTAGCTAATACAAATGCCCAAGATAGGCAAAGATTGCATGATAAAAAAAAGTGATCCAAGCCCATATAAAATTGATCTATAATTTATTGTAATTGTAGTGTTTGGAATTGTTGTCAACAAGATCATGGTGCTTCTTGTCATGTTGATATATGTTTGTCTTGGTGGTCCTAGTGCTTGTCATACATGTCAACAATATGATGATACTCATGTTGGTTTTTGTTGACATGTGTTGGAATTAATGTTCCGATGATGATGGCATGCTTGATGGCACACTCATGATGGTGAGTGATGGCATTGGTTTGGTTGATGACACTACTACATACGATGGTTATGGTTTATGGCACACTAGTTGAATTCACAACTACGTCTTCATTACGTCTTGAGGTTTATGCCTGTGAGGATGACTTATTGTAGTGATGTGATGGCTTGATGATGGTACTATATAGGTACTGCAGGTATGACAGGGGTGTTGCAGATTTTTTATAGGTTTGATGGATAGTGGAGGACTTGTTGGAAAATTTTCTAGCCTTGTTTGTTGGCCTTCTACGTCAACTTGGTAGTCACACTTGGGAGGAATGATTTATATACTTTAGAAAGCGTCAGAGGATATTTCAGAGTTTTGGAAGCATGTACATGAGATGAAGAAGAGAATCCAATAGGTAGAAAAGTTTCTGAGCTAAAGGAATCATCTTTTGCCTCATCCTTAGCCACATTCGTTGGGAGAAAAGCCTATAGAAGCGGTCTGAAGTCCTCAGTCACTAGAAGGTAGGCTTATGGGAGCGGATATAGGTTTAGTCACATGGATTAAATACTATGGAAGTGATTTAAGGATTTGATTTGATTTTCTCCACATTCCTTGGGATGATCAAAATAAAATTATCTTATAAAATCACAGAGGCTTCAAGAATTGTTTGAAAAAGTTGGAAATGGTTTGAAAATGTCCTCTCATGATGAGAATTCATTTAGTGAAAAATTAGTGACCTTAGTGGATTGATTTGGATTTATGCATCAACTCTTCTTGTGTTAGGGTTTAGATATTCCTAGTGAACATTTCCAAGAATTATTGTTTTATACAACCACAATTATTCCTTGAGAAGTCCACAAAATATCATAGATCTGGCTAAAAGCATCATAGGTGTTCTGCTGAAAAAGTCATCAATGAAACTTATTTATGCCATATATCCTCTAGGTCCAAAACAAAATGCTATAAAAGATGATTTTTGTGACTCATTCATGCCACAGATTAGTCTTGAAATAGGCTGAAATTTAGACTTAGAAAAGGTTGAATTATTTCCAGAAGGAATGGTTGAATTAGTGTAGAGGGCCTCCATGAAAATGCCTCAAGAATATAAATATATATCTTAGAAAAATGGTAGAGAGGCCTCAAATTTTTTAACAATAATTAGACTTGATATTATAGGTTTTAGTTCCATAGTCTGCCGATTGAAAAACCTTCAATCAAATAGAAAAATAGAACCCAAGTACTCCTCCAAATTTTACCTTCTTCTGTTTGCTTGGCGTCATTATTCAAAGGCCGCAAGGCTTAATGAAAGATAGGATGTTGAGTTCTAATTTGAGGGAAAATTGGACCCTAATTTATACAATTTGTGGAGGCTTCTAGGAGGGGCTAACATAGTTGATAATAGGAGGGAGTCTACTTTCAAATATTGAACGTCAAATTTAATTTTGGAGCCAAAAAGAATTTCTCTCGGAGGTCGAATTAACAAAGGGACCCAAAAATGATTTGAGTAAATTTCGTTTGACCAATTTTGTAAGAAATTTTGAGTGAGATAGGCCCCATCATTCACTTTAAAATACTTTTTGCAACATAAATTCCAAAAATAAACCAATCAAAATTATACTTTCCACATCATCTTTGAGGCTTCTTGACCAAATTCCTGGGCTTCAACTTTAAATGAGCATATATCCTCAACTGTGGGGATTGATGATGTATGCCACATTTTTTTATAATAAAAATGAAGTGGAGAATCAATTGATGATAGCGTTGTGATCAAATTCACTATCCTCTACATCCATTTTCTTCAACAAGTGAAATGAATTTAGGGCTTCCCATGAATTATTGTTAGTTTAAGCTTCTAATAAATGAAAACTAGCCAAATATTAAGTTCTTTCAAGGACCTATGTTGGCATCGATGACAACACCATTAAAAAATCTCCCCCTTTATCATTGTTGGAAACATACATACTCCCCTTGTGATTACTTCACCACCTAACTTTATGCTCCTGATCTTCTCGTGATTTCTCTCCCCCATTAACATCAATCGAAAATGATTACTCCCTTTGATGAAATATCTTCCTTTTTCTTTCTGCAATAGTTTGTCTTTCTTGCCTAACATTCTATGCCTTTCCTGACCCACCATAGTTGATTCCTCCTATTAGTATGCATTACTAAGAAGATTTATCATGAATCATTCTATAATTCTATCCTACTACTCCATAAATTTGAAAAATATTCCTGATCTATCGACTTGTTCCTGTCTACCATGGGAAAACCCACTAAAAGATATATTGATCTGAAATTACTTGCTACTTAATTTTGTGCTAGTTTGCTTTCAAATATAAGCTTTTCTTCGCATTATTTTACTTATCCTTCATGAGTTTGTTTAAGAGCATGTTATTGGCAAACAATGTACTTAGTGAAATTATGAGTTTTTCATAAGATTAAAAAGCATAATTTTAAATGATAGAATAGAAGCAATAGAAAACATAGAAAGCACATATAACAGAGCTTAATACAAATAATTTTGATAAAGGAGTTCACCCCTCCTAGGCTACAACTCCTTGGTCCAGCTTCATAGTGTGAATTTTGTATTAGCTTCAAGTCTGCTCAAATTGTTGTTACAAGCTTTAGAAACTATTGGAACCTATTCCAGTGAGTTTATAACATCATAATCTCCTAAAAATGACTATTTTTTTGTTGTATTTGGACTCTGGAAGTTCTCGAAATGACCCCAACACTTGTCGGCCCTAGCCTTAAAAAATATTCAAATGTACTAAAACACCTGTAGATCACCTTTTATACATCTAAAACTTGCTTCATTGAGCTTCTAGCATGAAAATTAGCCAGAAATGATTTTTACTGAGCTCAGTTTGGCCGAAAATTGAGTGAGTTATGACCAAAACTAACTTTTCCCCAATTTCTCCTCCAAAATTGGAGAAACTGCTAGTTAAGTTTCTAAATTTGGCATTCTTGCCAAGTTTGATGCTACTCCAAAAATTTTGCCAGTTTAATTATCAGGATTAATTAACATAAGTAGGATTAGCGGCGGATAATATAGGATTAAAGTTTAACCAGGATTTACGTGCTAATGACGTATTAATGTCATTAAGGCACACTTAAACATTAATTAAACTAGTTTATTTCTGCCCGTTTTTCATTTGAACTGGCTCTCGGTCATGCTTTTCTGGTAAAATGGGGAGGGGGTTGGCCAGCGAGGCTGGCCCCCTCCAAGCCCCAATGATTGGGTGATTATAATTCAAATATATGTGGAAGATGGTATGGGTAAGAGCTACCTTGTAGGAGAGATGGCTGAGCGCGCATATGGTAGGCGGGAGGTTAGGGGTTTGAGCCCCAACCCTGCCATATAATTTTGCTCTATGTCATGAATACCTACACTGCTAACTTTGTCCATCCTCCATTCCAGGTCCTTCACCACATTGGTTAGTATGCCTCCATATTTAGCTAACTCCACCGTGGTTGGTTGTTTAAATATATATATATATATATATATATATATATATATATATATATATAATACCACCACCAATAATAATTCGACCAACCTTAGTCCAAATTTGATATGACTTGTCATTCGACCTTCCAACCTGTCCTGCCATTGGGGGGTACGTGGCATGCCACATGGCCCTTCCCCCCTCGCCACCATATAAAATAAAATGCCAATTTAATAAAATTTCACTTATATTTAGGAATAAAAAAATTTCACTTCCTAGTCATCATGGACGAATCTGTTGGTGCCACTTGGCATAGTGTCATTAGTTGTTTTTGGTTGATATTCCTACAAATGCTGATTGTACCTTCCACATCAGCATTGTACCTATTTTTAGAAATTTTTTATCTGTTTTGGAAAATGAACAATAGACGATAACTCAGTCACATGAAATCGGATTTTGATGAAATGAATTGTGCCAGAATCTTGGCAACAAAATCTATCTGGTCGTCTTTATTTGAAGAAATTTCGAGCACTTTCAGATTTTAGCTAAAACTTGAGCCTTAGATCATTCCTTCCCACTAAAAGCCTTTTGGAACCCAAAATATATTATCAATTGTTCAGCAAGTGAGGGTACAACTCCCTCACTTTTCCAAGCTCCAACCTTTTTTACTTTGAAGGATTTTGGCCTTTGAGCCCAACTCTAAGGTATTCAACATTCCCTCTTCTTGAAGTTTTGAGTCTTCTGTCAAGTTTCTCTTGTACTATGTGATGTACCAACTGAATTTTCTCAATGAGCTTTATTTCTTTCTCTATGTCACTATGTCCATATATAGAAATATCCTTCTCAAAGATAAATTCCAATGGCGATCTTGGAAAGCAACCAAAACATGCCTCAAATGGCGATGTATTTGTGGAATAAATATGTTTTTCCTGGTTGTATGCATGTTGTATGTAGTGCAAATGTTCATCCCACAACTTGTGATGCTTGCTGCAATAGCCTCTTAGAAGGTGAATAACAGTCCTATTTACCACCTCTATTTGACCATATGTTTATGGATGAAATGTTGTAATATTCTTTAACTTTGTATCCATCATGTCCCATAATTTTGACCAAAAATTCCCAAAAAATCGAGAATCTCAATCGCTTACAATAAAAGTAGGAAGACCGAAATGGATCCATACATTTTGGAAAAAAAATATTAGTATTTTGTTTAGCTGTGATAGTTATCTTGCATCTCATCAAGATACACATTTTGCTGAACCAATCTACCACAACATACAAGTAATTATGACCTTTCATTGACATATGAAGGCCTCCTACAAAATCCATTGAGATGATCTCCCAAGGATGAGAAGGAACTGGAACTAGTCTGTACAAACCAAGCTTCCTATTTCTAGTCTTACTTGTTGCACATAAAGAACATCCTCTAATAAAATGAGAAACACTTTCATTCATGTGTGTCCAATAACAATACCTTTGCAGATGCGCTACTATCTTGCCTACACTGGAATATCCTGCAATCAATGATGTGTGTGCCTCTCTTATCATATTGTTTCTTTCTCCCTGTGGTATAGATAACTTGCCCAAGTGATACAAAAAATTGTTATGCACATTATAATCTAACTCTTCACTTTGGTTTCCCTTACTCAAGTTCTCATACACATCTTGAAAATCACCATCATTCACATACTGTTAAATGTAACTTTCATGCATAATAGAATTGTGCTTGAGAATAATATTTGAATTTACAATAGGCCTAGAGAGAATATCAGCTACCTTATTTTAGATTCCTTTCTTGGACCTGATAAACAAGTGAAATCGTTGTAGAAAACCCATCCACCTAAGATGTCTCGATTGCTGCAATTTGGACGGTGATTGTAAATACTACAATGGCTAATGGTCGGTATGGATAATCGTATCTTTTCCTATCAAGTAATGCTTCCATTTATTTACACTTTGTACCAATGTATATAACTCTTTATCATATGTAGGATATTTAGTCACATCTCCATTAAAAGTTTCAAAATGAAATGAGATAGGCTTACCATGTTGCATGAGCAGTGCTCCCATAGCATAATCACTTGCATCCATTTGGATCTCAAATGGCTATGTTAGATCTGGAATTTCTAGTACTGGTGATGAAATTATCTTTTGATTTAAAGCATCAAACTCTTTCTGTTGAAAATATCCCCAATGGAAGACTTTCTTTATGCTTGTCAATGCATGTAACGGTACTGCAATGGAAGAAAAATTAGCAATAAATTTCCTCCAATACTATGCTACCCCGAAAACGTTTCTTACCTCGGTAACCGTATTGGGCTTAGGCTAACTTATGTATGTTTTTTCTTTGAAACCGTAACCATTGTTGCCATCCAGTATCAATAAAATTATAAGTTTATGTTTATATATTAATGAGAAAAGTATCAGTTACAGTGTTTGTTTATATATAAACTAGTTGATATATATTTATGCATAGATATTTAAATAGTGTATACAATATATCTATACTCTATTTAATTGTATTAATATTCTGTTTCTTTATGCTTATTATTGTCATTGCAGGCATGCCATAGTAATATAATCTAAGACTTTTCTTTTGCGGGATCATCGCTTAGGGCATGAGGCACCATAGTAATATAATTTGAAACTTGGATTTTACAATATTGTCACCTAGGGCCTGAATCCAGGTAATGACAGAATCTCGAACCCAAACGGTGACAACACTAGTGAAGGTGAAGTCAGCAGCCCCAGTCATAGAACGTGGCGTAGATTGTGATGAATATCATGGGATTTTTTATTAATTTCACCACAGATTCTATTGGGCCTGACGTGCCTCTGCTCCCTCAAGTAGACGTAGACAGTTTGTTGATCATAGCCAGCTCATATATTATATCATAATTATGGCCCTCATTTTTTATTTGAAGGCCTTCTAACATGTGGCTGACTACTGAGAGCACTTAGCATCTCTTTATGTTAGTGTTTACCAATGAAATTTTATAGTTATAAATAATAATCCTCTCAATTTTTGTCCATTCCTATTGCGGGATAATATTGGCATTGAAATTTACTGAAATATTCACCCCAGTTTTGCAATTTAGTGGTTGTAGTTTATGAACAAATTCAATTCGTTTGTAAATGGACACTGCAGTGGAGCTTCCATTGATTGTTTATAGTGGTTTTCTGTAATTTCTTTAGTAAAAAATACTCTACATGCAATCCAAGCTAAGGCCTTTGTCTAAAATTTTAAAGCCTGGAAATGATTTTCCCTTACTATATGAAATAAGTAATTTCTGTACAAATTCAATTCGTTTGTAAATGGGCATTGCAGTGGAACTTCCATCAATTGTTTACTGTGGTTTGCTTTAATTTATTTAGTAACAAATACTAAACATGCAATCCAAGCAAGGCCTTTGTCTAAAATTTTAAATCCTGGACAGAGTTTTCTCTTACTCTATGAAATAAGCATCTTCAAAGAGAGTATACAGTTGTTCTTTTCCCTAATAAGTCAATTTCTAGTTCTGGATAATGAAATTTTTTGTTTAGAAGTCATGTTAGGGTTCCTAATGAAGTTGAGATAGTTTGAGTTAGTCCCAATTTGGTTAATTTTGATGAGTTCTTAGCTGAAACAATTCATTCCCAGCTAGTGAAATTCGACATGTTAAAACATTTCAAATATCTACATATTTATTGAGAATGTTATTATTTTAAAATCAAGAATAATTGAAGTAGATGGAATCATATTTGTTTCTATATTTTTCAATTATATTTTTCGAGGAAAAAATAATTTCCATGTTTGAATTTATCAACAGAATTATTTCCAGGGTTTATAGATTAATTGATAATGTAAATTTTCCAAGGGTGTCTGAAGAAATGAGAAACTTATTGCAAACCATATTGTAGTTTGATCAAGCCAATAGGACACGGGACTGGTTTCTTTACAAATATTATATTATTGCAGTTTGATCAGGCCAATAAGACACAGGACTAGTTTCTCTACAAATATTATATTGTTTTTAGGGTTTATGGTTTTCAAGATATACCTTATGTCTTGTCAGACTTCCCAACTGCTAGGTTTGTTTCCGAAAAAAAAATCATTTTAAGTTTAATAAGTCTTCAAATTTGAAATTCTCTTTCAACTCTATGCACAAAAAAGGTGATTTGAAATTCAAATATATTTTAGTGAAATAATTGGAAATCACCAAAATGTCCTAGAATATTTGCTTTGAAAAGGTTTATTTTAGAAAAAAAAAAAAAAAAAATCATTTCAAGTTTAATAAGTCTTCAAATTTGAAACTCTCTCTCAACTATGTGCACAAAAATGGTGATTTTGAACTCAAATATATTTTAGTGAAATAATTGGCAATCGCCAAAATGAACTACAAATGGTAAACCTAAGAGCAAAAAGCTTGGAATGGAAACCCATCAAAGTGAATCAGGAACAGAGGAGCTACTGCCAGTTGCTGCAGAGGAGAAAATCCTATTATTATAGGAGAATAAATTATTCCTGACGGAGATTTAGGTAATGGAAAAACCCCAGGTGGTGGTGATGGTGCCATACCAATCGATGTTGTTGTCGACGATGGTCCCGTAAAATTAGGCATTCCTTCTATATCTGCAATCAAATTTGAAAATCCAAGATCAAAGTTCGTAACTTAGTTCATAAGCTTTAGAAAATATTTTAAGTCCAGCCAAAAACCAAAGAAATGCGGAAATAGGGGCTGGATTGCACATCCCACCTAGGCATTTTGGCTAAAGCCAAGTAAAGAAGCTGCAAATCAACACATTACAAAAAAAAATGACACATTAGCAATGTTTTTATAAACAACCAAATAATGGTGGACTACAGACTCTGAATGAATATTAAATATTTACCATTTATGTTTTAAGATAAATAATCCAAGATTTTAGAAACCTAAAGGAAAGCAAACTAGAAGAACTAGCAGAGGAGCTTACGAAGTGAGGATTGTGCCACTGAGAAAGGCGCTGCAAGAACAAGTTGTAACATTGCATCCACCACTTTTAGGTTGTGTGGTGGTGTTTCGAAGCATGATATTGCTCTTTTTTGCATTGCATACTAGAGAAAGATGCTGCCAGAGGCGATGGAGCATAATACAGGCTGCCATTTTTGCAAGAAGGTTAGCTAAAAAGATTAATTTCTTAAACAAACATATTTATATTGAAAATTCTATGGAAGACGTCAGAAACTGGCATCTTACTTCAAGTTCTTTGGTCCACAGCTTCACTATACACAATGTCTTGCAGTGTTAGTGTAGCTCCCATTGGCAACAAGGAAGTGAGAATCTGAGGAATATTTTGATATGCTTAATGTACAAGCTGCAAGAGTGAAGAAGAACCTTTGTAAGAGCTTGCAAAACCTTAATAAAAGAGAGATTACAACTCTAGGAGCATATTTACAAAGTCAGAAGTTCGAAACTAGCAGTTTACTATTGGAAAAAGAAAAAAAAAATTGCTATTTTGCAAGGGACAGGAGAAGATTTTGGACAAATTGTTAGCAAACTCAAGTTTATGTTTAAAAAATTATTGGAAAAAGAAAAAAAAGTGTGGATATTTTGGAAGGGACAAGAGAAGATTTTGAACAAATTTTTAGCAAGTTCAAGTTTCTGTTTATAAAATTATTGGAAAAAGAAAAAAAACGTGGCTATTTTGCAAGGGACAGGAGAATATTTTGGAAAAATTGTTAGCAAATTCAAGTTCTTGTTTATAAAATAAGTTGTTCAACATCACACCTGAATGAATATGCCACATTCTCTACAGTTATTAAACAACGTTTAAATTGATAACATTAATGTTTGGAATATAGACCTAACTTTTTCCATATCACCAGGTAGGAAACACATAAAGATGTGGGAATAAAGGCATTTACAACAACACAAACAAGCAAAATGGAAAAAACAAGTTTTGATTCTGAAGAACCAACTCATTGTTTTTAGCGAGCCGAGAGATGTCATATATGTGTGAAAATTGTGCAGCATGCTCATTCAATGCACTTACCATCTTTTTTGCACTAATCAGTATTACTTTTCAAACTAGGTAGGAAATGATGCTGAAGATGGAGAAAATAATCATTGTATTGCTAGCTAGAAGGCTGTGGTTTGGAGTTTATTGACTTTCAAGTGATCTTCCATTGGTATTTTATACATCCATCGTGATTTTAAATCTATTCTACAGAGAGAAATAAAAAATGGAAAAATGGAAAGAGGTAAATATTCGTTTATCATTAACATCACACAATTCTTACACTCAATCTGTAAAGTGCATCTCACTTCTTTTTGTTCTTAATTCCACTACATACCTTTTGGTTGCAATTTTCCATCCATGCAAATAGATATGATGTGTATTTTGTTTGCAATTTTCTATCCAAGAAAATATATATAACGTGTATACATAAATTGCAACCCTACAATAGCTGGCCCCATTCTGACTTCCGTTAACGTAGTCATAATTTCATATGGGTGAGGAAGAGATCAGTGCGAGTAGTACATCATACCTGAATAGGACAGAATCCTCTAATGTTGAAAATATTGTGACTATATTTTTTAGTGGAGTTATTCCCATCCAGGCATAATTCCTTTGTCCTAACATACATACATATATACTTGTACAAATTTGCAAAAATGTTTCATATAAATATGCTGCAAATTACATTTTATGATTTGCATATAAATATCTTGCAGAATTGCAATATGCCTAGTTAAATAAATAGTGGAATCCCACATCTTGTTGCTATATAGTTAGGATAAAGTTTATGTTTTTATTGTCATGTATGATTCAAATTTATGAAAGAAGCTATACTTAAATATGAATGTAATGTCTTTGCATGGTGATTTGGTTCCTAGATGTATATTTTCTACCTTTTGGAATTTGAACTTTTAAACTTTTACAAGAAGACATGCATTCTTAACTATTAGAACCACTCAATATGTATTTGAAATAGGTGTAGTCTAGATAAAATAGTTTTTTTTTGTTGTAATCTAGCAATACAATTTTTAACCACATTATAATTTCTTGTTTTTTATAAATGCTTTCGCATGTATAAATGTGTCCTTGACACACTCAATTTTTGTAAATTAAAATATCATTTCATCTATTAATTAGATTACTTTAAAATATGACATAATCAGTTTAGTATTTAATATTCCAGCATATTGTTGTAATGACATTCGAGAATGTTTTTTTTAAACTTTAATATAGTTACATATTATAAATATCAGAAACAAATACACAAAAAAAACTTAAGTTTGACGTCTCAGTTACTATTTTGCTATTTTCTTGAACAACTTTTTTTATTTAAAAATCTTATCGCCTCTCTTTGCACATTTTGAGGCAACTGCTAGTATTATTGATTATTGATGTCATTTTCATTACCATTTTGCTCTACCGACTTGATGATCAGCTGTGGAGCTGGAAACACCTCTGCATTGGTCCATGGGTTATAAAACGCTCCAATCGACATTCAATTTGCATCTTTTTTAGAAAGCACGCGATGCGACATGATCTTGCATTTTCCATTGGTCATCACCTGCATTATATGCATGCGCAAACCCCATCATTAGTACATAGATTAGTGATATATACACAGAGAGAAAAAATTTGATATTGATTATACTTTTGTATATACCTCCAGTTGTTGGCCAATGTCGATAACAATTGCCTGTCGAATGGGTTCGACGTCAAACCAAGTTCCGTCCTGCATGAGTTAATGAGAATCATAGGATGGAAATTAATGCGGGAATTATCCGAAAGAAGTCCCATTCTTGTCAGGCATTTTGTATCTTTGACATGGTCAGTTCCCTCTCTTCTCAATTCAGCGGTTTCTTCATGTCAATCACGGAGACAGCCATCCTTGAAAAATCGAAAACAGAAAAACACAAAGCATTTAGTTGAGCGAGCTGTATATACTCCCAACAACGGATTCAGACCAACAAGCCGTGTTTACATCTTGAGGATATAATGTCTCTCCCTATACCATGGTTAGGAACCTAATGCTATGGTTTCCATACAACAACCATGGTTAACACGTTGACATCGATTTGTAATGCACAAAACATCTAAAATTATTTCCATATCGAACTCCTAAGATACAGAACCTCTAATCATGATGGTGAATGTCATATTTGGGAGATCTTATTCATAGTGATTGAGCTTAAGAAGAGTCAATTAGGCTTTAAGTCTTTACAGCTTTATGTTTTGTTTTTCCTGGATCATGTCTAGATATTATTCATGGTGTTTGGTTTTGAGAAGGTTGAATTAAGGAGTATGGTCTTGGTTGGCTTCCTTATCATGTTTTTCCAAATGAAGACCTTTTTTTTTTCACCAAACCTACTAATATCCTTAAACTCTACTCTATGACTTGCAAAGAGCTCCTACAAAGAACTCATATGTTGTTTCAAAGATTCATTTATGGTTTTTCAGCCCAAAATAATTTAAAAATAACCTAAGGAACTTATTTTCTTTCGTCGATGAGAGTCATTGCCTTTAAACTCATAGTTGGTGTGTAGAATATCCTAATAGTGTTGGCAATATGATGCAGAGTGTTGTGCTTGATGGAAACCCACTTGATAAAGATGATGGCAACCTACTTGATGAAAGTTGTACTTAATGGAAACTGACTTGATATAATAATTAATGATGTAAATCTGATGTGTCTACAGAGCAGCTCAGATGTAATGATGAAAAAAATTCCAGTATGTGCTATACCAATGATGAAAAGTGTGTGTCTCAAGGCATACGCGGGTTTGTCTAGGAGAAGTAGCGTATGCATGCAAGAAAGTACGTGCCAAGTTGTGTATGCTCAATTGCGCTCTAAAAGTGTAAAGCCAGGGGTTACTACCATGATATTGACCGATTGTATTGAGCACTGGATTATCTATTTGACCCCGTCTAGGAATACCATCGGAAGAGGTGTGGTCTTGGCTCATGGTATTGATAAAGGGTAAACCTATATAAGGAGAAGAAAATCTTTGTGCAAAGGGTGTGCATGTGTCTGGGCTTTAATGAATACTTCACTCTAAAGTTTATTTGTATGGTTGAACTCTGTTCTTAATCAATAGAACTGAATCTATGATGCACCCATGAATATGATGAAGGTTCAAAATCTCTATATCTGGAAATGATGAATCTCTAGGATGATCTGAAAAGAAGTATTGAAGACCTGGCACAAATATATTGAAGATATTGAAGAAATCTGGGTAAGTCCATAGATCTGATCTGTTCTGCAAAGTTTATCTTTTATAGATCTATACGCATGTTCGTTTCATGAAAAGCGCGTATATACGCGGATCTGTTTAAACAAAGGAGCGTATGGACTGTTAGGGTTTTTCTAAAAAGTGCAAAGATGTATACGCAGGTTGCCTTTATTAAAAGCGCGTATATACGCGAGTCTGTTTGAAGTAAAGCATGTATGCAATTTAAACTGATGGTTGCTCAAAGATGATTGAGATTCTGCATATCTATTCTGAAGTATGGGTTATCTCTGATATTCTGGTTATAGTGGTTTCACTGTTTTGTTTGATGCTCTAGGAAAAGGACGTTTGCTGATAAGTGAAGGATTGTGTTGAAGTTGTTTTGATCCAGTTTGAAAATTGATGAAACGTGGTCTGCAGTGGATCTGAGGGTTGAAGCCTTCAGTCTGAAAGTAGAAGCTATCTGCCAGGAGAGGCTGGTGTTAATAGCAGGGGGTTGTTGCTCCCTTCCAGGAGAGGCTGGTAAACAAGAGCAGGGGGTTGTTGCTCCCTTCCAGGAAAGGCTGGTAAACGAGAGAGGGTTGTAGCCTTCTGCAGGTGGGTGCCTGCGTGCTGGTATGAGTCTGCGCCAGCACATGTTGTAAGAAGTTTTCTTAAATAATAAATATTGAAGACTGAGACGACGGCAACGGTGGTTTTCTCCCAAATTGGGTTTCCACCAAAAAATCCTGGTGTTCATGTGTGATTGATTGTGTGTGATGATTACTCTGTTCTTTCTGCACCTGTTTACTGTTTTCTGAACATTCGAGCAATGAGTAATGAAATGATCAAGTCATGTACAAATTGCATAATTAATTCACCGGATATACGCGAGGTTCTGGTAAAGGATATCACGTATATACGCGAAAGGAATTCAGAAAGCAGCGTATGGGTTTCTAAGGAAATATCAAAGTTTTATTGTTTACAAAGAAATACCGATTCATCCCCCACCCCCCTCCCTGTATTTTTCCCACAATTGGTATCGCAGCTGGGTCCTTCCGACAAAGCTTAGCCGCTAGAAGGAAGATCAAGCAAGATGAGCAATCAAGATGAACAACATTCATCAAGCCTCCACTCTTTAATGGAAGCAATTTAATCTTCCTCGAAAATAAGGATGAGTAAAATGCCTCACTATGGGAGTATGCATGATCCATTGTTGAACAAGGATATCAATATCTAGCCGCAGTACCAACGGATCCGATGGAAAAGAAGAATTATGAAAAAAATGCAAAGGTGGTCAGTGCACTATTGGGAAGTCTAACTGAAACAGAATTTGTCAAGGTTATGCAGCTAAATACAACAAAGGAAATATGGGACAAAATCATCCTAAGTTATGAAGGAGATGCAAAGGTAAAAAGTGCAAAACTCCAAACTCTCAGAATTGAATATGAAAATTTGAAGATGCATAATGATGAGAGTGTTGCTAGTCTCTTCTTACGTCTTGATGATATTGTAAATCGTATGAGAAACATGGGAGAAACAATAACAGAATCTACTTTGGTTGAGAAAATCTTAAGATCACTAATGGAAAAATTTGAGTCAAAAGTTTCTGCTCTTGAAGAAAAACAGGATCCTCAAAATCTTTCTGTCGTACAACTCCATGGCATACTAACTGCTTATGAAATGAGAATAGGAGGACCATATGAAGTCAAATAAGTCATCTTTAGAGCTTCTACAAAATGGAAGGAAGTACAAGAAGCAGAAGGATCAGGATATATCTCAGAAGAAGATGAGGTAAATTTCGTAAAGAAACTTCAACTTGGCACAGGACGATTTAGAGGTAAGCTTCCTTTCAAATGTTTTGATTGTGGAAGAGTTGGTCATTATGCTGCTAAGTGTCCTTATAAAGAAACATCTGCAAAAGGGAAGGAAGTAGAAAGAAGGAATAAGCACCAGTCTAGCACTAAGAAAAGTTACTACACTCATGAAGACAGTGATGGGTTCTCTGATAGTGAGGAAGAATGTGAACAAGAACTTAGACTTCTCATGGAATTTGAATCTAAAGATGAAAAGGATACTTTTGTGGATGCTCTAGAGGACAATGATTTTCTTGAAGAAAACAATCAACTCAAAATTCGCTTAGAAGAATGTAAAATTCTCTTAGAAGAAAGGAAAATTACCATAGAGACTCTAGAAAAGCAGGTTAAAGAAGCGAAGAAACACATTGAGAAATTAGAATGTGAAGTGGTAAGTCAAAGAAAAGAATTTGAGAAAGTAAATACTCTGAATCTTATATTTACTAAAGGATCTGAAACCTTAGATGAGATTATCAAGGTACAACGTTCTCCTCTCATAAAGACGGGTCTTCGATAATTGAGAATCCTCTCGTGCTTCAACACCAAATTATCTAAAATTACATCAGCGCTGGTTTACTACATTCAACCCACTCAAAGAAGGGGAATAAAGAATCTTTACAGGTAAAGCATGATCATCACAATTCAAGGAACACTAATGAATGTCTTTCAAAGAAGCTACAACCAACAAGTAAATTCAAATAGAAGATTTCATGATCGCAAAAATTCTACTTCAATGGACCATGTTTCTTATGTCATACTCTTTAGTCATAAAGATGTTCAATGTGTTGCCTATAAAACCATCATGAAAAGAGAAGCAAGAAAGAAAAGGATTGATATTGGAACAAAGAAGAATAACTATAACAACTTTTCTCCTCTTCAAAATGAAGTTGAATGTGCTTATTGCAATAACTTTGGCCATGACGAATCTGAATGCAGGAGCAAAGTCCAACCCAAAGAGCAGTTTCCTTCAAGCTCCAAAGTGTGGAAAAAGAAGGAATTACAGGTTGAAAATTGTGGCATAGATTTATTTGCAGAAGGTGAATAAAATCAATGGTACATTGATAATGGATGCTCAAAACATATGACAGGTGACAAAGACAAACTTCTTGCATATAGTACGCTAGAAAAGGAAAAGAATGTTACATTTGGAAATGATACTCCTACTGTCATTAAGGGAAAAGGGTCTGTGTTTCTAAAAGAAAAAGTGAAAGCTAATGAATTCATGTATGTGGATGGATTAAAGCATAACTTGTTAAGTGTAAGTCAAATGTGTGATCAAGGAACTAAAGTTGTCTTTAGTTCAAAAGAATGTGTGATACGTGATCTTGATATAGGTAAAGCAATTATCAAAGGTAAAAGAACTCCAAACAACCTATATATATTGAAGAACTGTAAAGAACAATGTTATTTGAGTAAATCTTCAGAAAATTGGCTATGGCATAGAAGGGTGGGGCATTTGAGCTTGTCTCAAATCAAAAAATCAAGCATACTTAAAGCTGTTCGAGATCTTCCCAATATTAATCTACCAGAAAGTATCATATGCAAATCTTGTCAATTTGGTAAGTAGACCAGAGTACTATTTAATGCCAAAGAAGGATCTTCAAGTAAGCCTCTTGAACTCATTCATACTGACATATGTGGACCTATGACGAAAAAGTCACTACGTGGGGAAGAATATTATATCTTATTTATTGATGACTACTCTTGAATGTGTTGGATCGGGCTCATTAAACACAAAGATGAAGCATTTGAAAATTTTCAGATCTTCAAAGCATTGGTAGAAAATGAATTAGATATAAAAATCAAGTGTCTTAGATCTAATCGAGGAGGAGAATATACATCAAATGAATTCTTTGAATTTTTTGAGCAACATGGGATAAAAACACAGTTCTCTGTAGCAGGAACTCCACAACAAAATGGCGTAGCAGAAAGAATGAATAAAACAATTCAACAAATGGCTAGAGCTATGCTTGATGATTCTGGAACTCCTGACATGTTCTGGGGTGAAGCAGCACACGCTAAAGAAACATTCTATACAAGGCACATGTTCGGTAAATAGTGAAAAACTCGATATGAACTCTGCATGGTACTCCTCTCGTGAAGCACTTTAGAGTTTTTGGAAGTAAATGCTTTATCAAAAATAATGATGAAAAGCTTGGCAAGTTTGAACCCAGATTGGATGAAGGAATACTTCTTGGTTACTCATCTACAAGCGGAGCATACAAATGTTACAATAAAAGGCTTCGGAAGATTGTTGAATGTATTGATGTTATTATTGATGAGTCTCCTGCAGCCCCTAAAGAAGAAAAACAAACAGCAGATGAAGATGATGGTGACTATTGTCCTTCTACATCAAATAGAAATGATATAGACAAGTGGATCCAATGAAGAACCCGAAGATGATTTATCTGAAAAGGCTCCTTCCAGATATGTTCAAAAGAATCATCCAGAATCTCATATTTTGGGAGATAACGCATCAGGTGTACAAACAAGAAGGACTCTTGTAGGATCCTCTAGCTATCTGACATTTCTATCCACTATTGAACCACACAATGTCAATCAAGCTAGCAAAGATGAATGTTGGGTTCAAGCCATGAATGAAGAGCTTGATCAAATTGAAAAAAATAACACTTGGGAATCAGTACCAAGACCTCACAACAAAAATGTCATTGGAACTAAATGGATATTCAAAAACAAGTTAAATGAAAATGGGGATGTCGTAAGAAATAAAGCTAGACTTGTTTGCAAGGGGTATACTCAACAAGAAGGTATAGATTTTGAAGAAACTTTTGCTCCTGTAGCTAGACTTGAAGCCATAAGAATGTTTCTTGCTTTTTCAAGTTTTCAACAAATCAAAGTTTATCAAATGGATGTCAAATCTGCTTTCCTCAATGGTGATCTAGAAGAAGAAGTTTATATATAACAACCAGAAGGATTCATTTTGGGAAATGATGAAAATCTTGTTTGTAGACTTAAAAAGGCTCTATATGGTCTCAAACAAGCTCCAAGGGCATGGTATTATCGTCTTGACAAATATCTTCATCAACAAGGATTTTCAAAGGGGTCTACTGATAGCAATTTATACACAAAAACTGAAAATGATAAAATATTGATTGTGGTTGTATATGTTGATGATATCATTTTTGGAAGCAATGAAGAATCTATGAGTCAGAAATTTGTTTCTGCTATGCAGCAAGAATTTGAAATGTCTTTACTTGGGGAACTAACATTCTTTCTTGGCTTGCAAGTGCATCAAACTACAGATGGCATATTCTTATCACAAGAAAAATACCTTAAGCAAATTTTGAAGAAGTATGGCATGGAAGAGTGCAAACCTGTAAGTACACCAATGATAACCGGATGTAACCTCAGTTCTCATGATGATTCTCCCACGGTGAATCAACCAGAATACAGATCTATGATAGGAAGTCTACTTTATCTCACCGGGACTAGACCGGAAATTATGCATGTAGTTGGGATTTTTGGACGATTCCAAGCTAATCCAAAAGAGTCTCACCTTCAGGCTGTCAAAAGAATATTCAAATATCTACAAGGAACTCAAGACTTTGGACTATGGTATCCAAAGAATGCCGATCTTACTCTTCATGCTTACACTGATGCAGATTGGGCTGGAAATGTTGATGATCAGAAAAGCACTAGTGGTGGTGCATTCTATATGGGGCCCCGGTTAGTATCTTGGTTCAGCAAGAAGCAAAGCTCTATTGCTTTATCTACAGCAGAAGCAGAGTATGTGGCTGCCGCATCATGTTGCACTCAACATCTTTGGATGATGCAAACCTTACAAGATTTCCAAATCAAATTTTCACCTCCTATTTCCATTATGTGTGATAATACAAGTGCCATCAGTATCTCAAAGAATCCTGTTATGAATTCCAAGACCAAGCACATTCCCATCAAGTATCATTTCTTACGTGAACAAGTGCTTGAACAAAAGGTGAAGTTGGAGTATGTTCCCTCCAAAGAACAAGTTGCTGATATATTTACCAAACCTCTGCCCAGGGAAGCGTTCGAATATCTCAGACACAAGCTGGGAGTAGTCTCTGCCATGCAGAGGATCAGATCTGATTAAAATTCTGAAGATTAATTTGGATATGCGGGTCTCCTAAAAGACAATCGCCTATATACGCGAGTTCATACACAGAAAACCGCGTATGTGTGGTTGCTGACAATTTTTTCTGGGTCAGCATTTCTTCAGCACAAGCTATGGTGCTGTTTGGTATCTCTGATGCTATTTGGAGTCTCTAGTGGTATTTCGGCTCTTATATTTCTGTTTCGTTCTCTGATTTTGGGTGAAGATGCCTTGATGATTTGCTGTTGAAAGTGTTCAGGATGCACATATTCAGGGGGAGCATTAGCCTTACTGAGAATAATGCATTGTTGGCATTATGATAATTCTGACTTATGATCTCTCTCTTGAGATCCTTTTGTCTTGGGTATGAAGGGTCATATTTTTAATTTGATGAAAAGGTCATGTTGAGACCTATGATGTAAATTGTAATATTCAGTCATGTAAGGACTTGTTCAATGTGTAAACCCACTTGGTTGGGTACTTGAGTCTCATCTGTAAATCCACTTGGTTGGATCTTTGATGTAAGTATGAGTCCTTGGTGATAGGAAGGTCATAGAGTCCTGTATTTCATTGAAAAACATGTTTGAAGATCTGGCATGAACTCAGGGGGAGCATGGTAACTTCAGTGCACATTAGATCTACAGCGCTCTTCTTTCGACACGAGGAGAAAAACCTTGTGTTGGTGTTGATCCGCCCTTTGCCCTTGATGTCAAAGGGGGAGAGTGACAGGGTGTTTGAATAGGGGGAGACTATCATTATGCTTAATGTATCCACCTGTTGTGATCAAACACCATCGTGGTTGCCATCAAGTCCAAAGGGGGAGATTGTTGGCAATATGATGCAGTGTGTTGTACTTGATGGCAACCCACTTGATAAAGATGATGGAAACCTACTTGATGAAAGTTGTACTTAATGGAAACTGACTTGATATACTAATTAATGATGTAAATCTGATGTGTCTACAGAGCAGCTCAGATGTAATGGTGAAAGGAATTATGTGCTAGACCAATGATGAAAAGTGTGTGTCTCAAGGCATACGCGGGTTTGTCTAGGAGAAGTAGCGTATGCATGTGGGAAAGTACGTGCCAAGTCGCGTATACTAAATTTCGCTCTAAAAGTGTAAAACCAGGGGTTACTACCATGGTATTGGCCCATTGTATTGAGCGCTGGGTTGTCTATTTGACCTCGTCTAGGAATACCATCGGAAGAGGTGTGGTTTTGGCTCATGGTATTCATAAAGGGTAAACCTATATAAGGAGAAGAAAATCATTGTGCAAAGGTTGTGCATGTGTCTGGGCTTTAAATGAATACTTCACTCTAAAGTTTATTTGTTTGGTTGAACTCTGTTCTTAATCAATAGATCTGAATCTATGATGCACCCATGAATATGATGAAGGTTCAAAATCTCTAGATCTGGAAATGATGAATCTCTAGGATGATATGAAAAGAAGTATTGAAGACCTGGCGCAAATCTATTGAATATATTGAAGAAATCTGGGTAAGTCCATAGATCTGATTTGTTCTGCAAAGTTTATCTTTTATAGATCTATACGCATGTTCATTTCATGAAAAGCGTGTATATATGCGGCTCTTTTTAAACAAAGGAGCATATGGACTGTTAGGGTTTTTCTAAAAAGTGCACAGATGTATACGCGGGTTGCCTTTATTAAAAACGCATATATACGCGAGTATGTTTGAAGAAAAGCACATATGCAATTTGAACTGATGGTTGCTCAGAGCTGATTGAGATTCTGCATATCTATTCTGAAGTCTGGGTAATCTCTGATATTCTGGTTACAGTGGTTTCACTGTTCTGTTTGATGCTCTGGGAAAAGGACGTTTGCTGATAAGTGAAGGATTGTGTTGAAGCTGTTTTGATCCAGTTTGAAAATTGATGAAACGTGGTCTGCAGTGGATTTGAGGGTTGAAGCCTTCAGTCTGAAAGTAGAAGCTTTTTGCCAGGAGAGGTTGGTGTTAATATCAGGGGGTAGTAGCTCGCTTCCAGGAGAGGCTGGTAAACGAGAGCAGGGGGTTGTTGCTCCCTTTCAGGAAAGGCTGGTAAACGAGAGCAGGGGGTTGTTGCTCCCTTCCAGGAAAGGCTGGTAAACGAGAGAAGGTTGTAGCCTGCTGTAGGTGGGTGCCTGCGTGCTGGTATGAGTCTGTGCCAGTACATTTTGTAAGAATTTTTCTTAATAATAAAGATTGAAGACTGAGATGACGGCAGCGGTGGTTTTCTCCCAAATTGGGTTTCCACCTAAAAATCCTGGTGTTCATGTGTAATTGATTGTGTGTGATGATTACTCTGTTCTTTCTACACCTGTTTACTATTTTCTGAACATCTGATAAATGACTAATGCAATGATCTAAGTCATGAATTAAATGCATAATTTATTCACTGGATATACGCGAGTTTTGTAAAGGATATCCGCGTATATACGCGATTTGAATACAGGAAAGTAGCGTATGGGTTTTTAAGAAGAAAATATCAAAGTTTTATTGTATGCACTAAATACTGATTCACCCCCCCCCCCCCCTTTCAGTATTTTTCCAACAAAGATATCGCCTTTGTTCATAGAGGGTGTTCGCAATATGATGCAGAGTGTTGTCCTTGATGGCAACCCACTTGATGAAGATGATGGCAACCTACTTGATGAAGTTGTTCTTGACTTAATGAACTTGTTAATGATGTGAATCTAATGTTCTACAAGCAGTTCAGAAGTAGCAGAAGAAAGAAATATCAGAAAGGCCCAGAACAATGATGAAAAGTGTGTGTCTCAAGGCATACGCGGGTTTGTCTAAGGGAAGTCGCGTATGCACGCGGGAAATAACGTGCCAAGTTGCGTATGGTCAAAAGCGCTCTAAATATGTAAAACAAGGGGTAACAACCATGGTATTGACCCATTGTATTAAGCAATGATTTGTCTATGTGACCCCGTCCAGGAATACCATCGAAAGTAATGTGGTTTTGGCTCATGGTATTGATAAAGGGTAAACCTATATAAGGAGAAGAATTTCATTGTGCAAAGGAAAATGCACATGGTTTGAATGAATACTTCACTAAAATTATATCTGAATGGAAAGGGTAACTGTTTGACGATAGATTTGAATCTATGATGCACCTATGAAGAAATGATGAAGAGGGATCTCTAGAAATGAAATGTAATTGTATTTTCTAGATCTGTTTATGGAATGATTAGATCTGAGATGAGGCGAACATCTGTCTGAAGTGAAGGGTAAAATCTGAGTGATGTATCTGTTCTGAAGAATTGCAACGACCTAAATGTCTGAAGAACTATACGCTATTTCGTCGTAGAGGAAGTGTGTATATACACGGGTTTAATGAAGAGAAAGCGCGTATGGTTGGTGAAATTAACTCTGTAAAGTATCCGCGGGTTTGTATGGACGCAGGCGCGTATATATGCAGGATCAGTGAAAGGAAAGCGTGTATGAAGATTAGGGTTTGCTGAAGTATGAAGTATGAAATGTCTGATCTGTTCTGTTGTGTTACTGTTGTCTGTTAATGATGTATTCTACAGATCTAGGTTGTCTGAATTGTTAAGTTTGAGCTTAAATGTGTGGAGTGGGTCCAAGTCTGAACATATGATGAAAAGTGACCTACAAGTTGTGTTCTATTGAAGCTGTTGGATCCAATGTGAAAATTGATGAAATGTGGTCCATAGAGGTGCTGAGGGTTGTAGCCTTCAGTCAGGGGGTTGTAGCTCTCTTCCACGAGAGGTTGGTAAACGAGAGCAGGGGGTCGTAGCTCCCTTCCAGGAGAGGCTGGTAAACGAGAGCAGGGGGTCATAGCTCCCTTCTAGGAGAGGCTGGTAAACGAGTGCAGGTGGGTGCCTACATGCTGGTATGAGTCTATGCCAGCACATATTTGTAAGATGTTTTCTATAATAAAATATTGAAGACTGAGCAACGACAGCGGTGGTTTTCTCCCAACTTGGGTTTCCACCTAAAATCCTAGTGTTCATGTGTGATGCTTATGTGTGATGATTTATTTTTGTTATTACTGCACATTTCTGTTGATATATAAACATCTGATGAATGAATAAATACAAGGATCTAAGTAAAGAAATAATTGCATATTAATATCTCTGCACATATGCGAGTTTAGTAAAGGGTATCCACGTATATACGCGAGCCTGATGAAGTAAAGTAGCGTATGGGTTTTAGAGAGTGGAAAAGTAAAAAGATTTGAGTATGCCCTAAATACTGATTCACCACCCCCCCCTCTCATTATTTTTCCCAACAATTGGTATCAGAGCAAGTCCTTCTGCAGAAGCTTGATCGCTTGAAGGAGATCCATCACAATGGGAAAGACGCAAAAGAAGAAGGCTACTCAAGGAAAGGAGATATCTCAGAAAACATGTGCAACAGAAAATGAAGAAGATGAAACAGGTATTGATTGTTGTTCTAATGATTTTCTTCTTTGTGCAAGCAATGGTGAAGATAATGAAAGTAATGCTATGGACCTAGAAGAAGTTATCAAAGATCAACAAAGAATATTTAATGAAAAGGAATCTGCCTACAAAGATTTGGTCTCTAGACTGAAAAGGATGTACGATAATGTATCCAATCGAAGTAAAGGATTTGAAGCAGAAATCATCTCTCTAAAAGCAGATCTGGAAAAATCAAATAATAAGAATGAAAGACTTGAAGCTGAAAACATCTCTCTGAAAGTAGATATGGAAAAATCAAACAAGAAGAGTGAAGGACTTGAAGCAGAAAACATCTCTCTGAAAGCAGATCTGGAAAATCCAAATAAGAAAAATGAAGAACTTGAAGAAAAAATCATCTCTCTCAAAGAAGAATCATATAAGGAGAGTGAAGAACTTCTACAAGCATTTGAAGAACAAGAAAATGGGTTGAAAGAAGAAATCCCAAAATTGAATGATCAAGTAGAAGACGGAAGAAGGAAAGAAGAAAGCATGAAGAAGCAATTCCAAGGCTTGGAGGTTGAGGTAAACATTCTCAAAGGTAAATTAGAAGAAAAAGATAAAATTTTGAGGTTTCAAGATAGTACTAAGATTCTGGACAACATTCTTAGTAGTCAAAGGTCTCCTTCTATTAAAATTGGTCTGGGTTTTCATGAAACGGTCAAAGGAGAATCTAGTTCGCAAGGAAGTGCTAAAGATTCAAAGGATGTCAAAGCAAAACTTGAAGTGTTGAAAGAAACAAAAGGTCAACCAACAATCATGAATTCTCAAAGGAAATCATTCAATAATGTTGAATGCTTTAAATGTCATAATTATGGGCATGTTGCAGCAAATTGCAGAAGCAGATCATTTCAGTCACAATCAAACAAATTCTATTCAGAAAGGTACTCTGGTTGCTTTAAGGGATATTATTTTTCATGCAACAAGTATGGTCATAAAGCAGCTGATTGCAATAGAAGGAAGAAAAGAGAAACACAATATGATCCTTATGCTTACTTCTCTAGTCACATGAGATGTTATGCTTGTAACAAGTATGGACATGTTGAAAAAGAATGCAGGATGAACAGATATGAGAAATTGGATAACTTCCAACACCCAATTAGAAAGTTCAAGCAAATTTGGAAAAGGAAGGAGGACCGGTCAGAAACGTAGGGAATTATGACCCTACAGCAGTCATCTGCTTCTAAAGCTTTCTTTTGATCTGAATGACTGCAGGAGATATCTGAGATACATTATAGGGATTAGTAATGTATCATCACAGGGGGAGCGATGTATGGTGATTCCATGATTGTTTTGGTTATTCTGGTTATGTTTATTTCTGACAGAGCATCTGATGTGAAGAAGACAGGTACAGGTGGTACAACTTTAGGGGGAGATGAAGGAATGTGAAATTTTCAATGTGTCACTTTCCATACACGGGTTAAGTGAACTAAAGCCGTGTATACACGCAAGTTACAGTGGAGACAGTCGCGTATGCACTTATGATAAGAAAAATTTTATGACAGCTGAAGATCAGGAGCACAGGTCTAGGGGGAGCATCAGTCTGACTATTAATGATTGTATTATTGGAACTGTATTAGTTTATTTCTCAGTTCTAAATGATGATGAAATGATACATGGTTTCTTATGATGAGATTATGGATGAGCCCTGATTGCTTTCTGCTGAAGAGTATCTTTTGTTTTCACACATGGATAAGATGGAAGTCTTGTGATTCAGAGATAAGGACAAATCATGCAGAGTTTTTTTTGGTTGAGACCTCTTTTAATTCTTACACATGTTATATCATGATCATGATAAATCTTGAAGATCTTGGTGATATTAGATCACATGAATGATTGCTTGACACATATTGTTTATTGTAGAAGTTGTTCTGGTATGATAATTCCTCTTGGGAAGAATATGTCGATACTGCAAAAAGTTTGAAGGCTTGGTTACTAATGTGCTTATGCTACAACCATTGGATGACACTTGAAGACACAACTACATTTTCCTATCTCTCTGCTCTCATATATTCCAGGGAAGCATTCAAATTTCTCAGAAAGAAGCTGAAAACTGTCTCTGCATCACAGAGGATCAGATCCGGTTAAAATGCAGAAGATGGAATTGGATATGCGGATTTCCTTAAACATAGTCGCGTATATACGCGAGTTCATACACAGAAAACCGCGTATGTGTGGTTTCTGACAATTTTTCTGGGTCAGCATTTCTTCAGCACAAGCTGTGGTGCTGTTTGGTATCTCTGATGCTATTTGGAGTCTCTGGTGGTATTTCAGCTCTTATATTTCTGTTTCATTCTCTGATTTGGGTAAAGATGCCTTGATGATTTGCTATTGAAAGTATCCAGGATGCATAAGAAAAGGGGGAGATTTTTTTCATATAGAAAGGATGCATTGGATGCACAGTTTCAGGGGGAGCATTAGTCTTGCTGAGTATAATGCATTGTTGGCATTATGATGGTTCTGATATATGATCTCTCTTGAGGTCTTTCTGGTATTGGTCTGTAAAGTCCCTATATTAATAGTGTAGCCCCTTATTATGTTATTTTAGCCCCCCTTATTGTTATTATTGTACCCCTGTAACCCCCATATTTATTATTATTGTGCCCTTAAATTATTATTGTTAGGTCGGCTAGGATTACATTATGGCCCCATGGACTCCTATATATAGAAAGGAGGTTTTGTAAATTGGATCATCCAAGAATTTTTCATTTATGTAATGTATTGGAGGTTTCCCCCTCGAAGTGGCTCATTTCTAAGGAGTTTATATCTCTTTTCTTCTCTTTTTGGAGCTGGTTACACAACATTTGGTATCAGAGCTTTGGATTCTAGGGTTTCGCTGCTCCAAAAAGGTCATCGTGGAATTTTCACTATAACCTTTTTTATACAAAGTGTTAGAAGCTGAAATTTTTAGGGTGCGAAGCTGAAATCTTGAGGAAGCTTGTATAAAAATTTCAGAGCTTGGTTCGCAATATTTTCGGAGATATGATCTGTGGAAGTCAGGTCTTTTTTCAGGCTCCTAAACAGGTCATCGTGGAATTTGCACTATAAATTTTTTTCTACGAAGGTTCAGAATCTGAAATTCATATGCTGCGAAGCTGAAATCCTGAGGAAATTAGGAAAAAAATTTCAGAGCTTGTTTCGCAACATTTTTGGAGATATGATCTGTGGAAGGTAGTGCTTTTTCAGGCTCCTGAATTTCATCTCAAATAGGTGATCGTGAGAAAAGTTCAATAACTCTCTCTCTGGGGATCGGATTGGAGTGCCGTAAAAATTTTTCACAAGTAAATAGACTGTAGTTTCTTGGCTATCAATTTTAGAGACAAAGGACAAAAAAGTGACACGTGGAAAGTCGTACAAGTTCGCTCTACTGAACCAGTCCATAATTAGGTCATTGTGGAAGATTGGACACAACTTTGTCTTGGAGAATCCAAATCAGGTCAGACATATGGCTTTCAAAATATAATTCAGAGGGCTACGTTGGTACTGAAATTCAGATATTTCAGTCCTGCAATCACATAGATAATCCAATTTCAATTTCGATCTCTTCAAAATCAAGAAAAAGGTGTGTATTGTTTTTTCCGAATTGCATAAGTCTTGTTTGAAGAATCAATTTGAATTGATTCCAAGGGCATACTGAAGAATTTTTTTCAGTAATGGGTTATATTATGCCTCCAAAAAATAATTCCATACCCATTAAGCCCTCATAAGGCTATACTATGACGCATGAGGAGGAAGAATTGCAATATGAGATATCAAAATTACGGTACCAAGTGCAACAAATTTCGATCTTACGAAGAGCCATTGAATATGACATAGATGGTTTAAAATCAGAAATGGAGGCTAATTTGGATGGTTTGAAGGATCAAATAATAGCAAATATGGATGATAAATTAGTGGAATATCACATCGAGCATCAACAACAAGTTCTCCAACTCTCAAAGGATAACCCAACGTTGGTGCAGAATCTAATGAAACAATAGGAAGATCAACATCACATAGAAAGAAGCTATGAAGCAGTCATGGAAACAAGAACTCAACAAGTACGATCAATTTCAAAGTATCTCAGCAAGTGGAAGAACTTTCCTGTAAAATATTTCACATGGGAGGATGAGAATTTTATACAGAAGCATCAAGAAATAATCAAGCGTTGAGGACAACACTTGTTTGAAGGAGAGGGGCATGTTAAGTCCCTATATTAATAGTTTAGCCCCTTATTATGTTAGTTTATCCCCCCTTATTGTTATTATTGTACCCCTGTAACCCCCATATTTATTATTATTGTGCCCTTAAATTATTATTGTTAGGTCGGCTAGGATTACATTGTGGCCCACTAGGATTACATTATGGCCCCATGAACTCCTATATATAGAAAGGAGGTTTTGTAAATTGGATCATCCAAGAATTTTTCATTTATGTAATGTATTGGAGGTTGCCCCCTCGAAGTGGCTCATTTCTAAGGCGTTGATATCTCTTTTCTTCTCTTTTTGGAGCTGGTTACACAACATGGTCATAAAAAGTCATACTTGTAATTTGATGAAAAGGTCATGATGAGACCCTTGATGTAAAATTGTAATATTCAGTCATGTAAGGACTTGTTCAATTTTTAAACCCACTTGGTTGGGTAGTTGAGTCAGAATTTGTAAACCCACTTGGTTGGGTAGTTGAGTTGAAATGTGTAAACCCACTTGGTTGGGTACTTGAGTCTCATATGTAAATTCACTTAGTTGGATATTTGATGTAAGTATGAGTCCTTAGTGATAGGAAGGTCTTTGAGTCATGTACTTCATTGAAACATATGTTTGAACAATCAGCATGAACTCAGGGGGAGCGTGGTAACTTCAGTGCACATCAGATCTGCAGAGCTCTTATGTCTACATGAGGAGAAAAACCTTGTGTTGGTTTTGATCCGCCCTTTGCCCTTGATGTCAAAGGGGAAGAGTAGTGACATGGTGTTTGAATAAGGGGATAATATCATTATTCTTAATGTATCTATTGTAGTGATCAAACACCATCGTGGTTGCCATCAAGTCCAAAGGGGGAGATTGTTGGCAATATGATGCAGAGTGTTGTCCTTGATGGCAACCCACTTGATGAAGATGGTGGCAACCTACTTGATGAAGTTGTTCTTGACTTAATGAACTTGTTAATGATGTGAATCTAATGTTCTACAAGCAGTTCAGAAGTAGCAGAAGAAATAAATATCAAAAAGGCCTAGAACAATGATGAAAAGTGTGTGTCTCAAGGCATATGCGGGTTTTTCTAAGGGAAATCGCGAATGCACGCGGGAAATAACGTGCCAAGTCGTGTATGGTCAAAAGCACTCTAAATATGTAAAACAAGGGGTAACAACCATGGTATTGACCCATTGTATTAAGAAATGATTTGTCTATGTGACCCCGTCCAGGAATACCATCGAAAGTAATGTGGTTTTGGCTCATGGTATTGATAAAGGGTAAACCTATATAAGGAGAAGAATTTCATTGTGCAAAGGGTGTGCAAGAGGTCTGGGTTTGAATGAATACTTCACTAAAAGTATATCTGAATGGAAAGGGTAACTGTTTGACGATAGATCTGAATCTATGATGCACCTATGAAGAAATGATGAAGAGGGATCTCTAGATCTGAAATGTATTTGTATTTGTTAGATCTGTTTATGGAATGATTAGATATGAGATGAGGTGAACATCTGTCTGAAGTGAAGGGTAAAATCTGAGTGATGTATCTGTTCTGAATAATTGTAATGACCTAAATTTCTGAAGAACTATACGCTATTTCGTCATAGAGGAAGCGCGTATATACGCGGGTTTAATGAAGAGAAAGCGTGTATGGTTGGTGAAATTAACTCTGTAAAGTATCCGCGGGTTTGTATGGACGCAGGCGCGTATATACGCAGGATCAGTGAAAGGAAAGCGCGTATGAAGATTAGGGTTTGCTGAAGTATGAAGTATGAAATGTCTGATCTGTTCTGTTGTGTTACTGTTGTCTGTTAATTATGTATTCTACAGATCTGGGTTGTCTGAATTGTTAAGTTTGAGCTTAAATGTGTGGAGTGGGTCCAAGTATGAACATATGATGAAAATTGGCCTACAAGTTGTGTTCTATTGAAGCTGTTGGATCTAGTGTGAAAATTGATGAAATGTGGTCCATAGAGGTGCTGAGGGTTGTAGCCTTCAGTCAGGGGGTTGTAGCTCTCTTCCAGGAGAGGTTGGTAAACGAGAGCAGGGGGTCGTAGCTCCCTTTCAGGAGAGGCTGGTAAATGAGAGCAGGGGGTCGTAGCTCCCTTCCAGGAGAGGCTGGTAAACGAGTGCAGGTGGGTGCCTACATGCTGGTATGAGTCTGCGCTAGCACATAGTTGTAAGATGTTTTCTATAATAAAATATTGAAGGCTGAGCAACGGCAGCGATGGTTTTCTCCCAACTTGGGCTTCCACCTAAAATCCTGGTGTTCATGTGTGATGCTTATGTGTGATGATTTATTTCTGTTATTACTGCACATGTCTGCTGATATATAAACATCTGATGAATGAATAAATACAAGGATCTAATTAAAGAAATAATTGCATATTAAGATCTCTGCACATACACGAGTTTAGTAAAGGGTATCCGCGTATATACACGAGTCTGATGAAGTAAAGTAGCGTATGGGTTTAGAGAGTGGAAAAGTAAAAATATTTGAGTATGCTCTAAATACTGATTCACCCCCCCCTCCTCTCAGTATTTTTCCCAACAGAGGGGATTGTATTCACAAAAAATTAGTGACTCCATTAGGCAGCTATAGCCTCTTTTCCTTCCCTTTTCTAGTTTGGATGTTGATTAGTTTGATCGATTGTTGAGATCTAAGTTTGTTTACATATATATAGGTCTGCATAGGACTTGATATTTTTTTTAGGGTGTCAATTATCATTTGAGTGTTGGAAAAAAAAATTTCCTTTCATTTTCCACTCAGCAATATTTTTTTCCTCACAGAAGCACCCACAACGTTGTTTTCTACAAAACAGACGCGTCGATCTGCCTTTCAGCACTAGTCTGCCCCTCACAAACATGCTGATCCCAGAGATTAGGAAAATGTTAGGGTTTCCATAGTTATTTTACAGTGTGTCTTGGCCCTTGAAGTGTCTTTCAAGTCTGATATGATCTATAATTACTATTTTTAGCTTGATTTTTGTGTTTGTGTGATTGAGTCCTCTCTTTGACCTTGCTTGTGCCGAAGTGAAGATTAAACCGTCTTCTAGGGTTTCTAGGTTAGTTGTCCTTCACTTGTCACTTGTGTGTGTCGTCAGAGATATGCTGGCGTCATCTCACAGCTCTGCATGTAGTCATTCCAAACAACATTTCACATTACTTTTGGCTTTTTTTTGTGAGGTTGTTTCCTTTTGCACTGAATCACCATTGCACTTTGGAAACAACTTTGATTAAATGTCAAACATAGATCACAATTGTTTGATTTCCAAGCTTGAGAGTGTGTGTCTGATTTGATTTCACATTTTGTAAAAGTAAATTGAAAGTCATTTTCAATATTTTGAATTGGTTTGTTTTTCTTCATTTTGAAAAGAAAAGTGAAATTCATTTTCATTCAAGTACTTTTGAAACAGTTTGTTTTCCATTTGAGAAAGAGAAAGTGAAAAGGATTATTTATTTCCGATTATTTGTTCATTTGGTTAGTTTTTATTTGCTTTATTTTATTGATTGCATTAGTTTGAATTCAAGCATTCAAAGTGAAAGGAAAAAAAATATGTTTAGCATATCTTAGTGAAAAGAGAAGTGATTTCGTTTTCAGTAAGTTTTGATTTGGGGATAGTGAATGTGAATTCGATTTTAAAGTTCCATTTCAATGATTTTGAGCTAGTTGGGGGGCATAATTTCTTCTGTCATTGCTCGTTTGTTGCACTCCTATTTTCACTTCCTCCCTCATTAGTTTAGAGTTCATCGAAATGGAATGATCTTTTTTTTGCATTTAGTTGCATTGTGGGGATTCAAGTGAAATTGATTTGAGCCTGAAATTGAAATGTAACCAAAGATAAAATTTAAAATTTATTCAATTAACCATAAAGATCATTTGGAATTAATGAAAACATATAGAGGTCTAGGCTAGAGACATTTTCCAGTGTCCAAAAGCATAGCAGCCATCGCTAACAGTCTATGTTACATTCCAGGGGTGATATCCTGTCCCACATACAAAATCATATAGGACTATGCTCCACGTGTTAGTGTCAGTATTTTCATACTTCCACTAGGGATCAAAACACATTTTTCATGTGCATCTTAGGTGTCCCATTCTAAAAAATTTTCCATCATTCTATTATGTCATGATATAAAAATTTTCCACTGGTGGTTTTCCTTGTCAATAAGTTTCATTCTCCCTCAGAATATCATATCAGCTAACTCATTCTCATGTCTCCTTGAGCTTAACAACACTTATGAAAATACTCTTTTCACTTGAAAGTATTTTAAGTCAAAATCTCATTCAAAAGTCAGGTCAAAAAACAGTCCCATTAGGTCATTAGCGTTTTATATTTCTCAAGGCCACTCCTTCATTTCAAATGAGTTCAGCACATATATGAGAGGGACTAAATAATATCATCATGATGTAACTATCCATTTTCTGAGTTGTAATTTTTGAGTTTAATGACTTTTATATCAGAATGTCATTTTGACATAAAATTCAATATGTAATTTTTTTTTTCAAATGTAATTTTATGTTCTCATATGTAATAAATTTAATCCCAAGCTGTAAAATGCAATAATCCAACATAAATGGAGAAAATAAATCCAAACTCCATGTTTAATCAACATGCAATGCCAAAAAGTCAGAAATTCAAAGAGTATCAGTGCCAAAGGAAAAGTGAACATTAGAAAAGTGGGTAATTCAAATTAAATTTCAAATCCACTTGGCTATAAATTCTTTCAAAGCACCTCAAAACAAGTTATTATATCCATTCAGCCTTCAAGAGTTTCTAACAAAGGAGAAATTTTAGGTTTTCTGAGCAGTCTAGCTCAAAATTTCAAGGCATTGCGCGTTTGCACCTTGGCGCTGAACGTTTGACTTGGCGTTGCGTGTTTACACCTTGGCACTGTGCGTTTAACTTGTTTCTTCGCGTTTACCCAATTGCGCTGTGCATTTTCCCAAAAACACCAGATCAATTTACACTAGCGTTGCATGCTTGTAGAGTGGCGCTGCGCGTTTGCCTTGGCATTGCACGTTTGACTAGAGCGATGCGTGTTTGCACAGTGAGGGTTTTGAAGAATTTCACCACCTCCATCAAGCTCAAATTTCTTCACAAAATTCTTCAAGGAGTTTTAAAGTAGTAAGTGGACCCTAAATCACTTTTCTTCTCATATATTTGGTGTTCCATTAAAAATTTGAAGTTTTTGTTGCCTATGAAACCCTAGTTTTCATTTCCTTCTGATTTTCATGCACCATATCCCTATTCACCTCTCTAAACACATACCAGTCATAAATATTGTTAATTACTAGGGTTTTCATAGACCTAGGTTTTAATTTAGACTCATTCCCCCCATTTACCTAAGCTATTCATCTCATCTGTCACTCCCTTCATCTCATTCCATTTACCCCAGGGTTTCCCAAGCCTTCAAATTCAAAATGTCCGAAGAGGAGGACAGAGGTGTCAGTGAGGAGAAAATACCAAGGAGACGTGACCAAAAAGGAGGGAAAATTAACATATATGAACCAATAACCACAAAGGATCTCATGGATTCTCCTCTCACTGTGTCATGTCTTAAGCATGTTTTTTTTTTTAGTTTTGTGAGAAAGTGTAGAAGATTCAATATCACCCTATGTTGACAAGGTTGTTCATCATAAATATTCATGATAGGCAAGTCACTCTTGTTGGGGTCACTTTTACTATGTCCACTATTGCCATTTCAGCTGCTACAGGGATCCCTAATGTGGGAGAGAAATGTTTTAAACAAAGGAACCTTGATCTGAGCTACTATGAACCATATATAAAACCTAGATACAAGGATGACAAGAAGTCCATTTTCCCTTTCTCTCATCTCCTAGACCAGTATGTTCCTATAATGAAAATAATCATTAAATACTTCACCTGTGAGGGGAGGTTTTCTCGACTCTACTCATATCATATCCGACTTCTCATGCACTTCACTAGGGTCAGAATTATTCACATACCTTACTATCTCTCCCGTATAATTGACAAGATGGCATACATTGTACAAAAGAGGGATTATAATAATCAAATGCAGAACCTTTTCCATCATTCCCTCATCAATATTATAGTCATGCATCAGCTCGAACAAAAGAATATCCCATGGGACACATTCATTGCAAATGAAGTTTTCACTACTACACTTAGTCATCATGAGCAGAGTATCCCTTAATCATCTCATCCTCCTATATCCACTCCTCCATCTCAGCATGATTCTCATACATCATCACCTAGTTAGATCCATTCACCTCATGTTGATCCTACTTCTTCACCTTTCCATAACCTTTCACCATCATCACATCATGATACTGAGTCATTAAACAGTGAGAAGGACATTGGGGCAATTTGGGCTAATGTGACTGGTGTTGAGCCATTTCCCAAGACCTATCAGAGAGGCCACAAGCATGTGTTTGCTTCACTTGGAGTGAAAGGGGCCATGTCTTTTTCATCAACAAAACAGGTAGACAAGGATAAGGAAAAGGCTAAAGAGCCAATCATTAATGAGCATGAGGATAAACATGACACCGAGAAGGAGTTTCAGCTAATTGACCTTGATGAGGAGGATGAAGACAGAATCACTAGTGTATTAATCAGAAGAAAAGAGGCAAATATTAGTGAACTTCAAGCTAATCTTGATAGATCACAATATGTGATTGATTTTTGAGCAAGAAAATAAGCAGCTGAAAACCAAGCAAATCATTGATGAGTTCAGGACCATCAAAGCACAAAGAGAGGCAGAAAAGGCCAAGGCCTTGTTGGAGGAGACCTTGGATAGATTTGGTGAGATTGATGATGAGGAGGATCAACCTCCAAGATAGAGACCAAAGACAATAGGGCTAAAAATATCTTTAGCTTGGGAAAGACAGGCAGAAGCTGAGTTGGCAGACCAGCTCACTCCAAGTGAGATGCTTGCCATAAATATTAGCAGGGATAGAGAGTCATGGCTTGATAGAGCCAATTTTCATCTGGAGATTTTGCTACAGAAGGCCAAAAAGGGCAATGATATTTAGAAGAAAATGGCAAAGCACTATGCTATGAGGAACAAAATTGCAACGGCCAAGCTCAAACGAGCCCATGCAAAAATTCAAGATTTGACTGAGCAAAAGGAGGAGAGGTTAGAAATACTTGTTGAGGTGTCTCTTCATGCCTCAAGCCTTTGATCAGCAAGTAACCTCACAATTTTGACAATTTTTTGTCACATTTGTCACTTTAGTGCATTTTTAAGTTTTTGAGCAATTTTGGCACATAGAAATTCTGCCAAATGCACAGAGCCACTGGTGTTGCGCTCTTTCTTGGAGCCTCCAATGAAAAAATGGCCACCACCATCATGTTTAGAATGATTAAGACATCAACCCTATAAATTTTCAGAAAATTTTGAGGAGAAATAATTCCTCAAAAGTGCAAAAAACCACCAAATTTTCATGTTTCTGCCTCCTTTTTTACCCTGGCATTGCGTGTTTACTAGTCCTGGGAGATTCATTTTTTTATAGAGCCAATAGGCACCATTTTATAAATGGGAGGCATATTTGGAAAATAGACTCAGATATCTTTCCAATGAGCTATCTTGGAGCTTATTTGGACATCGGTAGGGCCTCCAAAAGTTACTTTCAAAAGAGGATATTTTTCGTGTCATGGCGCTGTGCATTTTCCAAGAAAATGCAATTTTCATCATCTTTAGAAAATTTTGACTTTTTTATCTTGGGAAATGAGAAATTACTGATGTAAGGCGTCAATATAAATGTAAATTTCATGTTTTTAGTGTTATCTAGGGTAGATACATTAGATAAGTCCTCTAGAGGTCAAATGAATTAGTTTCCTCTCTTTTAGAGGCAAATTGTTTGGTCTTCCTAGTCTTTAGTTTCTTGTTTGGGAGTAGGGGAAACTGATCCCTATCTCATGGATTCGACTCCCTGAGGCTAGGAAGAGTGTTTTTGAGGTCTATATGATGTATTTTCTCGGGTTGGATTCACCTGGAGCTTTGGCATCTCAAGAGACATATTTCTGTATCAGTTTTGGCCTGGACATTAATCAAATTTGCATCTATTTTTATGGGATCCATGTGGTATTATGTTTAGTTTCAGTTTCTTCTTTGTGCTCATATGTTAGAATTTTTTTTTACTTCATCCATCATTTAATTTCTATTAAATAATTTTTTTCAAGCTAGATGAACAAAATCCACAATTTCTATGCTCTATTTTGGGTAAACATTCATAATTTGTAATTTCTTCAGTTTGGAAAGAAATCATGATTTCACCATGCTCTTTCTATCTCCTCACCTATTTTAACCATCCTATCATAAAAACCCTTAAGTATTAAAAATTGTACCTACCTTACCCCATAGAACACCCTGCAAATTTTGACCTAATCTCCTTGCCCTGGCTATTTGACTCCTCTTGATACAGCAAAACCCTACACAATCAAAATCAAAAACCCTGAGCTACTATAGGTAGCCTAATATCTTATTTCCTCGGTCATTTGGTTGTGATTCATATGGATAGAGCCCTCTTCTGGCCTAGTAGTTCTAGCTACTTGGCTAAGCGTGGTTTTAGGTTACCTCGGAATTGCCTTTCTCGGCCTGACGTTCAATCCGAGTGATAACATTTTGGCGACTCCAATAGGGAAGAAAAGTGAGATCAGATCAACCCCAGTAATAATTTTTCATTAAAATTCTTAAACTTGTGGATGATAAGTTCAGATTTTATTCAAAGGTTGAATTTATAACATTTGTAAAGTGCACATTTGGTTTTGAAAATTAGACATATTGGCTTCCCGAAGATACACTAGATCCAATCCCAATCTGAATACTCCCACCATTGTTAGTGATCCTCGGAACATTGGAATAAAATCTAAAGTTATTGTTGAGACAAATAGTTTAGCCAGAAATCAATCAGAAAGAAGTTCCATTCCCAGAGTTAATTCATTCCCTAGAAAGTTAGAAAACTTGCAAGATATTGAATTTGATATAAATTTTGAACAAAGCTTATTTTGGAGAAAATATTTAAGTTGGATCGATGAAACAGTTTTTGATTCCTCCATTTCCTTTCACAGTCCTGTTGAAGATCTCTTTTCCCATTCACAATCAGGTTCGCAATCAAGGTCTCAACTTTTACAAGTTCTTAAAGATCTGCAGAACTATTCTTCGCAAGTAAATTCTTGGGTAATAAACAGACCTCATATTTCAGCTTCTTCTACCATCACTTCATCCATTTTTCACACTACTCAGTTAGTGACAAATCCTCCCTTGATTACATCCAACACCCAAATCCTGGTTATAAACCCTATTATAAATCATCCACCTCCAGTCATCATGGCCGCCAGATATGCCCCCCTTGTTCTCCCTCAGAACCCTGGTGCTATGCCCCAATATTACCAAACTAAAATCCCTTTGTTTGAAAATACTCAGTCCATGATAGCACAAAAGCACGTAGATAAGATGAATGACTTCTTTGATCTTCATGAAATTGATATTGAGGATGTCAAGATGAGGCTCTTTGCGCAGAGTCTAGGAGGGGAAATGAGAAAATGGTTCAAAGCTCTACCAACAGCCACTATTGACACTTTAGAAGTTTTGCATCATCATTTTGTAGAAATATGGGAACAAAAGAAAAATCCCCTTCAAATTATGTCCGAATATGAGAACATCAAAAGGAATGTTGGTGAGACTATGCAAGATTATTGTGTGAGATTTAATGTAGTGTATAATGCTCTTCTTGCACATATCAAACCACTGGAGGGTTTGGCTTTAGTGAAATTTCCGGATGGATTTGATACTGATATGGCATATTAGTTGAGTGAACTTGATCCTACAACTTTGGCAGAGATGAAAAATAATGTTGTAAGTGTGGAGGTGAATTTGCTGGCCAAGAGAGCAGGGATGAGATTTGAAAAGAGAGTGACCATGAAAGAGGAGACATCTACTTCTGAAGAAAAAATGGATTAATTACTCCAAACTATGGAAATAACGGTTAACCGATTGTCTATTTCAGATAGACCTAAACCACAGATCCATAACCAAAATTTCAGAGGGCAGCAACAACTTCAGTTTAGAATCAAACAGAGAGAGAAGAAAGCACCCAACCAAGCAGGACAACAACAATAGCAGATTCAGACCCCATTGCAGCAGAATTATGTTCAAGGAGTGGAAGAGGAAGAAGATGAAGATCCGGTGATTGAAACAAATCATTTCTTTATAGTAGACGACTTGCCCATGTTCCTTACTGAAGATGAAGAATATACTGAACATTTTGATTCTCCAAAAGATGAGGACTATATCTTGGCAAATGATGATGATTTGTAAATTGAATCAGATGATTACCAGCGTGGGTATATGAATGCTTTGAGTGTACAGAAGAAACAATATTCTTTACAGAGCAGAGATGTACCTGTCAATCCTATTCAGGAAAGGAAAGAGGTCCAGTCAAAGAATGATATTTTGAATAACCGGAGAAAGGGTAAAGAGCATGCAGATCAAAATCATAGCAACAACAATTAGCCATCAACAAACTCAGTTACTAAAGAGAAAGACACTCAGAAAAAGGAGAATATAACAAAGGATCCGATTGTCAAAGAGGTAGATAAAGTCACAAATTTTAATTTAGAAAATGAAATAGCTAAATTGAAAGTGTCCATTCCTTTGACAGAATTAGTAAAGAATAGTCATTACAAACATTAGGTGTCTAAAATGTTGCTAGTTGATCCTTTGTCCAATATGGTTAATGTTGAAGATGACCACCCCGAGCTCATTTTCAGTGCAACTATAGATGGTTAGTTAGAAGAAAGTGAATTTACCCCTTTTTATTTAAGCCTTAGACATACTTCATAATTCTATGATTGATTCCGTGGCTTCTCACAATTTGATGCCTAAGGATATTATGGAAAATATGGGCATGGATATCGCTAACCATATCATGATTTGTATTCATTTGATTTCGGTAGAGTTCACTTCATTGGTCTCATTAAAGATTTAGTGGTTTTCTTAGACCAAATTCCAGCCAAGAATGTTTTGATGGATGTGGTGGTAGCTGATAAACCACCTTGGTTTGGCATGCTACTGTCTAGATCATGGGGAGCCAAACTCAAAGGTACATTACAACTTGAATTCTCTTATGCTACTATTCCTGTTTTCGGGCAATTGATGAAATTGTATCGGGAAAATAAAGTGAAGTATATGATAACTATTACGGAGAAGCCCATAAATCATCCAATATAGGTTGTACATACAGATCTAGAATACTTTATTTTGTATAATGATGATAGTGATTTGAATGATGTAAATAATCATCTAGTAATGGTAGAAGATGTACTAGAAGTTTCAGAGAGTTTTAGAGCAGTTCTTGATAAATAAAAAGAAATGGTGACTTCTTCCGAACAAATTTCAAAAGAACAGAAAATCAGTACAGATCAGAAAAATGAGGTGACTGGCCAAAGTAAATCAGAACCAATAGTTAAGTTTTAGCATCTAGAAGACGAAGATGGAATTTGGAGCATGGATTTTGACGGTGCTTTAGGTAAGGAAGGTACTGGTATTGGTATTTGGATCCGAATTCTGGTTGGTAAGTCAGGTGGAATTCCAAGTAATGTTAGAGAATGCTCTTATAAATTAGATTTTGACTGTTCTAACAATGAAGAAAAGTATGAAACATTGATCACAGGTCTCAAAATTTTGAATAAACTTGGTGCAAAAATAATTTTTGTTTATGGTGATTCTGAGCTTGTCATAAATCAGGTGAAAGGAGAATATCAAGCAAAACATCCGCGAATGAGAGCCTATAGGAATGCAGTCCTGGATATCTTAAAAATGTTTCTTGAATCTACATTAAAATCGGTACAAAGAAATCAAAATATCATTGCAGATTTGCTTCTTACAGTAGCTAGTAATCTCAAAATTCCTATGAACTCTAGTAATAAATTTGAAATTCATGTTAAACATAGACCTACTATTCCTGATAACTTAAGGTAATGGAAAGTTTTTTGGGATGAAAAATAAATTAATAGCTTTTTGTAGAATGAAGGGAAATTCAAAGATGCTTTTATTGATGATGTTTGTGATTCTTAAGATCAAAACATATAAGCCAATCAGATGAATATTTTGCAGCTGAAAGATAATATTATTCCTAGAGGTCTTATACCTTTAGAAGAATTGTTTGATCAAGATGATGTGGCGATAAAACCAACATTAACTCCTACAGAAAAGGGTGTGGAAGACGTGAACATTGGAACAGTAGATAAGCCCAAGATGGTTAAGTTGTCCAAGACATTATCTCCCAAGGCAAAAGATAAGTACATCAAATTTTTATCTGAATTTTCTGATATTTTTGCATGGGATTATGCAGATTTGAAGGTTTATGACAAGAATATCATTCAACACACTATTTCCATTAAGCCGGATCAAAAACTCTTCAGAAAGAATATGAGAAGGATAAATCCAAGATTGTTGCCATCCATCGAGAAAGAGGTAAATCGATTGTATAAATCAGGTATCATTGTGCCAATTAGGTTTTTTGATTAGATTTCAAATTTGGTTCCAGTAAGGAAAAAAACCGGAGAGATAAAGTTATGCATTGATTTCCGGAATTTGAATAAAGTGTATTTAAATGATAATTACCCACTTCCTAAGATGGACCATGTTCTGCATAGGGTAGTTGGAGCATCACGGATGTCACTACTTGATGGTTATTCAGGTTATAATCAGATTTTGGTACATGAAGAAGACCAAGGTAAAACTACTTTCACAACACCATGGGGGACCTTTCAGTATGTTAAAATTCCATTTGGACTCAAGAATGCAGGGGCTACTTTTCAGCGAGCAATGGATATAGCCTCTATTAATGAGAAATATGTTTTCTTAGTGGTGTATTTAGATGATTTGATAGTGTTTTCTGGTTTTAATGATCAGCATTTGTATCATTTGACATTTTTTTTTCAAAAATGAAGAGAGTTTGAAATTTCTCTGAATCCGAAGAAGAGTCTTTTTTCCATGCAGGAAGGCAAAATTCTCGGTCATATAATTTCCAAAGATGGCATTTGCATTGATCCTACCAGAGTAAAAGAAATTCAACAAATAGATTTTCCACATAACAAAAAGAAGGTACAAGCTTTCAATGGTAAGATGAACCTCTTACACATATTTGTTCCTAATTTGGCTGAGCATTTACGTGAAATAACTAATATGTTGAAAAAGGACAAAAATGTAAAATGGTCTACTGATGCTATGAAGTCTTTCAACTTGGTAAAGCTTGCTTTAACCACAACCCCTGTTTTGGTTAGTCCAGATTATACTAGTGATTTTATAATATTTTCATTTGCATTTGAGTACACCTTGGATGCAGTTTTGATGCAAAAGAAGGATCAAGTTGAGCAACCCATTGCTTACTTTAGTCGTTCCATTAGAGATGCTGCTATTTTCTATAATATTATTGAGAAACAAGTTTTAGCCTTAATCAAAGCTTTGAAGGATTTCTAGATCTATATTCTACATTCACATACTATAGCTTATGTTCCAAATGCAACGGTAAAATAATTTCTCACACAGACTGATCCTGAAGGTCGGAGAGGTAAGTGGATAGCTGCAATGCTAGAGTATGATCTTGAGATCAGACCCACCAAGCTGATCAAGGGATGGGGGTTATCCAAGCTCATGGTTGAATCTAATTTGCATGCTTTAGACATAAACCTCATTTCAACAATGTCAGATGATGAAGAAGATAGTGCTCTAAAATAGGTATCAGAAATGTTTCTCACCTCACCGTGGTATTCATATATAGTGTATTTTCTTTAGCACTTATGTCCTCCTCCTGTAATGTAAAAAAGTAAGGGCAGGTCATTGAAATTGAAATCTTCTAAATATTGCATTCTAGGTGGTGCCCTTTACTGGAAAGATCCAGGAGGTGTTCTTTTGAATTGTCTGGTTGAATATGAAGCTAAGCAAGTAATGGATGACTTCCATAGAGGATATTGTGGAGGCCATTTGTTTTGGGAAAAAAAAAAACTAAAAAGGTGTTGAGAGCAGGGTATTATTTGCCGACTCTATTTTCAGATTTGTGCAAAACTATCACAAACTGTCATGAATGTCAAGTTTTTCAGGGAAAAAGGAAACTCCTTCCTCTTCTGTTGAAGCCTATTGTCGTAAATTCTCCTTTCCATCAGTGGGGACTTGATTTTATTGGGGAAATTCATCCCACATCATCAACACACCATAGATGGATTCTAACAGCTATTGACTACTTCACATAGTGGATTGAGGCTATTCCTACAAGACAAGCTATGAACACAGTAATTATTCAGTTTTTAGAATCCAATATTTTGTCTCGTTTTGGTTGTCCTCACAGTATTATTACAGATAATGCTGCAGCATTCAATTCAAAGAAGATGATTGAGTTTTTTCACAAGTATAGTATCAGGTTGGGCCATTCCACTGCATATTATCCACAGGGCATTGTATTAGTTGAGTCCTCTAATAAATATTTGGTTAATATCATTAAGAAAATGTTAGAGGAGAATAAGAAAAATTGGCATAGGAAGCTTACCAATGCTTTGTGGGCAAACCGAGTGAGCACCAAGAATTCTATAGGTATGTCACCTTTTGAAATATTTTATGGTATAGATACATTGCTTCCTAGATCACTTGCAGTCCTAGTTATGATATTATTACAGGAACAGGCAGTGAAGAAGATGATATTCAATGTTGGATCAATCAAATGATTCACCTTCAGCAAACAAGGGAGGAATTTTCTCAGACTACTTCGAAACTTCAAGAGAAAATCAAAAATATTTATGATCAGAAAAACTAGACAGATAAGTTTCAGCTGGAGGATATAGTGCTGCGGTGGGATGCAAGAAATGAAGAGAAAGGAAAGCACAGGAAGTTTGAAAATATTTGGAAAGGGCCCTACAAGATCTTAGCTTATCGAGGACAAAATTCCTATTTGTTGAAAGAGTTGAATGGACAAGAATTTTCAGGAGGACCAGTCAATGATAGGCTCCTGAAACATTGCTATCTCTGATAAAGCTTCTGCAAAAATGTTTCACTTTCATTGTAAATACTATTTTATATTTTCTGCAAGGTTTGGAGCCTAAAATAATCTAGGCTTGGGGCCTGAAGTGAAGGCTATAAAGCTTGTTGATTTTCTATTTTTTTCAAAGTTTTTTGAGTTGGTTTCAAAGTTAGTTTTGAGTCAGTTCTCAGTCACTTTGAAATGGTTTTTGAGTCAGTTTTATAGTCTGCAGTATTTTGAATTGTTTAACTATATTTTCCCAATGGTTAGACACTTGGTCTACGGAGTTCTTGACACCTCCAAGGAGCTTCCATCCCCAATAATGCCAATGTTAGTGTCAGTATTTTCATACTTCCGCCAGGGATCAACACACATTTGTAATGTGCATATTAGGTGTCCCATTCTGAAGAAATTTTCCATCATTCCATTAGGTCATGATATAAAATTGTTCCACTAGTGGTTGTCCTTGTCAATAAGTTTCATTCTCCCTTAGAAGATCATATTGGCTGACTTATTCTCATGTCTCCTTGAGCATAACAACACCTATGAAAATTCTCTTTTCACTTGAAATTCTTTTAAGTCAAAATCTCATTCAAAAGTTAGGTCAAAAATCAGTCCCATTAAGTCATTAGGCTTTTATATTTCTCAAGGTCACTCCTTCATTTCAAATGAGGTTAGAAGATATATGATAGGGACTAAATAAGATCATCATGATGTAATTATCCATTTTCTGAGTTGTAATTTTTGAGTTTAATGACTTTTATATCAAAATGTCATTTTGATATAAAATTCAATATGTAATTTATTTATTTTCAAATGTAATTTTATGTTCTCATATTTAATAAATTCAATTCCAAGCTTTCAAATGAAATCATCCAGCATAAATGGATCAAATAAAGCCAAACTCCATGTTTGATCAACCTGAAATGCCAAAAATTCAGAAAATCAAAGAGTGGTCAGAAAATCAAAGAGTATCAGTGCCAAAGGAAAAGTGAACATTAGAAAAGTGGGTAATTTAAATTAAATTTCAAATCCACTTGGCTATAAAGTCTTTCAAAGCACCTCAAAAAAAGTTATTATATCCATTCAGCCTTCAATATTTTCTAGCAAAGGATAAATTTTAGGTTTTCTGAGCAGTTTGGGTCAAAATTTCAAGGTGCTACACATTTGCACCTTGGCGCTGCGAGTTTACCCAGCCGCACTAAGTGTTTCCCCAAAAACACCAGAAAAATTTACAGTGGTGTTGTGCGCTTGCAGAGTGGTGTTGTGCATTTGTCTTGGTGCTACGTGTTTGACCAGAGCGATGTGTGTTTGCACAGTGAGAGTTTTGAATAATTGCACCACCTCCATCAAGCTCAAATTTCTTCACAAACCTCTCCAAGGAGCTTTAAAGTAGTAAGTGGGCCCTAAATCACTTTTCTTCTCATATATTTGGTGTTCCATTAAAAATTTGAAGTGTTTTTTGCCTATGAAACCCTAGTTTCCATTTCATTCTCATTTTCATGCACCATATCCCTATTCACCTCCCTAAACACATATCAGTCATAAATACTGTTAATTCCTAGGGTTTTCATAGACCCGGGTTTTCATTTACACTCATTTCCTCCATTTACCTAAGCTATTCATCTCATCTCTCACTCCCTTCATCTCATTCCATTTACCCTAGGGTTTCCCAAGCCTTCAAATTCAAAATGTCCAAAGAGGAGGATAGAGGTGTCTGTAGAAATTATATACAAGATGCATGTATATATCAAAATTCTCCTAATCTAACAATATTTATATTCTTGCTAAATATATAATCCTTCCATTGTTAATATTTTGCGGAAACTAAAATCAATTGCAAACACATGAAGCAATAAAAACAATCGCACATAACATAGTTGTTTAATGGGAAAGCCTAAAGATGAAAATGCCAACTATTATACATTATGTATCATGGAGATCATGTAACAATATCATACAAAGCTTAGTACATCAAGCTCTCAATACAATCAATCGTCACACACTAATCCGAAGAAATCTGCAAATCCATGCACTGATCTTTTGCCACCTGATAGCCTACCTCCATTGCACAATCACTGCTAAATAATAGCTCTGAATGAATTAAAATTACCCTTGCCTTGACTGCGCAATCCTCATTGGAAACTCCAATGTGTGTGTGGTGAAATCAATGCATCACTATAGTCACAACAGATAGTCCATCTTGCCCTTTCACCTATCTCTCCACTGGGTCTCCACTAGAACTGACATGCACTGTAGTTAACTGTTGTTTCTTTTCAGTTGTTAGTGAGTTATTAGTTGTGAATTAATTAACTAATTAATTCACTCCACTCTCACTTGTGTATCATTCAGTTAGACTAGATACAACTAGCTCAACTGAGTTTAACTCCATTAACTGAGTTAAACTAAATAACATCTCCTGTAACTACTCTTCCAACTTTGTCATAACTTTGCCACTTCAGTTCTAACTGAGTCCTCCGTGCATGAACCACCAGTAAACCATAGGAATTCCATAATTCCTTTAGCCCACTGATTTGACAAATATTTGCACTGAAATTAAGTGCTCCAAGAGAATAAGTTGATGGGTATTGTCGGATTATTATTAAGAGCTAATAATAATCGACACTTCTATTTTTAGATCGACGATTTATAAATAGACTTCGCCCAATATTCTAAAAATAGAATTTCATCTATTTTTCCAATTTGACCAACCATCAAAAAATAGCATCCTGCAACTTCTGAAATATGATCACCATGTCTAAAAATAGACTTGCACCTAAAAATAGCATGCGGGCCCACTTAGTGAAGGTGACAGATTTTCACTAAGCTTCATGATCTTGTTGAATCTCAATACTCCCTCTCAACAAGATAGGGATTATCCTTCACCCCAATCCTACCTCTATGGTATTCAAATTTTTTCCCGATGAGTGCCTTCGTGTAATATTCCCCAAATCAGGAAAATGCTATAGATTGAGAATATCTCAAGATATTCTAAATTTGGAGACCCAGCAATATGAAAACACAACAATGGAGCAGCAGTAACAATCAAATCATAGAAATGTGAGAGAAATCCATAGCCATCTCATTAAATAATAGCAGCAACAAATGAATACAAGATCTTGAGGAAGAAAGTTACTCAAGATAGGCAATGCTCAGCCTCAAGAAATAAGTACATGAGAGATGAAGAAATACTGCTATACAAAGGAAGCCCTGGCTATGACTGCACAATCGATGAAGGAATACTTCTGCAAATAATTTCAATACATGGATACAACAATATATAGCTCAAATAAAGAAGGGGGAGAAATATCTCAACCCCTGGAAACAACAATACACAATCCTTAACAGGATTGGCTGAAATACATACAAAATGGAAAATATGTAGAAATGTGAGAGTTGTTGGGCAGCAACAGCAACTCAAGAACTAGAAATAAGCATGGAAAATTTTAGGGGCTAATATTCGTAGGTGGGCTAATTTTCCATGGTTTTTCCAAAAAAAAAGATTCTCTAATTTCCCTTTTTTTATAAAAATGATTCGCCCAAATTTTACAATATAAAATTATTTTACATTAAAAATCGCCCACATTATGTAGAAAATATATATAATATCATTATAAATTGGAATAATTTTACAAATACATCAGTAAACATTTTATAGTTTGCATATTAGGGACTAGTGAGATTTGCCAATTTTTTAAACTTCAAGATAATTTTCCATCCTTAAAATTATCCCTGGAAATAAGTGGAGAAGGCTGAAGATGCTGCATCTGATGAAAATGCCTCCTCCAATGAATCTCCAGAATTAAAGTCTAATCATTTCACCTAATATCTCACCCTCCAAAGATATCTGTAAAGCCCCACTGCAAATGCTTCACTAAAATAACGTAGTCACTGGATGAAATTGCACTATAGGGCTAGGGAATGAGTTTTACTTGATGCCAAAGTATACAGTAAGCTCTAGAATGCTTCCAATATGATCTCCCAAGGGAAATAGAGACTCTCCTTTTGAAAAATAGCTAATGGAGGTGTTGTAGTGAACCCTCACTGCAACACCCAGCAACACAACATTATTCTGTTGCAGAAATAATGCTGTCTTGATGGAGTATGCTTGGCCTCAAGCCTAGATGTGAGGAAAATCAATGCAATCCCTCAAGAGGCCTCTCAAGAAGGAGAATGAATCCTAAATAGGAATTCCCCCGGCAACTCTTGCTAAACAATAAAGGATGCACAATGTCTGAATAGACAATGAGATGAATAATACAAGCATGAGAAACAATGGTTGCCTTGCCCTCCTTTTAAACAAGTGAAAGCCCCTCTCCATGGGTCCCACTCCTCTTAGGCCTCCACCAAATAACCCTCTTCCCATTCATACTGCAATGTTTCTCTAAGTGCTCTCCACCTCCTATCCCAGCGTTGTTGACTTGGTCAAACTTGACCTTGTCCACTTGCAAATAACCCTGTTCACACATGAGGGTGTGAAAACCAACTCCAATGATGATCCCCTTTCATAATATGAGGGATTTTATTGAGATTTTCATTATGCATGGGTCTCTTTACCCATTTATTCTCCTCCTATTTGAAATAAAAAAAAATTAATATTCCAAATTATTGTAGGAAAATTTTAGAATATTACAGTCCTTCCCTCCCAAATGTTGCTTTTCCTCAAGAAAATACAAGGATAGAACTGGAAAGCCTCCTCTCAAGGCATGGATTCTATGATGTGTTGAGGAGTATCTTCCTCATGTAGATCCTTCATCCCCCAAGCAATCAACCATGCAAAATGAGTTACCCCCCAACATGGCAACTACTGAAAGTCATCTTCCACCTCTGGCTCCGGCAATGTAGGTGAGCTGAAAATCTGATCTTGGTAGACAAAATATCCTACCCTACACTGTCCTCCTCTCCACTTATGATGATTGTAGAGTGTATGCTAATCCTGGGCTACAATTAAATTACCCTCAAATGGCAAGATGGAGATTAAACCTCTAAGGATCTCTCCTCCAACGTTATGAAACATGTTGGCCCAAATCATCTCATATGTGATGAGTTGGAAGTAATCATCATATGGCATCATATTCCTCATATGGATCACCTCATAAGGAAACAAATGAGTTGATGTAGTTGCCATACCATATCCACTTATGGAGTGATCATCCACAATGGCCTTATGTAGACCATCAAATCTAGAAGGAAGAATAATCCTTCTTTGAGAAAATCCCTGCACATATATGGTCAAGAGATGCATACATATAGACAAGTTACTATGAAAATCAACAATAATATTACCACATGCTTTGATCATATAAATGGAGTGGCTCGTAGATGAGTCTCCCCTCATCCTCAAAGGGAAAAGAGTTGACAGTGCAAACTCCTCCATCTTCTCACGATCCATGGAGTGCCTCCTCAAGTTCTTCAAGTGGTTCCTTTCACAATAAGAAAAGAAATGTAATGTGGCCTTCATGGTTGGCCCATGGTTCCTCCTGAAATGTACAACATGTATAGTAGGGAGAATCATGCTCGCAATGGGCATCCTCAATCTCAATCCCACTCTCCCATAAAATCTCCCCATGAACATAGACATATCAGCAATACATGGAAGCATAGTACAATAAGAAAAAGTTGCCAAATGAAAACTGGAGAGTGAATCATAGTTCCACCCATGGAACTAGCACAGTGCATCTCTTGCCTGCATCAAATCAAACAAAAAAAAGTGTTCTTCCAACCATTTGTTTGCTGCCACAATAATTTTACAAGATATAGACATGGAAGTACAAAAAGGTGTCAATGGTGCACACCAAAAGTCATGTGGCTTTCCCCACAATCCACCAATGAGATAGCCAATATCAACACTACAAATGGTTTCAAGTACATCATTATACAATATGCAAGAAGGAATAATCCTACTTGGTACATTATGATGCTCATAAAAAGACAAGAAGTACAAAACATAAGATGAAATTGTACATTCTCCATTATGTACTTGAAGACTTGAGCTGAAATGTCTTAACTGATAATGCTCCCTTACTCCCAATGAGTAGGAAGGTGGCTGTGACATCCTCTCCATCATCATCCGGGATCTGCATCTCTCCATATGCTGAAATATGTCTTGCTGAATGCCCTCCCAAATGAACTCCTCTGCCAAGGCAAGATATGCATCAAAATGCATGGCAAAGAAGTCCCCAGGTGCTGCATGTAGCAATTTCTCCTTGAGACTAGAAGCTCTAGTCAAGAAGACTCTATCATGTGAATAGATTACCATATCATCCACCATATACTCATCATATCTATCGGGGTCATCGAGAATCATGCATGCACCAAGATCCTTGGATTACTATACCAAAAGCTGAGATCTCCAGTAAGGATCAATCCTCCTAAGAGATAGCGATGGTGATCTGGCATGTGAAGCTCTACTCATGCTTATTCCTGCTACTTTGACATCCCTCATGCCAAATTTCTCCTCCAAACTCCTCACCTCTCCAAAATATAAGGGTGGTGAGTCCAAAGACAAGATGTCTTTCATCAGTAATAGATCCGGTGGCCTCCTTGGTGGAATGCCTCTATGCAGTGAGACATCAATGTCAAGAGTGGACTGTACATATGGTTGGGCAACCTTGCCCTTGCTCTCACAGCGCAATATAGTTTGCCTCCTCTTTGCACTAGCTATCTGAAATAGGGAAGGGTGTGTGCCTCTCCTCACATGCTACTGCTCTTCCTCCCTTCTTCCTCCTTCCGGCTGCAATGCTGCACAACCATGCTACTCACTGATTGTGCTTGGACCTCCATGTATGAGATCCTAGGGACTTCCTTGAAAAGATGCAAGAATCCCTCTAGTGGGAGAAAGAGCTCCTCTTTCCCCTGCATGAGGTGCTAGATCAACTCTAGAAATGACAGTGCTGTTGCCCTTAACCTCCTCAACATGAGTGGGCAACCTCCAATGATTGGATCCTCTTTTGGAAAAGGGCTCTCTTTGCCTCCTTGTGCCAAAATACAAGATGAAGGTCTTGCCTCCAAAAAAGTATCATGCAAGATATCAACCTCGTTCATAATTCTCTGAAGTGATTCTGAGTCTATGGTTTCCTCCATCACATGCAAGGGTTTTGTTTGTTTAGATGTGTTTGTTTCCTCCACATGTGTTTCAGAATTCCTCCTACCAAATATTTCCATCAAAGTTCTAATGAAAATTGCATAGGAAGAAGTATTTGCATTCTTCAAAGTAAGAGACTCAAATAACCACCATGCATAGACCTTACCACCCAAGTGCAACACTGCTATTCTGACGGCCTCATCTTCGGAAATCTGATGTTGCTACAGAAAGGTGTCTAGCTCTTCTACCCAAGCCCTGGTTGAACATGTAGGGGAAAAATCAAAGATAGATAGAAGAAATCTATGCATATTATGCAGCTTGATCCTCCTCACCATGATCTTGAAAAACTCCGAAAAGGTAATATGATCTCTAAACTTCTAAGTTTGAGATTCATACTCATGTAAGAAACCACTAAGAGCTCCTCCTTCTTCTTTTCCTTTTATGGCAAAGCTGGCCATGTGACTGTGCTATACCTCATAGGGTGTGGCTGCATGCTCACCCTCCCTATAAGAAAAACTAGAGTTTGACTCAGTTTCAAACCCTCTTGGAGATCCTGTACATATCTACCTCCTTATCTTCTCAAATTCTTCATGAATTCTCTGTACAAATTTTGGAAGAAAATTTGTAAGCTTATCTTTCTGTTTCTCTCCACATAGTGGAGTCTTCATCTTCTCTCTCCTTGATAGCATGATGGCTAAGATCCACCGGCTGAGCCAGAGATCATGCTCTAATACCACTGTAATATTCCCCAAATCAGGAAAATGCTACAAATTGAGAATATCTCAAGATATTCTAAAGTTGGAGACCCAGCAATATGAAAACACAACAATGGAGCAGCAGTAACACTCAACTCATAGAAATGTGAGAGAAATCCATAGCCATATCATTAAATAATAGCAGCAACAAATGAATACAAGATCTTGAGGAAAAAGGTTACTCAAGATAGGCAATGTTCAGCCTCAAGAAACAAGTACATGAGAGATGAAGAAATACTACTATACAAAGGAAGCCCTGGCTATGACTGCACAATCCATGAAGGAAGACTGCTGAAAATAATTTCAGTACATGGATACAAAAATATATAGCTCAAATAAAGAAGGGGGGGAAAGATCTCAACCCCTGGAAACAACAATACACAATCCTTAAAAGGATTGGCTGAAATACATACAAAATGGAAAATCTACAGAAATGTTGGAGTTGTTGGGTAGCAACAGCAACTCAAGAACTAGAAATAAGTGGAGAAGGCTGAAGATGCTACATCTGATTAAAATACCTCCTCCAATGGATCTCTAGAATGAAAGGCTGATTCTTTCACCTAAGATCCCACCCTCCAAAGATATCTGCAAAGCCCCACTGTAAATGCTTCACTAAAATAACATGGTCACTGGATGAAACTGTGTTGTAGGGCTAGGGAATGAGTTGGCCTTGATTCCAAAGTCTACAGCAAGCTCTGAAATGCCTCCAATCTGATCTCCCAAGGGAAAGAGAGACTCTCCCTCTGAAAAATAGTTGATGGAGGTGGTGTAGTGAACCCTCACTGCAACACCCAGCAACACAACATTATTCTGCTGTAGAAATAACACTGTCTTGATGGAGGATGATTGGCCTCAAGCCTAGATGTGAGGAAAATCAGTGCAATCCCTCAAAAGGCCTCTCAAGAAGGAGAAGGAATCCGAAACAGGAATTCAGCCGGCAACTCTTGCTAAAAAACAAAGGATGCACCATGTCTGAATAGACAATGAGATGAATAATACAAGCATGAGAAACAATGGCTGCCTTGCACTCCTTTTAAACAAATGAAAGCCCCTCTCCATGGGTCCCACTCCTCTTAGGGTTTCCTCCACCAAATAACCCTCTTCCCATTCATACTACGCTATTTCTCTAAGTGCTCTTCACCGATTATCCCAGCGTTGTTGACTTGGTCAAACTTGACCTTGTCCACTTGCAAATAATCATGTTCACTCATGAGGGTGTGAAAACCAGCTCCAATGATGATCCCCTTTCATACTATGAGGGATTTTATTCATATTTTCATTATGCATGGGTCTCTTTACCCATTTATTCTCCTCCTAGGTGAAATCAGAAAAAAATTAATATTCCAAATTATTGTAGGAAAATTTTGGAATATTACACTTTGTCAGAATGTCTGCATCCTGATCTTCCGTAGGAATGTACTGAAGTAACATGATCTTCCACTGCACAAAATCTCTGATATGATGATACTGGATATCAATATGTTTAGATATATCATGAAACATAGGATTAATCAAGATTTTAATGCAACTCTTATTATCACAATGTATCACTGTAGGATCTAAATGTGAACCGAACAAACTATCCAGGATCTTCCTCATCCAGATAACCTCACATGCAGCTTGACTTGCTACCATGTATTCTGATTCCGTTGAACTGAGTGCCACGGATCTTTTTTTCCTGTTGTACCAAGAAACTGTTGTAGATCCGATACTGAAAACCCCTCTGGATGTTCTATTTTTTTCTGTTGGGCTGCTTGCCCAATCTGCATCCGTGAAGCCATGCAACTTCACTTCATCCGTCTGTCTGTACCATAGGCCATACTAAGATGTGCCCCTGAGATACCTCAGGACATGCTTGCTACCTTCCAAAAGAACTTGGTAGGCTTAACCATCGCTTGTGAAAGCTGGTTCACCGCATGGCATATGTCCGGTCTTGTATTAACTAAATACATGAGTGAATGCACCAACTATTGATAAACAGTGGCATCCACTACCTCTGCTGATGTAGCATCCTCTTTCCTCCAATTTCTTGGAAGAGGAGTGTCGATGGCTTGCATCCTTGCATGTGAAACTTCTCCAATACCTCCCAGGCATACTTTCCTTGAGACACAAACAGTTCACCTTCCTGCTACCATATTTCCAATCCAAGGAAATAATGAAGGAGGCCCAAATCCTTCATCTCAAACTCCTTTGTAAGATTTGCCTTGCATGAGTGTATCAACTGCTCATCACCTGTTAGTATTAAATCATCAACATAAAGAAAAATGATTAAAATCTTATCCTCCACAAAAATTTGGTACAAGTTTGCATCCGCCTCACTCTTGGTGAAGCCAAGTCCAATGAAATAGTTGTCAATCCGAGCGTACCAAGCACGAGGTGCTTGTTTCAACCCATACAACGCTCTTTTGAGCTTGCACACATGCGACACACTGCTAAAGATCTCAAATCCTTCAGGCTGCTCAATGTACACCTCTTCCTCAATGATCCCATTAAGGAACGCAGTCTTCACATCCATCTAATGAATGTGCTAACCCATCTGTGTTGAGAGAGCAAGGATGGTCCTTATGGAAGAATACCATGCGACAGGTGCAAAGGTTTCTTCATAATCAATCCCCTTGATTTGTGAGAAGCCACGAGCAAAAAATATTTCCTTATACTTCTCGATTCTCCCATCAGTAGCTTGCTTTACCTTGTAGATACATCTTGATCCTACAACTGATCTTCCCATCGGCCTTGGAAAAAATATCGCAAGCACTATTTCTGAAAATCGAGTCATACTCCTCCACCATGGCATCTACCCATGTGGGCTCCTGCACCGCTTCTTCAAAAGAAGATGGCTATGTCATGATACACTTGCTCATCAGAGCCATGTATCCAGTAAATCAGCCAGGTGATTGTCTCTGTCTACACTATGATGTAGGGACTCCTACATTCTGTGCCACATCAAGCTTTAGTCTCTCAGCTTCTGTGGCATGCTTTCTGCCTTGTCTGATGTTTGGTTCTGCATGAGTGGACTCCTCCACTCCATGAATCTCCTCCTGTGGTTGATCCACATCTAGAGGCTCATCTTTCGGAACAAGAAGTTCCTCCTCTGCATGCAAGTGTAGCTCCCTCTCAAGTGACAACTTCATGGCTTTCACCTCATTGAATTTTATATCCCATCGCACCACAATCATCCGACTATCTGGAAAATACACACGAAAATTATGGGGTTTTTCTGTGTACCCCACAAATATCCCAGCTTCTGTAGTCGGCTCTAGCTTCTTCTTGGTGTCCTTTGTCACATGAATGTAAACAGATGAGCCAAAAATCTTCAAATGAGAAATATCAAGCTTCTTACCAGTATAAGCTTCTTCAGGTGTACTCATGCCAAGTACTCTATGAGGACAACAATTTTGCACATAAATCATAGAACTCTATGCTTCCACCCACAAGTGCATTGGTAGGCCCTGGTCATGCAACATCGCTCATGCATCACCCACGATCATTCTGTTATTCCTATCCTCAACCCCATTCTGCTGTGGGTTATGAGGCGCTATGAGTTCTCCTCGAATTCCTTCTTTGTTACGTAAATCTTTGAATTCGCCCAAGATATATTCATCACCATTATGGCTCCGTAGATCTTTCACTTGCTTCCCCAACTCCTTCTCCACCAATGCTTTAAACTCATAGAAATTTGAGAATTTTTCTCTCTTATTTTGCATGAAGAAGATCCAGCATCTACAAGAATAGTCATCAACAAATATAACATAATACCTGTGTTTTTCTGTTGAAGCAACCGAGAAATGTCCACACACATCTATGTGAATTCTCTCTAGGATCACCGAAGCATGGTTCTCCTTCTCATGAAAGGTGGTCTTCACAAAATTACCCATGGTACATCCCTTGCATTGATCTGACTGCGCAAGAGTACCCTTGGGAAGTTGTAATATCCCAAAATGGGAATAACTACACTATTGGGAATAATTTGAGTTATTACCAATGTGGAGGTTTAGCAAATCATGAGAATGGAAATTTAGAGCAGATAATTATATGTTAAATAACATCATTCCAGTAGATGAAAGAACCTCAGCAACAAGGTGATCGATATTCTCCTTCCCGGGTGGGGAAATGCAGCAATATAGAGCATAAAATAGCTGTCTTCAGAAAATAACGCTATAAAAGTGAGAAATTGGACTTGGATCCCTTATAATACATGATATAAAACTCACATGTAGAATAAGAGGTGAAACAAATCACTCTAGCTCATATAAACAGATCTCCCCAAGTCAATATGCCTCAAATAAGCCCAAAATCCATAGCCTAGCTTATGCAGAAAGTACTGAAGCAAGGACTGCGTTATTTTAATGAGTGTTTCTAAATAAAATGATGAGATAAGAATAATATAGAACTTATATTAATAAAATAGCAGAGAAATGGAGGTTTAACCTCTCTTACACAAGGAAAAAGACACCCGACAAGGGTTTCCGACAATATACATGTACAAAGCAGGACTGCAGAAAATAACACAGTTTAATGCAACACTATATTAAAAATTACTGAATATGACATATAAAAGATGAATAATACATTAAATGGCCCTAGGCCCTCTTATTAGAACTATCGGAGGGAAATAAGCACCTCCTCCTCAAAGACTAGCACATAATCAAAGGGTGCAACCCTGTTGCTGCTGCCCCTGCATAAAAGATGCAGTTTTCGGAAGGGAACTATGCTGTGGATGAATATGGATGAATGGACCCAAGAAAAATGCTGAACTGAATCTAAAATCTTTCCCTCTTGATCCCTTAAACAAGCTGATCCAAAGAGAGGATGGAATTCCCGCATGGGAATTCTTTGCACTAAGTAGTGCAGCAACTCCAGCTAAACAGCTGAAGCATGCAAATAGTCACAAGACCAAAATTAGCTAAATACTAAATGAATCCCTTTGATGCTATGCCTTCCTTTTTATCTTTGGTGAGCCTCCTCACCCGGGACCCCACACAATGTTGAGGTGACTTCCTAGTGAAGCTTCATCTTTCAAAACTGCGTTGCCCTAGCTAGCTTCCCTCCTCTTTGTAGCAGCGTTGTTGACTTGGTCAACTGGAACTAATCCACATGAAATGCCTCTTTTCACACTAAGGGATCTTCAATCCTGTCCTCATATGTGTGTCTAGGCTGATCATTGTTCACATTGAGCTAGTTTACTTGGGTGATTTCTTCCTCCTCAAGAATGCATGTTGACTTAGTCAAACTTGACTATGTCCCCATCTATTTTGCCCCTGTTCACACTTGGAAGTGTAAAACCAACTCCTAGAGTGATCTCCTTCCTTACTAAGGTGGAATTTATTCATATATTTATTTTTCATGGGCCTCCTTTCCCATTTATTCCTCTCCTAAGTGAAAGCATCAAAATCTAATATTCCAATTTTCTTGTTTTCAAATTTTGGAATATTACAGTCCTCCCCTCCCAAATGTTTCTTGTCCTCAAGCAACTGCAAGGATAGGACTGAAGAGAATCCTATTCTCCCCTGTAGAAACCTCATAAGATGAAATCCTCCAAAGATCAAGGTGTTGCATTATCAATATATCTCCAAGTTGCCCCTCCCAAGTGTGAAAACCATCTATTGGGGAACATCCCAAATAGCTGACATTATGTGATAGTGAAACATCCATGGAGGAAAAAATGGGTTGTTTGTAGGTCCTCTTGAGGCATGAGGGCTGATATAAATTTGGATTCATCATCCCCTTTTGAATCTCTCCTCCCCAAGCTATCAACCAAACAAAATGAGTCACCCTCCAAGTTGGCAACTCATGAAGAATCTCTTCCACCTTGAGCTCATGCAAAATAGGTGGGCTAAAAATCTGAATATGGTAGGAAAGAGAGCCTACCCCACATTGTCTTCCTCTCCACTTAAGATAAGTGTAGATAATTTGTTGATCTTGGGCTGCCATCATGTTTCCCTCAAATGGCAAGAAGGAAGCTATACCTCCAAAGGTCCCTCTCCGAACGCTGTGAATCAAGCTGGCCCAAACCATCTCATACATGATGGACAAGAACTCACCACCATATGGAATCCCATCCATCTCATGGCCCTCCTCATTAAGAAACAAAGATGTTGCTGTAGAGGCCATGTCTCTCCCCATGCTCCCCTTAGAGTATGTAATGTATAAAGTGTGGGGATGCTCCTCCCCCATGAACACACCCACCCCATGTGTTCCTCCTCCAATCATGCTCCTCATACAAGAAGGAATAATATCAGCGAATAGGATCATGATCAACATCATAATGAGAGAAATATTGAAGGTTTTATGTGGTATTGGAAGGTACCAACAGTCTCCCAAGTGGTCACAGCGCAGTCTTCCCCACTACAGCTTCATACAATAGCATGGCAAGTTGTTTCCCGACAGATGGCTAGTTGTGTAAGTCACCACATCTATTAGAAAATAATGGATGGCTAAATTTATCAACTGAGCATACAAGGAGTGACCAAACACTTGCCTTGGATCATATAGTATATGGTTGTCTCCATCATAATAGCTGGCCAAAAATGGTCCATTGAGCCTAAAGAAAAATTTTCCCCTTCGTAGAGCAATGCACTGCAAGAAAGTGGTAAGAGCATGCAAATATTGTGTTGAACAATAAATAAGTGCAAAATAAAAAATTCTTACTATGTGATGAAAGTAGGAACGTGACTAAATCCACAGATAGGTCCTCCATAGTGGGATGACATATCCATATGAAGAGGAATGAACCACATTCTGCATGAAAATCTTCCTTCTCATGCTTGGAAATCCAAGTCAAGGAGAACATACCACAATAACCAATGATTCCATCCACCACTCTACCAATCTCACCTCCTCTATGCCCACCAAGTGCATCAAATATGAAGTGATCTTGAGAACACTCCATCAAAAATATCATGCTCCAAAGTGACAGTGCTCTTGGCCTATGCAAATAGGCTCCTGCTAACTCATAAATCCATCCTATAACATGTTCAATGTCAAAGACTCCTCTCATAATGTTGCCATCTCCTCCCATTGCAACATCATGCAAAATGTGAGAGCAACTCTGCCCTTTCTCTCTCTCAATCCTCCAAAGAAAAAAATGTCTTTGCTACCCCATCATACCTCCATCATACAACCCATGTGGTGAAAATATCACATCATCACAATGCTTCCACACTCCTTGCCATATGATGCAAGTATCCTTCCAAGTTATCTCCTCCCACATACCCTTGGAAAAAGGATAGGCCTCATGATGGCCAAACTCTCTCAAGAGTAGCCAACGCAGTTTTGCCTCTTGCTGCCTAGTATCATAGATTTGCAAGTAGCTCTCCAAATTCTTGCTCTCTATCCACATCCACTTATCCACCGATGGATGCCTCCTACCATTCTCCATATTGATACTCCTCCAAAGAAGATTACCATCTTCCCATATCATATTTTTCTCCTTGCATTCCATGGGATGCTGAAATGCAACTCCTTGGAGATCTCCTAGAGAAGATCTATCACCGAAGATCATATTGAACCCATAAGGATCCAAGTGGGATAAAGGCAAAGCCTCCTTGATGCTACCTCTTGACAGTGCTGTAACCCTCCTCCAGGGTTTTTTGGCTATCTCATGTCTCAACTCTCAGATGAACATTTGATTCTGCATGAATTTTTTGGAGCAAAGTTCACTCCATCCTCCAATTTCATGACTCCCTCCAAAAGATCACACTCCAACCTCAAGGGTTGTGTGCAACTCAACAGGGGTCCATGAGAATGATGGTTGATCTACTTCTTGAGCTATTCAAGCTTGCACAGCACAGTGCAATCCTGCTGCTCTACCTCAACAACAATGTTTGATCCTGGGCCATATGAAGACATATTTCCACAATCCTTAGAAAGATTCTCTGCAATAAGTAAAAGTGGAAATCTCTCCATACCTTGGTTAGATATGGGAATCTCTTGTGGAGCTGCAAGGGCTCCTTCCTCCAATGTAATGGCTGCCCTAACTGCCAATGCATAAGGCTGCTCTCCCAAGGCTGTGGCAGCACTGGTACATGTCTCCTCCCATGGTGGTGTGGACCCTCTCTCCTCTGATATTTCTCCATCAAAGGTTCTAATAAGCTCTTGAGTGAACTCAAAAAAAGAAGTCACTTTTGTGTGGCTTAAGTGACTACACCACCAAGCATTGGCTTCACCCTCCAGGTGCAGCGCTGCAACTTCTGCTGCCTCCCTCTCTACCACTAGATGAAGTAGGAAGAATGCCTCAAGCTTCCTTGCCCAAGATCTTGCTGTATTTGACCAATAAAATTTAGAAAATAGGAATATATTGCCTTTAATTTCCCCTTGGCTGCAGGGTCTTCTCTCTTCTCTCAGTTGAATGAACTAAGGAAAATCTAGGGTCTCTTTGGAAGCCCTAGGTTGGCACTTGTATTCTGCCAAATACCCACTCAGGATTTCATGCTCTAAGTGGTATCCTTTCTCCTCGCTTCCTCTATGAGAATAGGAAGTGCATGCATCTTATTTTTCTTCTTGAAACCTTCTAGAGGTCTCACTGCAACCCTCTCCTCCTTGAAACCATCTTGGAGTTTCAATGCATTTCTCTTCTTCTTTCTTCTTAGATATGAAAATGGATGAGAGTAAGCTCATCCTCTCCATCATTTTGTTATCCTCTTATTCTTATCTTCTGATTGGATCTGAAATCCATAGGCTGATCCAAGATGGCAGCTTTGATACCACTATAATATCCCAAAATGGGAACAACTACATTATTGGGAATAATTTTAGTTATTACCAATGTGGAGCTTCAGAAAATAATGAGCATGGAAATGAAAAGCAGATCATTATATGTAAAATAATATCATACCAGCATATGAAAGAACATCAGCAACAATATGAACTATATTCTCCTTCCCGGGTGGGGAAATGCAGCAATATAGAGCATAAAACAACTGTCTTCATAAAATAATGCTATACAAATGAGAAATTGGACTTGGATCCCTTAGAAGACATGATATAAAACTCACATGCAGAATTATAGGTGAAACAAATCACTCTAGCTCATATAAAGAGATCTCCCCAAGTCAATATGCCTCAAATAAGCCCAAACCCCATAGCCTAGCTTATGCAGAAAGTATTGAAGCAAGGAATGCGTTATTTTAATGAGTTTTTCTATAGAAAATGATGAGAGAAGACTGATATAGAAATTATATTAATCCAATAGCAGAGAAATGGAGGTTTAACCTCTCTTACACAAGGAAAAAGACACCCGGCAAGGGTTTCCGGAAATATACATGTACAAAGCAGGACTGCAGAAAATAACGCAGTTTACTACAACAATGTATTAAACATGATTGAATATGAAATAAAAAAGATGAATAATATAGGAAATGGCCCTAGGCCCTCTTATTAGAACTCCCAGAGGGAAATAAACACCTCCTCCTCAAAGAATAGCACATAATCAAAGGGTACAACCCTGCTGCTGCTACCCCTGCATAAAAGACGCAGTTTTCTGAAGGGAACTTGTTTCGGGGAAAAACACCCTAGAGGTTTTTTGGGTCAAAACCTCCATATATCATGGCATGCTATTCAGAAGGACTCACACACAACCATACTTAAATGCTAAAAACTAGATAGCAACGATAGTAGAACTCACCCGTAGTCCTACGTTTGGTGTAGATCCCGCGGGGTCCAAACCCCCAGCAACCCTTCTTCCTCTCCAACCTGGAAAACAAGAAAGAACATGCATGGAAACCTAGTTTTACATCATATATTTCTCCTAAATGTTAGTGTAATCCATGTGAAATATTATATAAACAATAATAAATGCTTAATAATCAATCTTTTCACATATGCAAATAGATACTAACACATAAGTTTAGGAACAAGATGGTTCTTCATTATTGCGAACAGCACATACAGAAATAAAGAGTGGAGAGATCACCTGAATCCTTCCACGATCTTTGAACAGACCGTCGTCTGGATCCGTCCCGCCCTTGCCTCGCTAAGATACTTTCAAGACTTGTGCACTCGAGATGGCATATATGTTGAACCCTTAGTTAAACTAAGAGGGGGGGGGGTGAATCAGTTTAACACATACATGGACTTTTAAAAATTTTCTCTTAAACCTTATTTACACCTTCACTGCATGATCAACTTAATATGTGAGCAATCTTTATTAGTGAGCAGCAAGTATCAAACAATCTTAATATGTGAGCAACAAGTATTAAGCAGATTAGATAAATCACATCAACACATGCACAAAGACACCAAATATAAGTGGAAACCCATAAAGGGAGAAAACCACATCTTATTATTGTTGTGATGCAAAGGCAAGCTCCAACTCCCTCTCACCACTATTTTTCTGTAGGCACCAACCTACAGGAGGCTCCTACCTAAATTCTGCAAGCTACAACTTGCAAGGAAGCTCCAACTCCCATTAATTTTCTATAGGCGCCAACCTACAGGAGGCTCCAACCTCAGTCAGCTACAACTGACATTTTATCAAGCTACAACTTGGTGTGGAAGCACCAAATCCCATCTATTTTATGTAGGCACCAACCTACGGGAGGCTCCTACCTCAGTCAGCTACAAATGACATCTATCAAGCTACAACTTGGTAGGGAAGCTCCAACTTCCTTACTCTTTCAAAAGAGAAACACTTGCTTGATTTACCTTGGATATCAGCTCTGTTCTGTTCCATCTGCTTTGTTGTTCATCTATTCTCATATCTTCCCTGCATCTTTTCAGATTCTCTATCAGCTTCTCCTTCTTCTTTGCTCAGCTCCTCTTTCTTCTCTACTTCACTGCTTCATTTCTACATTCTCTTCACTTACTCTCTCTCTCTCTTCTTACTCAACACTTTGCATATCAAAATGATATTACTTATAGAAATCCTCACATGACTGTTTGTATTCCTCTAGGAATTCGAAATGGATGGTCATACCCCTTGGTCTTCTGCCTCCTCATTTCTTTATCCAACTCAATTTAAATCATAATAATATGTACAAAATTTCCATGCTACAGTGGGAGTTTTCTTTTCTTTAGGATACTTGCCTTTAAATCACAAACAATAAAAAATTATTTACAACATTTACATTCACATTTTTAATTACATATTTCAATATCACTCAGCTCCTCTTCTTTACTTTGGCTTTACTGGATTTTTTCTTTTTCTACTGCTGTTAAGAAACCGTTCTGCATACACTTTGTTCACTATCATCAGCATATTCCCTGTTTTTTGTGCTTATTCACCTGTCCAAATCATTCCTGTACATATTCCTGTCAGGCCTGTAACCTCTGTGTATCTCTGCATGCTCTCCTCTTCTTTTTTCTTTTCCATAATTGCATTCAAGTTTCATACCCCATCATTTTCCAAGTCCGGACAATCTCACAATCTCTGCTTTGTTTTACGCTGGCAGTTTCAATGCTTAAATCTGAAGTGTTAATAAATCAACCATATTCCCAGTACTTTTCAATATTTCACTTAACTGTGTGTAAATGCATCCCAAAATTTCATTTCCCAATAATTTTCCCAATCCGGGAAATCTCCAACTTCTCTTTAATTCCACGCTGGCAAATTCAATTAAATAAGGCTGGGTTAATAAACCATGTAAATTGACCTCGGCAGGTACATATATCAACCCACGTAACATATCCATATATATATTTCGGCGTTCTTCAATTGTTAATGGAATCCCATGTATATCGGTATACCTTTATTAATTCATAAACCTTAGTACATCTTTAATTTATTTATCAAATTCAAAGAATTTGATAAATAACATACACAGCAACCTTTTTATTATATGTTTCCATCCTATATTTTCCTCTGAACCTTATATTAAGACCATAAAACGTCAAGAACCATAATTAAACCAATTCATTTATATATATGACTCCGCCAGGCCCCACAATTCAGTCAAACAACCAATCCACAGAACACACCGTACGTGGCTTAACCTCTGTGCACTTTTATTAAACCTCGTGCATCTTTGTTTAATGATCTCCGTCCGATGCTTCTCCACCAGATCGACGGTTTATATCCATTTCGCTCGGCGTCTTTGGTCGGTGTATAACGCGCGAAATTTCAAGTTAAACGGTGGCTTCCAATACCGCTTATGCCACGTGTCACGAAGTCTATGGAATCGTTGCGATTTCTACAAAACCACCTTACGGTCAAAAGGTGGTGCGGAATTGGGAAATCCACCTCCGTGAACCTACTCGTGGTTTCAGTCCCCTCATGGTTCCTCCGGTCAAGGTTCCGTTTCTCCTTTATTATTTATATATTTTGTTACGACTATGGTTCTGCCTTTGACTATGGTTCCGCCTCTGACTCTGGTTCCGCCTCCATTCATACTGTAGTCAATACACGGTTTCCTGTTATAAAAGGTTCTTTTATACTCTGACGTAGAGTTCTACCATACATAACCCTTGCAGAGTTCCACCATACATAACATGGTTTCGTTTATTCTTATGCAGAGGTTTATTATGCATTTCTTATAAATACTCTACTACAGGGTCTCATTCATACGGAATTCTCGTCACAGGGTTTGTATATTCTCCCCACAAGCACATACATTTTGGACAGTTACACTGGGACAATTTCCTCATATGATTCGACCAAGAACACATAAAGTCACACATGGAACTTATTCACAATTCTTCATAAACATATATATGTATATATGTTGCTTGTACTCCAGCCCTCTTCTGCCATTTAAGCAATACTCCAACTCATCCCCAAGCATAATAAGTCTTTACTACATATTTAGTCTATCATTGATGAATAATTGCTCAATAATTCATCGGCAAACTGTATTAAACCCCTAATTCATAGATAAACCAATTCTGCTTCAATTCCTCTGTTTCTTCTACTGCCTCTGTTACTTCTTTGTCTCTTTTGCCTTATGGATAGTTTAGGTGCTGCTCCTGTCTTTACCTTTGCCATCTCCTTTGCCATCTCCTTTCCTTTTCCATCAATGAAAACATTTCCAACAATATAAATGGATGAACATCTCCAGGAAACAAGGGTTTCCTGTATAAATCTGGGAAAGTGCAGGAGGCACGGGAATTCAGACTTGAATTGGGATTCCAACAGAGTATAATATCTATAAAATTTCTCTCTCCCTTAGGCCATGCACATGAGGGGCTCTTATACTCCCTCAAAGTAGTTTCAATCAGTTGGAAACAGTTGGCCACGTGCTGGGGTTGTTGAACTACTAGAGTAACCATCAACCCGGCCCGAAAATAGGGAATTTTTATATATTTTTTAATGATTTTAATGGCATAGATGGAAAAGTACATGTGGACTCGCGTATACATGTGAAAAAGTCTGGGCATAACCACGTATGGGATTTTTAACACTGTTTTTTAATGAATTTGTTCAAGTCTGTGGGAATGGGTGCCCAAGGCCATAAAGACAATCATGAATCACATGAGGGTGAAAAATTATGCTATAACAGAACTGTGCTGTGGATGAATATGGATGAATGGACCCAAGAAAAATGCTAAAATGAAGCTCAAATCCTTCCCTCTTGATCCCTTAAGCAAGCTGATCCAAAGAGAGGATGGAATTCCCGCATGGGAATTCTTTGCACTAAGTAGTGCAGCAACTCCAGCTAAACAACTGAAGCATGAAAATAGTCACAAGAAAAAAAATAGCTAAATATCGATTGAATCCCTTTGATGTTATGCCTTCCTTTTTATCTTTGGTGAGCCTCCTCACCCCGGACCCCACACAATGTTGAGGTGACTTCCTAGTGAAGCTTCCTCTTTCAAAACTGCGCTGCCCTAGCTAGCTTCCCTCCTCTTTGTAGCAGCATTGTTGACTTGGTCAACTGGAACTAATCCACCTGCAATGCCTCTTTTCACACTAAGGGATCTTCAATCCTGTTCTCATATGTGTGTCTAGGTTGATCCTTGTTCACATTGAGCTAGTTTACTTGGGTGATTTCTTCCTCCTCAAGAATGCATGTTGACTTAGTCAAACTTGACTATGTCCCCATCTATTTTGCCCCTATTCACACTTGTAAGTGTAAAACCAACTCCTAGGCTGCTCTCCTTCCTTACTAAGGTGGAATTTATTCATATCTTTATTGTTCATGGGCCTCCTTTCCCATTTATTCCTCTCCTAAGTGAAAGCATCAAAATCTAATATTCCAATTTGCTTGTTTGCAAATTTTTGAATATCATATAAGTCTAGTAGAAATCCACTGCAAAATATTTAAATTTCCATGGTGAAGATGGCCCAATCTCCTGAGCCATAATTCGCCCTCATCCCGGCTCACCACTTCTTCTTCTTTGCCCATCATTACAATGCAGCCATCTACCTCCAACTTGTAGAGATTCTTAACTCAAATTCATATCCTCTTGGTTTGACCCGTTGTTTTATGTCGAAGGAAGGCTTTTCCCTCATTGAAAACAACATCATAACCTTTGTCTTCCAACATTGCGACCAAGACCAAGTTCTTCTTCAGACCTGGCACATGCATAACATATTTCAACATAAATGGATTACCTGACTCCCTCTCAAAGTAATGGTCCCAATGCTGGTCGCACTGTATCGACCATCTTCACCCATCTCTACATGCATTTGGAGATCCTTCTCCTCCAAGTCACTAAACAACTCTTTGTCTCCCGTCATATGGAAAGACACACCACTATCAAGATACCACATCGATCCCATATAGCTTGAAACCAAACATGTGATCAAAGAGAAATCAAGTTAAAATTGCAAGGCTAAGGCCTCTCTAGCTGCAGCTCCAACAACCTTCTTGTTCTTCTTCTTCTGTGGGCAGTTAGTGGTGAAATGCCCATGTTCGTGACAGTGAAAACACTTCACCTTGGACAAATCCTGATTCTTACCTTTAGCTTCATATTTTGAAGGAAATTTCTTCCCCTTCCCTTTCCTTTCTTTGGTATCCAAAGCGCAATTCTCTTCATCTTCATTCTTCGATGAAGAGCCATCCCTGGTACCTTGCCTTATCTCCTCATGCACAAGATTCGACCAAATTCGCTCCCATCCCGGCAGTTTCTCCCATCCATTGACAGAGTCTTTGTAGCTATGCCAAATCTTCGAAAGCCCAAGAAGAGCCAAGCTCACCAAGTCTTCATCATCAACAGCAATCCCCACACTTCCCATTTCATCCCTACAGTGGACAAACTTCGTGAGATATTTTGGAATATTTTCGCCCTTCTCCATTTTTATTTTTCTGATCTTATCTTTCAATGCCAACTTCCTCTAGTTGCTGCTGCTTTGGAACAAATCTGTCAAAGCCTTCCACATTGCAAATGGAGTGGCTTTCCCGTGAAGGCTGGATGCAATATGGTCCTTCACACCTTCCAGTAGAATTCTTCTTGTCTTTGCTACCTTCTTTTTCCATGTGTCAAGTAAGGCAAAATCGCTAGAACTCGGCTTAGGAACATCGCTATCGATGAATTCCTTCAATCCATTATCCTCCAGCACCGCCTCCATCCTATCCTTCTAAGCTATGTAATTTGAGCTTCCATCAAGGGCATAATCCAATCGCAACCCATTGAAAGACATTTCAATGTATACTCAATTTTCGTACCAAGAATTTTATGAAACAAATTCGAATTGTCCACCAGCACAAACTCAACAATTATTCATAATTGCAATATTCAAGAATTAACACTGCTCTGATACCATGTAGAAATTATATACAAGATGCGTGTATATATCCAGAGTCTCCTGATCTAATAATATTTATCTTCTTTATAAATACATAATCCTTCCACTGTTAATCTTTTGTGGAAATTAAAATCAATTGCAAACACGCGAAGCAATAAAAACAATCGCACATAACACAGTTGTTTAACGAGAAAGCCTGAAGCTGAAAACCCCAAATATTATATATTATGTATCATGGAGATCATGTAGAAATCTCATACAAAGCTTAGTACATCAATCTCTCAGTATAATCAATCATCACACACTAATCAGAAGAAATCTTCAAATCCATGCACTGATTTCTTGCCACTTGATAGCTTGCCTCCACTGCGCAATCCTTGCTGAAGAATAGCTTTGAATGAATTCGAATTACCCTTTCCTTGAGTGTGCAATCCTCATTGGAAACTCCAATGTGTTTGTGGTGCAATCAATGCATCACTATAGTCACAACAGATAGTCCATCTTGCCCTTTCACCTATCTCTCCACTGGGTCTCCACTGGAACTGACATGCACTATAGTTAACTATTGTTTTTGTTCAGTTGCTAGTGAGTTATTAGTTGTGAATTAATTAAATAATTAATTCACTCCACTCTCACTAGTGTATCATTCAGTTAGACTAGACAAAACTAGCTCAACTGAGTTTAACTCCATTAACTGAGTTAAACTAAATAACAACTCCTGTAACTACTCTTCCAACTCTGTCATAACTTTGCCACTTCAGTTATAACTGAGTCCTCCATGCATGAACCACCAGTAAACCCTAGGAATTGTGTAATTCCTTCTGTTAGCCACCTATAAATTTTTGTCAAGAAAACAGGTGGCTAAATATGTTTCTGAGTCTTCAAGATATACATTTCCTTTGAAAACCTATCATTCTTGAAGACTCCATGTGTCTTATATCCTTTAAAAGACCCTCATTGCTATTTCCATTGAAGAACCCTACTGTTTTGTGAAAAATAATGCTTCAAAAGGCCTCTGTAATTGCCCATTTTCACTCATTTCCCTTTATTTTAATTAAGCCTCCTTTCCCTCTTTAGCACCTCCATATCCATCTAAAAGCCTCCAAAATCCTTTTAAGCCACTAAAAATCCCTTTTACAGGTTTAAAACCCCTTTTCCCCTCTACCGAAAGCCAAGAAATCCCTTAGAAAACATTGATTTTGGCTTAAACAACCCCTTTTTTCATTGAAGCCTTAAGCCCCTTTTGGCTAAGCCCTTAGCCCCTTCTCCGCATATAACGCGCTCCCAGGACCAGGTGCTGAGCCTGTCACGCAATCGCAATAAGAGCCTTCTTCTAACGCTTTTTCCTTTGTTCCTTATATTTTTCCGATGCGATGAACATTTGTTCTATTGACCTCTGCTTCAATAGTGACCGTCGATCCTTCGAGATCCAACGGTCAGCGCTGATATCGCATCGCTCCCATAACACCTTTTCATTACCCCTCCGATTGCGTATCCACCGTTGATCTCTTTCATAATCTAACGGCCCTCACATGATCGCCAATCGCAAAATTCTTAAGCACAATCCCATTGTATCTACTGATTTTTGATCCCTGATCAAATCCCGACCGTCCATCCATACAGATCCGACGGCTGAGACACCATCGCACTCTGCTCCAGAACCCAACATCATTGCTCCGCTGATTTAATATGAACCGTTGAATCCACAAGAACCAACGGCCTAGATTTAATCGCGCTTTGCCCCTGTGCCTTCCATCATTCCCCCTCCAAGCTAATATCGACCGTTGATCTCTCTAATGATCCAACGGTCCGTGCTAAATCAAAAATCGCAAAACCAAAAGACTTCAGAGTTTTGACCCACTACCTTTCTCCGATACGATTAAATCCTGGCCGTCCATTCCACTAGATCTGACGGTCTAGATTTCATCGCACTTCGCCTTCCCCTTCCTCCGTTCCACTGTTCTGTTGATCCCCGATTAGATCTCTGCCATCCATTTCATAGATCCAATGGTTAGGATTTAATCCGCCGTTGGCTCTCCCCACCATATCGCCCGCACATCTTTCCATATCGCGCTCTCATCCCCACCGTCAGATCTTTTCGCCTTTAATCCAACGGCTTAGAATGAATATCGTGTGATTTCTACATCAGTGGTTTAATGTTTCAAAATTACGTGATAAAAGAGGTTTTGGGAGGGGGACGTGTCAAGTAGAGAGGCATATCACGTTTTTTTTCATAATTTTCAAAACCACTCTGGAGCCGCGTGAAACCAATAGTTTTTCTGCTAAAACCACCTTTTCCCCTTGGCTCCCGAAAGCTCCTACTACATTCCCGACCTTTTATTTGATCTAGATCAATGGCCCACATTTCATCGCGTTCCCATCCATATTATTTTCATTAGACCTTCCAAAGGACTTCATCGAAAGATCTCCACCGTTGATCTATTTCGTGATCTGACAGTCCACATTCAATCTTCCTCCGCCCTCCCGGTCCCACCACCAATGCCCCGATTTCATTCATTTTAACCTTTTTCCTTTGTATTCGCCCAAAATTAAACTTTTATGTTTATCACTAAAATTTATCGGTGTCCGTCTAATTCAGTCTAACAACTCCACCTGTAATTCCTAACCATTGATCGCCACTGTCTAATCTAATCCAATGGTCCGGAATAGTCCGCACACCAGACCTCCATCAGGCCAATTTTCTTCCATTCTGCCATTATTTTTACTCGTTCTCTCGCCTGCATCCACCATTTCCATTGTTGCGACATCGTTTCCTCGGCCCTCCAGAGCAATCCTCCTCCACTCCCACTAGTTTTTATAACATGTTTATTGTATTTTGCAGGGTTTCCAGGTGGAGATTCCATTTTGTCTCTACAATCACAGTGATAGTGATTTAGAGCGCAGACAGGCTGTTTCAGAGCCAGAGAAAGCATAAGAGACATCCAGAGAGGGTTTAAAACACGTTTTTATTTAAAGATCAGGTTATAAAACCCTGATTGAAAACCCTCCAGCGCCATTAAACCTGCATAGTCATGGATAGTCAGCAGAAGCGGAAAAGAGTATCAATGACAGTTTAAGGGATTAAAATTCCATTATTGAAGATTAAATGCTATAATCCAGTGTTTAAGGGATGAAGATACAGATTGAAGACCTTATAAATAATACAGAAGGCTAATAAGGCCTAAAGCACATGAAACAAGCCATATCAGTGTCCCACATCAGCAGAATGTTCTCTCCCAAGAAAGGACAAGTTCCCATAGGGTTTTTTATTCTCCATCGAATTCCTGAGAAGATCACCGCCCTGACAGAAGTCCTGAGATTGCCAAAGCATTAGTTACAAAGTATAGAAGGCCTAAAAGTCATTTATCTGCCTTACTTGTCCCAGTGTACAAACAGAGTACCAACTGCCAGAGAGTACTTCAAGAACATACCTTTGGAGTTATTATCAGCTTGTCGAAGACCACTAATTCACCCAAAGAGTACTGAAAGTCAATACAGGGTATTAAAACAAAATGGGCCTCAAACACTCTTCTTCCTTTGTTTTAATGAATCATTTAAAGTTCTATCTACCTCTATTGCCACACTTTTAGCTATAAGAACTCATGAGAAATACATGTTATTGGTTGGTTATCCGTGGATTGTAAGCTGTTTCTTTGAGATAGAGTTCTATGTGTATTAGTTGTAAAATAGGCTGGGAGATGATTTCTAGTTGATATCAAGTTGCTGGAAAATGATGTATGTGACTGGTGTTGCTCTTTAATATGACAAGCATGTTCATTGGATCCTGATCTAAATCAGTGGTGATGTGTTCTATCTTTGTCAATGTTTTCCCTTTGTTATTCATCATATTTCATTTCTCTGATAAGAATCAGTAAACTAGCTTAGGATATACTGCTGTAAAGTACCCTAATGCTTCCTACTCTTCTTATATTTTATGTTTTCCACTAATTGTGTGATCTACGAACAAATTCAATATAATTTAACAAGTATAGTAGTTGGTTCTCCCTGTTTGCTAATGTATGAATTTAGAGTTTTTTTTTAGATGTTCTTGTCTAGTTTTAGCTGAAAGAATTGGGATACTGGGAGGTTCAGAGTTAGTTCTGTCTCACTAGGGTATTTTTCCAATAGTTAGCCTTTCTAAGATCCCTTAAGGTGAATTTCAAAAGCATTGAAAGTTGAAAGTATTTCTTTTATCTTAGGCTTCACTTTGTGTCAAATCTTAAATGTTTTCTATTGGCTGAAGAGTTAGCCTCTTTAGGAGTTTGATCATAGAAGGTTAAGGCATGCCCTGTCCATAGATTTTCTCCTAAGTGGTCACCTTTTAAGGTTTCCTTGTCATTCACCTTCATTTTCTTATTGTTTCATCCATACTATCATATTTAGAGATCATCTGTTTTAGATGAATAGCCCATTTGAAAGCCTTGGATATTGAATTGCAATTAAACCCTTTTATGACCCCATTGCCCAATGGACTTGAGTTTTCTTTGAATTATCTCCCATTGCCAAAATCCTTCTTTACTCACCTCTTTATCTCATATTGAACCCTTCTTTCATGTTTCCAACCAAACAAACAAAACAAAACAAAACAACAACCCTTGTGCCCTATAACTAGCCTAATACCTTAAATTTAACTTCAAAGATATATTATCCTTTTCCTTCATAGAGAGATCCTTCTCTAGATCCAGAAGGGCTAGATCCTGAGATCCCAAAGTGGTTTGATGTTTTCTTGTCTTTTGGTATTGCCAAATATGCCAAAACACAGGAACCACAACATAATGGTGGCTCCACTCGGGAACTAAGACCATATTAGCCTAGGTTTGGAAGTTAATTACTGCAGTAGACAGTAAATCTCCTTCAAAGAATTTTAAACCTTCCACCTAGTGCCTCCACAGTTCCTTAACAACTAAAATACTTCACTGATGATCAGTAGGCGTACTGATTATCTTTGTTTTCACAAGACTCCACTGGGAGACCATTTTTCATTACAACATCATCCATATCAAAAAAAATACATAGGGTTAAGCTTCCTTGTTTGAAGACAGTTGCCACCTAAATACTATCACATCTGGCTAACATTCCTTGTTGAGTTTGAGGACTTAACATACTAGCTTCAAGAACAATCCATACTAGAGCTTATCCTAATCCAAACCCACCTGAGATAGTTGACAACCCTGAGAGTATTCTTAGGAAGCATTATACATCTAGGGATCCAAATATTGTCAGATAAATTAATAGACCTAATTCATCACCTGAAAACTTTGGAACTCTATCAAACACTCAAATTGACTTAGACTTACCAAGTAATTTACCAAGAACTCAGTCACTTAGTGCTATAGAATAGACATACTTTGAGCCTCCAATATCACCACCACATAGTGGTCAAAACATTAGGGACAGAGAAACCCCTACATCAATACCTCCTGATATTCATTTCATCCATAACTTGGGTCTCTCTCACCCTAGATCTACTCAACAGTTTATTGTTGGTCCTAGAATTTTTGTCATTCATATACCTGCTACTCAAGCCCAAGCTTTACCTCCACAAAACATTACCATGGCCGCATGGTATGCTCCCTTGGTGTTACCACAACCTCTAGTGCCTTTACCCAATGATTATCAGTATAAAATCCCACATTTCAGTGGAAAAGAGTCTATCACAGCTCAACACCATGTAGATGGGACGGAAGATGCCTTTAACTATATGGAGATAGAATATGAGACAATCAAAATGAGAATCTTTGCTCAGAGTTTAGGATGAGAAGTGAAGAAGTGGTTTAAAGGCCTACCTCCTAATAGTATCCATTATCTTCCCTCTTTACATCAAACATTCATAAAAAAATGGGAATTCAAAAGCAACCCTCTCCAAATATTAGCAGAATATAATAACCTTAAAAGAAATCAGGGAGAGAGTGTCCATGACTATTCTACTAGATTTAACAATGTCTACAATGCTTTTCCACCTCACATGAAACCTCCCCAAGGAATTGCCTTAGTGAAATACCCTAAAGGATTTGATGCTGACATGGCCTATCAGTTAAGGGAAAGAGATTATAATACATTAGAAGACATGCAGAAATGAGTTGTGAGCGTAGAAGCAAAATTGATTGAAAACAAAGCTAGGATGAGGGCTGAAAATAAGGTAACATATAGGGATGACTGTTGAACCCTTAATTAAACTGAGAGGGGGGGGGGGGGGGGGTGGGGGTGAATCAGTTTAACACATTCATGGAATTTTAAAAATTTTCATTAAAACTTATTTACACCTTCATTTCATGTCCAACTTAATATGTGAGTAATCTCAGAATATGAGAAGCAAGTATTAATATAATATAACAGTAGACTTAATATGAGAGCAACAGGTATTAAGCAGAAGATATAAATCATATCAACACATAAATATAATGCACAGAGACACCAGATATAAGTGGAAACCCATAAAGGGAGAAAAACACATCTTATTATTGTTGTGATGCAAAGGCAAGCTCCAACTCCCTCTCACCACTATTTTCTGCAGGCACCAACCTACAGGAGGCTCCAATCCTCAATTCTGCAAGTTACAACTTGCAAGGAAGCACCAAATCCCTTCAATTTTCTGCAGGCACCAAACTACAGGAGGCTCCAACTTCAGGCAGCTACAACTGACAGCTATCAAGCTGCAACTTGATAGGGAAGCTCCAACTTCCTCAATTTATCAAACTGAATGTTTGTTGATTTACCTCAGATATCAGCTCTGTTCTGTAGCTTTTCTTTCTGCTTTTATTTTCTTAATCTTCTTTGCCTCACTCTTCTATACTCTTCCTTCTCTATATTTACTCTCTCTCTCCTCATTTATGCATATCCGGTTGATTTTATATATAGAGTTACTCACATGACTGTTTGTATTTCACAAAGAATTTGGAGTGAACAGTCATGACTCTTTGGCTTCCGTCTTCTCATTCCTTTTATCTACTTATTCAATAAATATAACTGTAGGTATCAATTTAACATTATAGTGGGATATTTGTTCTCTTCCGGAAACTTTCCAATGCATCACAAAAAATAAAAATCAATTAAAACATTTACAACCAAATTAAAATGAGAACTCCAACTCAACTCATTTAGTCTTTTGGCTCGCTGCGCATTTGTCTTTTCTTTGAATGTGTTTTATCTCTTTTCAGCTCTGTTTGTTCGTTTTTCCTCTGCTGTGGTGTAACTGCTGCATACATGTAACTGTGCTTTTTATATCAGTGCATTTTGTATATATATGTAACTGCTTTTCATAAATGTGGGCAAATTCCAGCGCTTTTCATACGGCAAGTTTCTTGTTGACTTGGTGAGTTCCACAAGTGGAACATACATACACCATGGCCTTTGTTTTATGGCCCAGTACAATTGCACACATCAAAATTGTATCATATTAATAATCGCCCTCCACCTTAAGCCGAGGCCCGTGGGTCCACAGACCACGTGGCACATTTCAATACAAACTTCCTTTTTAATATGAATTCAATCAACTCTCGGTGTAATAATAAAACATGTTTAAACATATAAAATCCCTTTTGGGCCTAACTGCCATGTTATCCGATGTGATATGCTACTCCTCGACTTCTTCCGATTGCAATTGATCGCAATCGCAACTTTTAGTTGCAAGTCCCGCTGCCCTGCTTTCATTCCGATGCGATTGACCACTGTTAAGTGCATTTTTCCGATGTGATTGGAATTGGAACTCAAAAACATATTAAACATGATTTATAGACCCATCAGGTATGGAACTCAATCGCAATCGCAATCCTTTATTGTCATGCTCCGATGTCCTTCTCCTTCTCTGATGCGATGCGATTAATCGCAATCGCAACTTTTAGTTGCAAGTGATCTGCTGCCAGTTTTTCTCCGATGCAATCAATGTGCGGACCCGAATATATTTTATATGACAGAGTTTATACGACTATCGTGTCCGGCTTTGCCAATCACAATTGCAAATTTCTGTTTGCATGTTCCGCTGCTTTGTTTTTCTCCGATGCGATTTGGTCCCACCTTGTGGTACTTTGGTTATCATAAAGCGCTCCACTTATAAATATATATATTTATGCTTTGAAACTTTTTTTATATGATCCAGGCTTCATCGCAATCGCAATTATTTGGTTGCATGTTTCGACACATATCCATTATGTTTTATAAACCCATCGAGTCCGGGCTTCATCGCAATCGCAATTTTCTGTTTATATGTTTTGTTTCCCTTATAATCTCCGATGCGATTAGACTTATCTGATGTAATTATGCCGGACTTCAAATACGTTTGAATCATAATTCATACACCCATCGGGTCTAGAACTCAATCGGAACTTTTGTCGATATGTTCCACTGCCAATCCTTTCTCCGATGCGATTGGAAAGGGTCCCACCTTATAAGCCTTTTCTTTTTGATAGAACCTTTGGTTATTTAGATCTTGTGTTACATATAAAAGTATATACTATGGACCTTTATATATATGTGGCGCATCATATGTATCTCACTGCGCATATATATAAGCTTGCTTCCGCTTCGATCTTTAGTGAATCTTCCAGCGGGGGTAGCGATTCTAGGAATTTGTTTGTATATATATATATATATATATATATATATATATATATATATATATATATATATATATATATATATATATATATATATATATATATATATATAGATATACTTGCCGCTTGGGTTAAGCGATTCCCGGAATTAGGTTTATGTATCCTCCAGCTGGGGTAGCGATTTTCAGAATTTTCTACTCTGCCTCTGCTTGTGATAACGGCTCTGCCTCTATATTTGCTACCTCTTCCTTTGCCTTAGCTGCTTCTGCTACTCGACCTCTAACTCTGCTTGTGATAATGGCTCTGCCTCTCTTTTTCATCTGCTACCTTCTTTGTCTATCTCTGTCTATGCTACCTCCATTGCCATCAATGACAATATTTCAAACAGTCTCCCCCTTTCGCATTGATGGCAATACACTTTCTCTGTGGAAATACACTTTCTTTGTTTGCCTGCTCTTCCTCCTGTTGCTTGCTCTTCCTCCCCCTTTGACATGAATGGCAAGGGGTTCAAATTCTTAGTGTAGCTTCTATTCTTTGATCTTGTAATTTTATCCTTTTTCAATATTTCGTGCATTTTCTCTGTCTGGAATTTTCTGATTTTGTACGCTACTGCTTCAACTGTTGGATTAGATTTACATCGGGTTCACTACTCTTCCGTGTTCAGTTCACGTCGGGTTCACCAGTCTTCTGCTGCACCACTAACCCTTTAATGTTGAATGTATTCTTGCTGTAATACTTTTGATCCTAAGGACCTGTTTTCATGCTTCCCTTGCTGGTTGATCTCCCCCTGAGAATGATATGTTCGTTTTTGTTCTCCCCTTGAAACTGTTCTTTCTCTTCATATTAGAGAGTAGAATCTATAGATACTACCCCTAGTCTATCTTTCAAATATTCAAATGGTTCTCTGGCAAGCAGTTTAGTAAATATATTTGTTGTCTGTTCTTTTGTTGGTACATACTTCAGTTTTACTATCTTTTGAGCCACTTGTTCTCGGAGAAAATGATACTTAATTGGGATATGTTTAGCTTTTGAGTGAAGCACGGGATTTTTAGATATACTTATAACACTTGTATTATCACATTTGATTGAGATAGGTTCGTCAATGCTTACCTTCATGTCTTGGAGGGTTTGCTTCATCCACATGACTTGTGTACGACATCTTTGCTTCTTCTTCATATATTACCTTATAGCTTTGTAGACAGAGAGATAGATGTTTGTTTCTTGCTTAACCATGCCACCAGACTTTCTCCTAGATAGAAAGCACCTCCACTTGTGCTTTTCCCGTCATCCACACAGTTGGCACAATCTGCATCTGTGTATGCTGTCAAAGTGAATTTTTTTCCTTTAGGATACCAAATTCCATACTGTGTTGTTCCTTGTAGATATCTAAATATTCTTTTGACTGACAGAAGATGGTTTTTTTTAGGTGCTTCTTGATATCTAGCCACTAGTCCTACTGCTAGAATGATGTCTGGTCTTGATGCTGTCAGACACAACAGACTTCCTATCATGGATCTGTAGAGTTTTTGATCTATGTCTGCAGACCCATCATCAGCACAAATCTTGCATCCCGTGATCATGGGAGTTGACACAGGTTTGCAGTCCTCCATTTTGAACTTTTTCAACATTTCTTTTAAGTATTTTTCCTGTGAGATGAATGTGCCTGTGTTATTTTGCTGAATTTGAAGTCCTAAGTAGAAACTGAGTTCTCCAATCATGGACATCTCAAACTCTGTTTTTATCTCATCAGCAAACCCTTTTGCTAGATCTTCTCTGTTGCTTCCAAACAAAATGTCATCAACATATACCACAAAAATCAGGAGTTCATTTTCATGGGCTTTTATGTATAGATTTCTGTCTACTCCGCCTCTCTTAAAGCCTTGTTTTTGCAAATATTTATCCAGTATTGAGTACCAAGCACGAGGAGCCTGTTTCAGTCCATATAGAGCCTTATTCAGTCTACACACATAGTCTTCTTTGTCTGTCAATGAGAAGCCTTCTGGTTGTTCCATGTAGACTTCTTCTTCTAAGTCTCCATTCAGAAATGTAGATTTTACATCCATTTGATATACTTTGAAGTTTTGGTAGCAAGCAAAGGCCATAAAAATTCTGATGGCTTCCATTTTGGCTATACGGGAAAATGTTTCATTGTAATCAAGTCCTTCGATTTGTGAATATCCTTTACAGACCAGTCCGGCTTTATTCCTGATTACTTGTCCTTGCTCATTCATTTTGTTTTTGAATACCCATTTTGAGCCGATGACATTTTTCTCAATGGGTCTAGGAACTAATTCCCAGGTATTTTTTTTCTCAATTTGGTCCAATTCTTCATTCATAGCATTTACCCAAGACTTGTCCTTGCTAGCATCTTCAAATTTATTTGGCTCTATTTGTGACAACATGGCTATGTATACCTCTTCAGTTTGTTCTGTTAGCTGCCTTCTTGTTTGGACCCCTACTCTCTTGTCTCCAATGATCTAATCTTCAGGATGGTTCTTCTGAGTATATCTTGAGGGAGCTTTAGAACTCAACTCTGTATCTTCTGTTGTCTTGCTTGTTTCCTCATCATCTTGGTTTTCTTATTCATGGTTGTCTGATGGACTGCAGCAGTCTGTATCTCTTGTATTGTTTGGAAGTTCTTCATCAAATCTCACATCAATGCTTTCTACTATTTTTCAAAGAGTCTTGTTGTAGCACCTGTACCCTTTAATTTTGGATGCATATCCTAGAAATATCCCTTCATCTGATCTTGCATCAAATTTTCCAAGATTTTCATCATTATTCTTTATGTACCACTTTCTTCCAAAGATTCTAAAATGTTTGATTGAAGCTAGTTTTCCATGCCATAGTTCATAGAGAGTCTTGTCACTGCTTGGCCTTAAGTGAGCTTTATTAAGGATATGCACCGCTGTGTGTACTGCTTCTGCCCAGAAGGTTTGAGCAATATTACTTTCATGCATAATGGCTCTAGCTATTTTTTGTACAAACCTGTTTTGTCTCTCTTCTACTCCATTTTGCTGAGTTGTCCCTGCAATAGTAAATTGTTGTTTTATGCCATGTTCATTACATAGGTCAGCAAAGTCATAATATGTGAATTCACCTCGTCTGTCTGATCTGATGCATTTCAGCTTGCATCCTGTCTGATTTTCTGCTAAAGCTTTGAATATTTTGAATTTTTCCAGAGCTTCTGATTTATTCTTGAGAAATGCAACCCATGTCATTCTGGAGAAATCATTTATTATCAGAATGAAGTAGGATTCTCCACTTGGTGTTTTAGTTCTTGCAGGTCCGCACAGGTTCATGTGCACAAGTTGTAGAGGTCTTCTTGTTGATAAATCATCTTTGGCCTTGAAGGATGTGCGAGTCTATTTGCCTAATTGACATGATTTGCATATGGTATTAGAAGGCCTCTTTATTTGTGGCATGTCTCTGACAACTTTCTTCTTGCTTAGTCTGATTATGTGATCGAAGATGAGATGTCCCAACCTTTTATGCCATAACCATGACTCTTCTAGTTTGCTAAGGTGACATGCTTCATTTTCCTCTTTCACAATGTAAACATTACTCTCTGTTCAAACTCCTTTGAGAAGATTCTTACCTGTGGTGCTTGATCTGACTTCAAAATATTGTGCTCTAAAAATAACTTCACAGCCTTTGTCACACTTCTAACTGACACTTAGTAAATTTGCTTTCAGCCCATCTACAAATAGTACATCTTGGGCCTTTCCTCTGTCATTGTCTATGCCGACTGAGCCTTTTCCCTTGATCGTACCTGATTTATCATTGCCAAAAGTAACATTTCCAAATTTATTTTCATCAAGAGTTATAAACTTGCTTCTGTCTCCGGTCATGTGTTTAGAGCAGCCACTGTCCAAATACCATTGGATTTTCAGATCTTGAGCAGTTAGAGCCAGGTCACACTTATTATCCTTCTTTTTCCACTGGAGGCATCCTTTTGTTTGGTATCTTTTGTGAGATGATGATTCACATCCCTTCAGAGGACATTTGGAAGGCATATGTCCAACTTGATTGCATATACAGCATTTGATCATAGTTTTTGCAGGATTGTGAGTATGAACAAAATTTCTTTGATTCATAAACCTCCTTGGGGTGTTGAACATCAATCTTTTTCCATACTTTCTACACTCAATGATTTTATGGCCAAATTCCTTACAATAAAAACAGTAACCATAGAAACTATTTGCATACCTGGTCTAAGGTTGTCTTTTCCATTTGTTTGATTGAGGCAGTCTCTTCAATGTTTGCATCTTTTGTTGGTTTGAATTACTCCTCCTTGCATGGAAATATGCAACAATGTGTCCCAGCTTGTGGCAGACATAACGGGTGGCATTCTTCATAGGAGGGGAGAATCTCCTTTGATGGATTCCAAATTTGACATATTCAGAGGCATATGCCCCATTCTCTGTTGTCTTAGTATTTATTACATTCTTAACTACTAGTGGCTTCTTCTGATATCTGTCTTCCTCATTCCAGGTTTCTTCTTTTCTAGGAATTGTTTGAGCTGCTTCATCATTCTTCTTTGCTTTTACAAAAATAATCTCTCTGTCAACCTTTTCTTTGTTTTTAATTGATTCTCCTTCATAGCCTATTCCAGTTTTTATCAGAGGGGATCTTTGAGCAACTAGAATTTCATTCAACTTACTAGAGCTTGTTGCTTGAGAATAGTTTATAACCACTTTCCTTTGAGCATTTTCTAGTTTCTTCAGTTGTTAAACTGGTACAAAGGAACCTGCTCTGATAGCAATTGTTGAACCCTTAGTTAAAGTGAGAGGGGGGGGGGGGGTGAATCAGTTTAACACATTCATGGACTTTTAAAAATTTTCATTAAAACTTATTTACACCTTCATTTCATGTCCAACTTAATATGTGAGTAATCTCAGAATATGAGAAGCAAGTATTAATATAATATAATAATAGACTTAATATGAGAGTAGCAGGTATTAAGCAGAAGATATAAATCAGATCAACACATAAATATCATACACAGAGACACCAGATATAAGTGGAAACCCATAAAGGGAGAAAACCACATCTTATTATTGTTGTAATGCAAAGGCAAGCTCCAACTCCCTCTCACCACTGTTTTCTGTAGGCACCAACCTACAGGAGGCTCCAATCCTCAATTCTGCAAGTTACAACTTGCAAGGAAGCACCAAATCCCTTCAATTTTCTGCAGGCACCAACCTACAGGAGGCTCCAACCTCAGTCAGCTACAACTGACAGCTATCAAGCTGCAAATTGATAGGGAAGCTCCAACTTCCTCAATTTATCAAACTAAATGTTTGCTGATTTACCTCAGATATCAGCTCTGTTATGTAGCTTCTCTTTCTGCTTTTATTTTCTTAATATTCTTTGCCTCACTCTTCTATACTCTGCCTTCTCTATATTTACTCTCTCTCTCCTCATTTATGCATATCCAATTGATTTTATATATAGAGTTCCTCACATGACTGTTTGTATTTCACAAAGAATTTGGAGTGAACAGTCATGACTCTTTGGCTTCTGTCTTCTCATTCCTTTTATCTGCTTATTCAATAAATATAACTATAAGTATCAATTTAACATTATAGTGGGATATTTTTTCTCTTCCAAAGACTTTGCAATGCATCACAAACAATAAAAATCAATTAAAACATTTACAACCAAATTACAATGAGAACTCCAGCTCAACTCATTTAGTCTTTTGGCTTGCTGCGCATTTGTCTTTTCTTTGACTGTGTTTTATCTCTTTTCAACTCTGTTTTTTCGTCTGTCCTCTGTTGTGGTGTAACTGCTGCATACATGTAACTGTGCTTTTTATATCAGTGCATTTTGTATATATATGTAACTGCTTTTCATAAATGTGGGCAAATTCCAACACTTTTCATACAACAAGTGTCTTGTTGATGTGGTGAGTTCCGCAAGCAGAACATACATACACCACAGCCTTTGTTTTATGGCCCGGTACAATTGCACACATCAAAATTGTATCATATTAATAATCCCCTCCACCTTAAGCCAAGGCCCATGGGTCCACAGACCACGCGGCACATTTCAATACAAACTGCCTTTTTAATATGACTTCAATCAACTCTCGGTGTAATAATAAAACCTGTTTAAACATATAAAATCCCTTTCGGGCCCACCTGCCATGTTATCCGATGCGATATGCTACTCCTCAACTTCTTCTGATTGTGATTGATCACAATCGCAACTTTTAGTTGCAAGTCCCACTGCCCTGATTTCATTCTGATGCGATTGACCACTGTTAAGTGCATTTTTCCGATGCGATTGGAACTGGAACTCAAACACATATTAAACATGATTTATAGACCCATTGGGTCTGGAACTCAATCGCAATCACAATCCTTTAATGTCATGCTCCGATGTCCTGCTCCTTCTCCGATGCGATTGACCTGATGCGATGTGATTAATCGCAATCACAACTTTTAGTTGCAAGTGATCTGCTGCCAGTTTTTCTCCGATACGATCAATGTGCAGACCCTAATATATTTTATATGACTATCACATCTGGCTTTTCCAATCGCAATCGCAACTTCTTGTTTTCATGTTCCACTGCTTTGTTTTTCTCCGATGCGATTTGGTCCCACCTTGTGGTACTTTGGTTATCATAAAGCGCTCCACTTATAAATATATATATTTATTCTTTGAACCTTTGTTTATATGATCTGGGTGTCATCACAATTGCAATTCTTTGGTTGCATGTTTCGACACATATCCATTATGTTTTATAAACCCATCGGGTCCGGGCTTCATCGCAATCAGAATTTTCTGTTTATATGTTCCGCTACCCTTATAATATATGATGCGATTAGACTGATCCGATGTGATTATACCAGAATTTAAATATGTTTGAATCATAATTCATACACCCATTGGGTCTGGAACTCAATCGAAACACTTTTCGATATGTTCCGCTGCCAATCCTTTCTCTGATGTGATTGGAAAGGGTCCCACCTTATAAGCCTTTTCTTTTTGATAGAACCTTTGGTTATTTAGATCTTTTGCTACATATAAAAGTATATGCTATGGAACTTTATATATATGTGGCGCATCATATGTATCTCACTGCACATATATATAAGCTTGCTTCCACTTCAATCTTTAGTGAATCTTCCAGCGGGGTTAGCGATTCTCGGAATTTGTTTGTATATATATATATATATATATATATATACTTGCCGCTTGGGGTAAGCGATTCCCGAAATTGGGTTTATGTATCCTCCAACTGGGGTAGCGATTCTCAAAATTTTCTTCTCTGCCTCTGCCTCTGATATAATGGATCTACTTCTATATTCGCTGCCTCTTCCTCTACCTTAGCTACTTCTGCTACTCGACCTCTACCTTTACTTGTGATAACAGATCTTCCTCGCTTTTGCATCTGCTGACTTCTTTGTCTGTCTCTTTCTATGCTGCCTCCATTGCCATCAATGAAAATATTTCCAACAATGAAACCACACCTTCTTCATATGATCTCAAATATGATAATCTAGCCAAAAAAATGGAGAGGATAGAAAGAATGATGGAGAAAATGGTTTTCCAAGTAAAAAACCAGAACCAAAACTTCAGGAGAAACACCCCTCCCAATAGACAAAGAGACTCTGATCAACAAGTCATACGTCCATTCCAAGAGAATTTCCTTGATGAGGATGAAGGAATAATAGAAGAATCAGAGGGAACCATCATAAACATGGTGGAAGTAGACAACCAAGATCCCACCTTTCCTACATAGGATAATTAGACCTCATACTCACATTTGGATGAGAAAGGGTTAGAATCTGAGGAATATAGGTTAGGATTCGAAAATTCCATCATGCAGGTCTGAGAACAATATGATCTCAGAAGCAAAAAGAAATTAGAGACTCCCAAACCAAAAGCCTCTGAAATCAGCATTAAGAAAAGACCTGAAAAGACTCCTAAAGGGACTGCTGAAAGCAACAAATCAACAGCTAAGAGTTCTAGCAAAAAAAAAGAAAAATACATCCAAACTATTGATAAACCAAATCAAGAAACTAGCAGCAATAGCATTGCAGCTAATGCTCCTGATAAAATAGCTTCAAACATTGTACATAGTGAGAATCAGCAAGCCGATTCTACCAATAAAATAGTGGCCAGTAAAAAAGAATTGAACCTTTCAAAAATTCAGTCTCCTTTCAATTTGGAAAGTGAGATAGCCAAAATCAAAGTTTCTGTTCCTCTCACTGAGTTAGCTACTCAGGATGTATATAAAGGTCAAATTTTGAAATCTTTGAACTTAGGAGAAAACAGTGACACTGTCAATTTAAATGATGATCAACCAGATCTTTTGTTTGGTCCAAAAATAGAAGGAAAATTTTAGGAAGGAGTAGTGCCTCCCTTCTATGTCAGTCTCAATATCCATGACAAAATCCTGCATAATGCCATGCATGATTCTGGGGCCTCGCACAACCTTATGCCAAAGGTGATTATGGAGAAGTTAGGCCTAGAGATAACCAGACCTTATAAGGATTTATATTCATTTGACTCTAGCAGAGTGAAGTACCTTGGCCTAATCAAAGATATCTGTGTGAATCTGACTCAAATCCCAGTCAAATGCATGGTAATGGATGTTGTAGTGGCTGATGTACCTCCTAAATATGGCATGTTGTTGTCAAGATCATGGGGTGACAAGCTGCAAGGTACAATGCAGATGGACATGACATATGCCACAATCCCTGTCTTTGGCCAGCTTAGAAGACTATATAGAGAGGCACACATGAAGTTTATGGTTAGTAGCCCTGAGAAACCTAAAAATTCACCTATGTACTCTGTCCATACAGATCTGTAATTTTTTATCATTTACAATGATAAATTTATAGATGAGCCAGAGCTAGAGGACATAAATTCAAACAATAGAGTAGATCCCACAGATTTTAACATAATGGCAGCTCTAGATGTAGAGGAAAATGAGAGAAAAACTTTAGAACAGTGTACTGAATCAAAAGACTAGAGTGAACAAAACCAAGACTACAAACAACAGATTACTCATCACTCTAAATTTCATGAAAATCCTAAAGAAAAAAACATTACACAATATGGTGCAGACCTCAGAATACAACATAAGGATGAACACAGTATGAGGGGTGAAAATGATAATAAATCTGCAAACAGTCCTTTCTGGTGCATGAATTTTGACGGGTCTTGTACTAGGAAGAGTGCAGGAGCTGGGGTATGGTTGCACAATGCTGAAAGAAACTATACTGAGAGTCATGCCTTCAAACTAGACTTTAAATGCACAAACAACATTGCAGAGTATGAGGCTCTCATCCTAGGATTGCATCTATTGAGAAAACTAGGAGCCCAAAGGATAGTTGTACATGGAGACTCTAAACTAGTCATCAAACAACTAAATGGAGATATATTGCAAAGCATCCTAGACTGAGGGCATACAGAAATGGTGCTATGGATTTTCTAAAAACATTTGTAGGATATGAGCTTGTGTTTGTTCCTAGGAGTCAAAACATAATTGAAAATGGATTAGCCTGCACTGCTAGTTCATATCAGAAATCACCTAGGGATAAACAGATCATTATTCACACAAAATACAGACCAGCAGTGCTAGATAATGAGAAATATTCACAGGTCTTTGAGTGCGACAAATAGATAGAGGATTTCTTGCTTTGCAGGAACGAGTTTGAAATACCTAATTCAGACTCTAAATCCGATGAAAATTTTTCAGATAAAGAGCCTCCTGATGAAGAGAAACCATCCCCCAATGCAGAAATAAACATGTTGACTGAAGAATTTGAAACACAAACTGAAGAATACATGAAAAAAGATAAAGAATACATTGAGGTGCTGCAGTCCAAAGATGAAAACATACCCACAGGACTAGCACCCCTTGAGGAGATTTTTTATTTTAATGATGTAGCAAAAAATCCCACTATAGAACACGTCAAATCTGATGTTGAAGAATGAAATATAGGCAGTGAGGATAAGCCTAAAATGATTAAATTATCCAAAAATTTGCCAGCACACATCAAGAAGAAATACATTTATTTATTTAAAGAGTTTGTTGATGTGTTTTCTTGGAGCTATGAGGACTTAAAAGCCTATGACACAGAGATCATCCAGCATAAAATTCCTTTGAAAGAAAACCAAAAACCCTTTAGGCAAAAACTGCGCAGAATTAACCCTGTACAACTGCCTCTTGAAGAAAAGGAAATCAAGAAAATCTATGAAGCCGATATCACAGTGCCTGTGAGGTTTTCAGATTGGGTCTCCAACCCTGTGGCTGTAAGGAAAAAGACAGGAGATATTAGGCTATGCATTTATTTTAGAAACCTTAACAGAGCCTCCTTAAAGGAAAATTACCCCTTACCCAAAATGGAGCACATCCTACAAAGGGTAGTTGGCTCAAAAAGGATTTCCCTGTTATATGGCTTTTCAGGGTATAACCAGGTCTTAGTACTCCTAGAAGATCAACTAAAGACAGCCTTCACCACTCCATGGGGCACTTTCATGTATGTGAAAATGCCTTTTGGACTAATGAACGCTGGTGCAACCTTCCAAAGAGCTATGGAAATAGCATTTTCAGAGGAAATAGGTCACTTCATCGTAATCTACCTTGATGACATAACAGTTTATTCTGAAACTGATGAAGAGCACCTTAAACATCTGAGGAAAGTATTTGAGAAATTTAGAAGGTTCGAGCTATCTTTAAATCCCAAGAAGACAGTGTTCGGGCTTCAAGAGGGTAAACTTCTTGGCCATATTATATCAGAATAGGGGATTAAAATAGACCCAAAAAGAGTTGAGGGAATCTTGTTGAATCTTAACAGTGTCAGTGAGGAGAAAATACCAAGGATAAGTCACAACAAAGGAAGGAAAATTAACAGATATGAACCAATAACCACAAAGGAGCTCATGGCTTCTCCTCTCACTGTGTCATGTTTTAAGCATGTTGGTTGTTTTCAGTTTTGTGAGAAAGTGCAGCAGATATAGTATCACCCTGCATTGACAAGGTTGTTCATCACAGATCTTCATGATAGGCAGGTCACTCTTGTTGGGGTCACTTTTACTATGTCCACTAATGCCATTTTAGCTGCTACAATGATCCCTAATGTGGGAGAGAAATGGTTTAAACAAGGGAACCTTGATCTGAGCTACTATGAATCATATCCCAAACCTAGATACAAGGATGACAAGAAGTCCATTTTCCATTTCTCTCATCTCCTTGACTGGTATGTTCCTATGATGAAAATAATCATGAAATACTTCACCTATGAGGGGAGGTTTTCTCGACTCTACTCATATCATATCTGACTTCTCATGCACTTCACTAAGGTCAAAATTCTTCACATACTTTATTATCTCTCTCGCGGCATTAACAAGATGGCATACATTGTACAAAAGAGGGATTATAATCATCAAATGCAGAGCCTTTTCCATCACTCCATCATCAAGATGATAGTCATGCATCAGATTGAACAAAAGAACATCCCATGGGACACATTCATTGCAAATGAAGTTTTCACTACCACAATTAGTCATCATGAGCAGAGTATCCCTTCATCATCTCATCCTCCTATATCCACTCCTCCATCTCAACCTACTACTCATACATCATCACCTATTCAGATCCATTCACCTCATGTTGATCATGCTTCTTCACATTTCCATAACCTTTCACCATCATCACATCATGATACTAAGTAATCAAATAGTGAGAAGGACATTGGGGCAATTTGGGCTAATGTGATTGATGTTGAGCCATTTCCCAAGAACTATCAGAGAGGCCACGGGCATGTGTTTTCTTCACTTGGATTGAAAGGGGCCATGCCTTATTCATCAGCAAACCAAATAGACAAGGGCAAGGAAAAGGCTAAAGAGCCAATCATTGATGAGCAGGAGGATAAACATGACACTAAGCAGGAGTTTCAGCTGATTGACCTTGATGAGGAGGATGAAGATAGAATTACTAGTGCAGTAATCAGAAGCAAAGAGGAAAATATTATTAAACTTCAAGCTAATCTTGACAGACCAAAATATGTGATTGATTTTCTTGAGGAGGAAAATCAACAGCTGAAAACCAAGCAAATCATTGATGAGGTCAGGACCATCAAAGCACAAAGAGAGGAAGAAAAGGCCAAGGCTTTGTTGGAGGATACCTTGGAAAAATTTAGTGAGATTGATTATGAGGAGGATCAGCCTCCTAGACAGAGACCTAAGACAATAGGGCTAAAGAGAGCTTTAGCTCGGGAAAGACAAAGAGGAGATGAGTTGGCAGAGCAGCTCACTCCAAGTGAGCTGCGTGCCATAGAGATTAGCAGGGATAGAGAGGCATGGCTTGATAGAGAAATTTTCATCTGGATATTTTTCTACACAAGGCCAAAAAGGACAATGATATTTAGAGGAAAATGACAAAGCACTACACCATGAGGAACAAAATTGCAAGGGCCAAGCTCAAACGAGCCCATGCAAAAATTCAAGCTTTGACCGAGAAAAAGGAGAAGGATAGGTTAGAAATACTTGTTGAGGTGTCCCTTCATGCCTCAAGCCCTTGATCAGTAAGTAACCTCACAATTTTGACAATTTTTTGGCAAATTTGGCACTTTAGTGCATTTTTGAGTTTTTGAGCAATTTTGGCACACATAAATTCTGCTAAACGTGCAGCTCCACTGGCGTTGCGCTCTTTTTTGGAGCCTAAAATGGAAAAATAGCCACCATAATAATTTTTATAATGATGAAGACATCAACCCTAGAAAGTTTCAGAAAAATTAGAGGAGAAATGGTCCCTCAAAAGTGAAAAAAACCACCAAATTTTCATGTTTCTGCCTCCTTTTCGACCTTGGTGCTGCACGTTTACCAGGCTTGGGATATTCACTTTTTGACAGGGCTGATGGGCACCATTTAGAAATTCGAGGCATATTTGGAAACTATACTTCGAGATATTTCTAATGAGCTATCTTGGAGCTGATTTGGACACTGGGAAGGCCTCCAAAAGTTTCTTGCAAAAGAGGCTATTTTTCCTGTCATGGCACTGCGCGTTTGCCAGGAAAATGCAATTTTCATCATCTTCAACAAATTTTGACTTTTTGATTTTTTTATCTTGGGAAATGAGAAATTACTGATGTAAAAGGTCAATATAAATGTAAATCTCATGTTTTTATTTTTATCTAGGGTAGATACATTAGATAAGTCCTCTAGAGGTCAAATGAATCAGTTCCCTCTCTTTTAGAGGCAAATTGTTTAGTCTTCCTAGTCTTTAGTTTCTTGTTTGGGAGTAGGTGAAACTGATCCCTATCTCATGGATTCGACTCCCTGAGGCTGAGAAGAGTGGTTTTGAGGTCTATATGATATATTTCCTCAGTCACTGTAGTGGTTGGATTCACTTGGAGCTTTGGCATCTCAAGAGACATATTTTTGTATTAGTTTTGGCATGGACATTAATCAAATTTGTAGCTATTTTTATGGGATCCATGTGGTATTGTGTTTAGTTTCATTTTATTCTTTGTGCTCATATGTTACAATTTTTTGTTACTTCATCCATCATTTCATTGCTATTAAATGCATGTTTTCAAGTTAGATGAACAGAATCCATAATTTCTATTCTCTGTTTTGGGTAAACATTCATAATTTGTAATTTATTCAATTTAGAAAGAAATCATGAGTTCACTATGCTCTTTCTACTTCCTCACCTGTCTTAACCATCCCATCATCAAAACCTTAAATTAATAAACATTTTACCTACCTTGCCCCATAGAACACCTTGCAAATTTTGACCTAATCTCCTTGCCTTGGCTATTTGACTCCTCCTGGTCTAGAAAAACCCTACACAATCAAAATAAAAAACCCTAAGCTATTATACTTAGCCTAATATCTTCTTTCCTCGGTAATTTGGCTGTGATTCATACGGAGAGAGCCCTATCCTAGCCTAGTAGGGCTAGATACTTGGCTAAGCATGGTTTGAGGTTGCCTCGGAATTGCATTTCTTAGCCTGAGGTTCAATCCGTGTGATAACACCACATATGGTACGTATATGGGGATGCTCTCATGAAACAGTTATACATTAGACAGCGCCACTACATATAGTGTGCTCCCATGTACCATCAAGTATATTTTGGGTGACCCCACTAGGATGTAAACATTCCATTGGAAACTGAGTCGTTCGCATTGTAGATTTGATACTTCAAACAAAAAATTCAAGGATAGTACCTACTATACATCAATTCCTTGATTCGCCAAGGTGTGTATTGCAGTTCGCGAACACTTTAAAATTCCTTTTTCCTAGATTTCCCTTTTTATTTTTGTTTTTAAATTATAAAATTTATTGTTCGCGGAATAACATCTTACCCATGAACATCCTTAGCATATCTTAGCTTGAGACCAATGGAAACAGTTCCTGATTTTACCAATCACTGAATCCCATTATATGGGATGGTCATTTTCTTTCTTTTGGAAATTTTGGTGCTCCCTATATGGAAATGTTGTCCCTCCCAACATTAAAAATTGGTTTGCTAGTTTGGTTATTTTCAAACCCCATGGTTCCAAATTTCCAAGTTTCTTCTCAACCAAGTTCTCCTCCACTTGAACAATGTAAACTTCATGTTGATCCTAAGGTTGACCCCTCACCTTCTTCACATGTTTCTGTAATATTCCCAAATGGGGAATGCAATTAAAAATGCAGATCTGTAGAAAAATAACGCAACTCATATTTTATAAAGCAGGAGGCCAATATGGAGACCTTCCATTTGTCATTACAACAACAAAATACATGTTAAAAGTGGCACATAAGATGCATGACAAGAAAATAAAAATCTCCAACAACTGTAGATTACAAATCAGATCTAGAGCCAGTATGTGGACAAAAATTTAGATCTATACCAGATCTATACACTATACAAGCTCCTCTAACAATCCCCCTTGGGGTTTTCAACAAAATACCAAGTACAAGATGTAGATCTGATATCTAAGACTAAAAAGCTATGGAAATATTTAGATATGGAAATTGGATCTAATCTGATATAAACAATACAAATTATCTCCTCCAACAGATCTCTAAAGTGAAGGGAATATCCCCAACACCTAGAAAATCACTCTCCAATTGGTTATTTGAAACACCCTGCAAATACACCTACATAAATAACACAGATCTAGATCTATATTGTGTTGTATGGATCAAAATACAGTTGGCCACATGGCAAGAAATGAAAATGATGCTCAATGTCTTCAATACTATCCTCCCAATGAAGTATAACCCTCCTCCACTGACAAGAAGCACTAAAATGGACTAGATCTAATAGATCTAATCTCCACTTGTTGCAGCCTGAAAAAATAGTGAAACCCTCAATAATATTTGGGTTGTAGTTGAAATAAGTAGCTTTTCCTTCAGCCAAATAGTGGACAATGTAGTACAAACTCTCCCAAGAGGCCTCTCAAGGAAAGAGAATGGAATTCCTAAACAGGAATACCATGTGCTAAACAACACTATTCTCAACTAAACATCCAGAGAATGATATATGTCTAAACAGAAAATATATTCAGAAATATGATAATCATCAACAACCTTCTAATGCTGCCATCCCCTTCCTTTTATAAGACAAGAGCTTTCAAACCCTAAACCACCTCCAATGAAATCACCTCTTTCACACAAGGCATCTCCATCTAAAACTGCGTTGTGCCTCATTGATGGCCACTCCTCCATGACAATGTTGTAGATTTGGTAAAGGTTGACCCATTCAGTATGTTTTAACCCTTATTCACACCTTAGAGTGCTTTATTCAGCTGAAAATATGATCCACTTTCACATGAGAAGTGGTTTTATTCAAAATAAAGAGTCTTATGGGTCTCCCCACCCACTTATTCACCTATCAATGTGACATAAAAAAAATTTAATATTCCCATTATTTATAGGTTAATTTAGGAATATTACAGTCCTCCCTCCAAAATGTTGCTTGTCCTTAAGAAACTACAAGGACATTGCAAAATATCCAATGGATATGTTTCCTCCCAAAAATACAATTTTTCCTTTGGTGAATAAACCAAATAGCTGTCATCATGAAGAAGTGGGAGATATATAGAAAGAGTTAGCTGATGTCCATTGGTCTCCTTAAGGCATGTGAGATGATTAATGTTGGGTTCTTCAACCCCATTGCGAAACTCCAATCTCTATGCAATCATCCAAACAAAGTGAGCCATCCTTTGTAGCTCACAGAAATAGTCACCAATCCCCTCCTTATGCAATGTGTAGGGGATGCATGGCTAAAAATGAGAGGTAATATTGTTCAAATTACGTTGCCTCTCCCTCCATTTATGATAAATTTGGAGCTGCTAATCTTGAGTTGCAACAATATAGTCCTCATGAAACCAAAAGACACTTGGAGCCTCATGACTCCCCTCATTGGTTTTAGGGAGTCTCCTTGCCCAATCCTTCATGCATATTGTAAATAGAGTATCATCAGCATATGTGATCCAAAATAAACATGGACGAAGTGTCATATGATATATTGGATGGTGAAAATAGTCCCTCCATTGAGACCAGCGTTGTTCTCCTTCTTGTTGCCTCAACACATGATACAATAAGTGGCCACCCAACCACCTTCTTGGTACCATAAGCATCTACAAAGCTTGAAAATAGTAAAGGATAATAAGTTTTGACTGAATATGATTCAAGAAACACATGTCTTGCCACAAATCCTCCCATGTGAGAGGCTTCTCCCAAAGACATAAGTCAAACATATGGCCCCTTGCATAAGGAAACAAAAGATGTAGTGTAGTAGCCATATAATGTCCCATCCTCCTCTTGAAGCATGAATAAACATGGGAAGTTACATTCCCAATGGACACATCCAACCAATGTGTCATCCCTCCAATCATGTTCCCAACAAAGATAAGAGCATCATCATCATGTGGGATCAAAACCAGTAGTACATAAATAATCAAATGCAATGATGGAGGTGGATCATAGTCCCACAAGTCGAACCAACATAGTAGACCTCCTAACTGCATCAGATAGTGATATGGTAAGTGGTTTCCCCACCACTTATTTGTTGTCCAAGTCATCTCACCATGGTTGAAAGTGTGAGATATATTTCGTGCCTTAGGAATGCACCCATCATGAAACATAATCTCCCTTTGTCCTTCAAGGGAGTGGCCATATTCAGAAATTTTTGTGGCCCAAAGTTGGCCATGAAGTTTGTATGGAATAACACTCCTCTTAGGAGCTATGGCCTACATATACATGGTAAAATAATAGAAGTAATAATCAAATGAATCATGAGATACAAAAGCATATTCTTCACCAACATTTATCCACATACAAATGGAGTGGTGCATATATCTATCTCTTCTCTTTCCAAAAGAGGAAAGAGGTGGCTGAATTGACTCCCACATAGAGTCATGTATCTTCTCCATCTCCTTGTGGTTCATGAATCTCTAAAAATTCTGATATAAATCTTCTTCAAATCCTTCCCACATGAATCCATTCAAGATAATATGGTGCATTATAATGAAATCAGTGGGAGTAGAAAGAAAGATCTCATAGGATGCATATAGTAGTTTTTGTTTAAGCTTTGATTCTTTAGTCAAATAGATCTCATCATGAATTTAAATGAATCCTTCAACCACTCTATACCTCCTATCTTCCATTTTCCCATCAAGAACCTTACATGTGAAGAGGTTCTTGGAATATTCTACCAAGAGTTGGGACTCCCAAGATGGATCTAGGCTTCCCAACAATGAAAGTGCTGTAAAATTATGAAATGAAGTAGCTGTCACATCATCATTCTCCTCTTTGAAATGATCAATGCCAAAGTCACATGTTGGAGTCTCGTATCTCCACCTTTGTTGCCTCTCTTGCAGCTGATCTTGCTCAAGACAAGATTGAAGTTCATGGAAGTCAACCTCGTTTTGAAAGGTCTCTTTCTTCCAAAACTTACATAGTTTGGCCCATCCATACAATAGTGTTAATACCCTCTTGTCATATTCAAAAATCTTTCTCATGTGTGGGAGTATCATTTTCTGCCCCAAGACTATGGGGTGGCCCTTTGACACCATGCTCATGTTATCACAGATCTCTGAATCCTTATTTTTTAGCGCAAAGAGCTGAGTGGAAGATAGAAAAGTCCATTTCAGAAATTTTCTCATCTCTCCTTGGGACCCATCAAAGATTCCCAACACTGCGGTAGCTCCTCTCAAGGCTCCTTCCTTAGCCAAATATATCATTGCTGCAACAAGTTGAGAGAACACTTTATTCATATTCTCATCAAGGGGTCTCCCTAGTGGAATGCCTCCATGCAAAGAGACATCAAAATTTGAAGTAGACTGTATAAATGAATGGATTGATTTGTCCCTCTCTTTGCTACATAAATCAGTCTCCTTATTTTAAATATAAACCCCTTGAAATAAACAAGGTTGCATGCTGCTCATCCTTGGATGTTGATCCATCCTTTCTCCTTCTTGGATCAAGGTGTTAATGCCCAATAATATTGTCACATGATGCTCCTTGGAAATCCTTTGCAAAGATGAAAAATCTTCTCCCGTTGAAGCAATAACTTCATATCCATCCCTATGTGGTGATGGTTCTTCTTCTGAAGTGATAGCGCTATTACTACCTTCATGCTATTTCTCCTCATCAATGTTTAAGGATACCGCATTAACAATGAGAGACCCTAGATCTTGGTCTTCTCTTGAAAGAGGAATCTCCATGCCTTCCTTTTGAGAAGAAATCTCTTCATGTAGTGGGGATCTTGCCCTTGGAAAAGTATCACACAAGTTTTTATCCCCTTCAATAGAAATATGAAGTGGAGTTGGCATAACAGATATTTCCAACTCATGTAAGGGTTTTTCATGCTCATGCTTTGCTAGCTCAATCAAAGATGTTGCAGTTTGTTTTACATCAAATCTCTTCACTAATCTCTTAGTGAATATTTCATAAGTAGATATATTTGCATTCTTTAATGAAAAGGATTTAGATAACCACCAAGAATAAGCTTAACCTTTTAGATGCAGCGCTGCTACTTTAAGGGCTTCCTTTTCTAAAAATTAATGTAGATCCAACTATGAGTCTAGCTAATCTATCCAATCCTTGGTTTTGCATGTGGAAGATCCATCAAAATTTGGCAGAAAGAATCTACCTCTTCTCCTTCTATTGTACTTGTTGGATCTCCTCTTCTCCTTGAGCTGGCAGAACTCTTGGAAGCTCAAGTGCTCCTTGAATCTTCAATATTGAGATTCATACTCCTGAAGATAATCACTCAAAGTCTCCTCCTTTGGTGCAACTTCTTTCTTCATCTCTCTTATAGTAAATCTCAGCTTAGTATAACGTTGCAGATCTAATTGTGTAGCTGAGTGCTTACACACATAGTATGAAGAACTGGGGTTTTATTCATGTGAAAATATTCTTGAGGGACCTTCATGCCATTCCCTCTTCATCCCTTTGATTTATCTTTTAAGCTCATGCATAGTTTGGAGAATAAGTTTAGAGATATTCTTCCCTTTCATTCCCCCAGATAAATGGGTTTTGCCCTTGTTTTATTTGTCATCAGTGTAATCACACTTCTTCTGTCTTTTCTTTTCTTCAAAATACATATTGGCTTCTTAAAAATCACAGGATATGCCAAGATGATGCTCTGATACCATTGTAATATTCCCAAATGGGGAATGCAACAATAGAATGCAGATCTGCAGAAAAATAACACAGTTCATCTTTTATAAAGTACAATACAAATATGGAGACCTTACATTTGTCATTATAGCAACAAAATACATGTTAAAAGTGGCCCATAAGATGCATGACAAGAAAATACAAGTCTCCTTGAAAGAAATCCTCAAGATGAGGTGTTGCAACCATATATAAAGACTGGAAATGCCTTATAGCATTATTATATTGGCTCTACAACAGTTGTATATTACACATCAGATATAGAGCCAATATGTGGACAAAAAGTTAGATCTATACCAGATCTATACACTATACAAGCTCCTCTAACAATCCCCCTTGGGGTTTTCAGAAAAATACCAAGTACAAGATGTAGATCTGAGATCTAAAACTATAGATCTATGAAAATATTCAGATTTGGAAAGTGGATCTTATCTGATATAAAAAATACAAATTATCTCCTCCAACAAATCTCTAAAGTGAAGGGAAGATCCCCAACAATTAAAAAATCACTCTCCAATTGGTGACTGAAACACCCTGCAAATACACCTACATAAATAACATAAATCTGGATCTTTACCGTGCTGTAGGGATCAAAATAAAGTTTTCCACATGCCAAGATATTAAAATGATGCTCAATGTCTTCAATACTATGTTGGAAATATGATGTAATATGTTGTCCTTGATGGCAACCTACTTGATGAAGTTGTCTTTGGATAGAAACCTATGTGTTAAAGATGTAAGAATTATGTATCTACAGATGTGACAGAGAAAAGAATTTCAGTAAGTGCTAGAGAAATGATAAATATAATATGTCACAATGTATACATGAGTTTGTAAAGGCCAAGTCGCGTATGCACGCGGATAAGTACGTCCCAAGTCGCGTATGCCCTTCTGCACTCCAAATTTATAATACCAAGGGGCATTACCATGGTTTTGGCAAATAGTATTGAGTGTTGTATGGTTTATTTGATTCCGTCCAAGAATACCATCGGAAGTTGTGTGGTTTTGGCTCATGGTATTGGTAAACACTAAATCTATTTAAGGAGAATAAATTCATAGTGCAAGGTGTGTATGTGTAAGGGTTGTTGATGAATATCTGCATGGTTGAACTCAGTTCTTAATTGATAGATCTGAATCTATGATGCACCTATGGATATGATGAAGGATCAAGATCTCTAGATCTAGAAATGATGAATCTCTAGGATGATCTGCAAAAGAAATGATGAAGACCTGGCTCAAGTCTGATGAAGAAATTGAAGAAATCTGGGTAAGTTTTGTTTGGTCTCAATCTAGTCTCCTAAACTGAGCTCATTTAATTGTCAACCAGGATTTGTAAACTGCTGAAGTGAAGTGTACCATATGTACCTAGGTGCTTGTTTCCTAATGCGTTGTGTGTAGTGTTTTGTGATGTTTTTGGTCTTTTGTGATGATTTATGATGTTTTTTTTGGTTTTTTTTTGGTGATTTTTATGTTCACAATGAAAATGCCTAGAAAATTAATGGAAAGGAGTTGGTGGTCAAAAACAGAGTTAAGCCTAATGTATGGAATGGAAAATGCAATTGGAAACACTGAAGCAGAATCTAAACTATGACTAAATAAAAGCAAAGCTTGATAATGACTTTTAGGCAAATGACACAAACTAAACTTGAGAAATGATCACTAAGTATGCAAATCCTCTAACTAAACAGTTAAACACTAATCTTACCATGATGCAACATTTTGTCCTAAGCTCTTCTATTCTATGACTAATTCCTAAGTCTATTCTGCAATTTAATTGAATATCACAGAACCTTTACTCAAAGAGTTATTGGTTTCTTTTTCAAAGTAGTTCTTTTGAGGAAGAGCTCTGTTTATAAAATTATGAGGAGATTGCAGAGAGATTTCAGACCTTATAGTGATGTTATCTTCTGTTCCTATGGCTATGGATCATTTGTAGTTTTTAGAACAAGAAGATGTTTGTGAATAATGAAGGCTGTCTTGTTAATCCTAACAACTAGAGTAATCTATTGTGCAATGGATGCCAATTTGAATATGAGATGCAAGTGTAATGAGTTAATCTAAGAATAAACCTAAGATGCCACTAAACTAGAACAATGCTGAACTAAAAGTCATCATCAAACTTGAAACAAAGTAACTGATCATGAATTAAATGCAAATGAAACTCCGGAGCATTCTAACTATGCTAACATGCTTTATTCTATGAAGTTACACAATCTGTTTGTTCATCATTAGTGATATTTTGGAAGAGTTCCTTCTTTTGGAAGGGGTGGAACAATTCTGACGGTGTACTTGAGTGCAATTGTAAGCAAATGGACTGAAAGAAAATGAAAAACTAAGTTATCACCTCCATACCCTACTCGTCATTATGATGTCTTGGGCAAGCGTTTAAGAGCAAGAACAGGGATGATACTTAGTACAAACACACAACTAAATTATTCATTATCACAGTCATGTCTTGAACTTCTTAAGGATGTCTTGGAAGAGTTTCTTCTTGTGGAAGAGTGATTAGAACAAGTGTAACTTATGATAGTGAATAGCAAAAACTACAACTAACTCCTACAGTACTATAGCTATTCATCATTCATCATTATAATCTGTTGGAAGAGTGTCTTCTTGTGAAAGAGCTGGAATGAATATAACTACAGTAACTATTTAAAACAACTACAAATTCAACTCCTATTTCTACAATACTATAGTCATTCAACATTCATCATTATGGTCTTTTGGAAGAGTATCTTCTGGTGGAAGAGTTAGAATGAGTACGACTACAGTAGCTAACAAAAACAACTATTAATTCAAATGCAAAGCGTAAAGGCAACTAGAAAAACTTATCTAATTTACGCAAAATAAATCCGTGCAAGAGGCAGGGGCCCTCTACCACTTGACGGCATTCAACTTCAAATTAAATCACGCCTTCAAAATAACTTTGTCTGCTCCATTAACGATGCAATATTTTGAACATAACACTATGCGTTCTCAGGAATGTATCACAGAGTTTAAACAAAATCTAGCAGCAAATCTAACATAAAATCTCTAACATAGCTCTCGGTCTCCCAAGAGTTTAGAAAAACTTATCTAATTTACGCAAAATAAATCCGTGCAAGAGGCAGGGGCCCTCTACCACTTGACGGCATTCAACTTCAAATTAAATCACGCCTTCAAAATAACTTTGTCTGCTCCATTAACGATGCAATAGTTTGAACATAACACTCTGTGTCTTCAAGGACGTAACACAGAGTTTAAACAAAATCTAGCAGCAAATCTAATATAAAATCTCTCACCTAGCTCTCGGTCTCCCAAGAGTTTATAAAGCAAATGCACGTAACAATAATTACAACAATTTAGGAACAATGTCTTTCCTTATCCAAATCACGTTAGAACTCTTTGAAGTGGCTGCGTGAAGAAGAAAAGACATCTGGACTGAGACAGTCCTAGTAGGAGTCTTCTTTCATAAATGTGTTCCCACGTGCATAACCGTACCCAGAATCCATTTCTTCCTCCATGATGAGCAACGAACCATGTAGACACGACGTGGATCATGCCCATATGTTGTTTTTCTCAAGAGGCCACCTGGAACATACTCAAACATGAAGGCAACTGCAGAATCGCCGGTTAGCTACGGAATGTCTGCATTCTGCAGCTAGTTCCTGTCAAAATGCTTAACAATGGCAAAAATCACAAAATTCAACAAGTCAGTCATGTAAATCATTCTAGAAGTAATTTTAACTATATTTATTGATCAATTGGGTTTAAGATAGAAATGGACAAGGAAAAATGAGGTAAAATGAGGTGAAGGAAAGCACAATTTTGAGGCTCAACATACCCCCACTGCTGTCTCTTTGCATGTCCTCATGCAAATTATCCTATGAACTCAGAGGCTTCCTCTGTAATATCTAATCCCCTTTCTCTCTCTTTGTCCTGGGAAGCGAGAGGCCTTCCTGGGGCTTCTGACAACAAGTTTGAACCCGGGCTAAGAGAGCCCCGATTAGCTTTTTGCTTTGTTTCCTCAACTTCTGCCGGGTCCTCTCTCCCACTTCGTGCCTATATGTGGATAAGGCTGAGTCTGAGACTGGCTTTGAGTTTCTCTGATTTGATCTTTGAGAATTTCATTCTCGTTTTTGATATGTCTATTCAACACTTCCAACTCATATCTATCCCTCCTTAATATATCTACTTCAGACAATGGAGGACTGGGGGTTCTTTCTCTGCTTTCTGAAGCTGTCCTCTCTAAGGTTTACACATAGTCATAAATTTCCTGTTGAGCAGGATCAATTTCAGGGGTTCCTTCATAAAAATCCTCTTCATCATCCTCTTCAATGGGTGTTTCTTCATCTTCTATGTTGATTACCCCCGTTTGTTTGATTGGTGTTTTCTTCAGTTTTCCCTTTAATCTGTGGATTCTCCTAAGCTGAGAGGATCCCTCTCCTTTCTCTGTGGCAGATTCCTTGATTATCTTTTCTTCCTTAAGTTGCCTCTTGATTCGAGTCAACTTCTCCAAAATGATTTCCTCACTGCTCTCTTGGACTGGTTTGTCAATTTCAACTTTTGAAGCCCTCCATTTCCTACTTCTCTTTGTAGGCTGTGGTTCAGGTGATGGTTCTTTTGCTTCTTCAAAATGATTTCTTATTAATAAATCATCCCATGTATCATTTTTTTTAGCTAGATGATGCTCAATCAAAATTTTGACCAAACCATGATGATACAGGGTTGTCTCTAAAAATTGAACTCTTCTCTGAACACAGGAAGCCATCTTCTTCAGATTTTGAAGCAAGAAATATGGTAGGTTTAAGTCTTCTCCCAGAAAATGCATCATTAGTCTAATGTGGTAGACATAAAATGTCCCATATCTACCCTCACATGTAACAAATTTTTGCAAAATAAGTAATATGTTTCTCCATTTGTTTTTCAATGCAGAGCTGGGAATTCCTTTCTTGAATACACTAACATCCATATTTGGTGATTTTAAAATTTGTTTCCAGGAGTCATTGTGGAATTCCCTATTTTTAAACCATCTCTCTCCAGTTCTGAGTAATCCTGTAGCTTCTGCAATAAAAACTTCAGTGACAGTAAACTTGACATCCCCTACTTCAACTTCGGTTCCTTGAAATGATCTGGCAAATGTTTTAGTGACTTATTTATGGAAGCCATTAAATTTTTCCAAAAATTGAAGCCATCCTATTTGTTGTAACATTTCCTTGCATTGTGGGTAACCTTCTAAATATTTTGAACCCACTGGTTCAGTCCTTACGATGAAACCCATGATTTTTCAATACCAAATTAACACTCTTCTACCCACAAAACAATGTCTTTCACTTTCGGATTGAAATGAATTCAAGCTCTAAATGAAAATGGCTTCAATTTTGGAATGACATACCTCTGATTAATAATAACAAATGCCTTTAAAACCTCGGACTGATATGCTTCTGTTGACAATTGAATGTCGGAGTGCTATGCCTTTGTTTGATGATGAAAGCAGTTTCAAATTTCGAGCTGAAATGTCTTTGATTGAAAATGGCAGATGGCTTCAAATTTCTTTTTTGTGCAATACCTCTGGATCTTAGTAGCAAAAGACTTCAAATTCAACACTGCAACATCTCTATCTCTGGTAACAACAGACTTCAAACTCAACACTGCAACGTCTCTGTCTCTGGTAGCAAAAATCTTCAAACTGCAACACCTCTGTCTCTGGTAGCAAAAGTCTTCAAATTGCAACACCTCTGTCTCTAGTAGCAAAAGTCTTCAAACTCAATCACTACAACACCTCTGTCTCTGGTAGCAAAAGACTTCAATTTTAACACCTCTGTCTTTTGGTAACAAAAGACTTTAAACTCACACTGCTACAATTCTGAGTTTATAGTGAAAATGCTTCAAACTCCGTCCACAGTGATATTTTATCTGCCCACGGAATCAAGTAGCTTCAAGTCCTCACACTGTTATACTTCCAAATTTACCCTTCTGCTCTGCTCTGCGTTTACAATGCTCAATGCTATTCAAACTGATATCCTTTGGCTCTGCTCCTGGTGATAATAATATCTATGTCTTCGGAATGGGATACCGGCTACGGAATGAAGTTATGGCAGTGGTCACGGAATGGAGTAGTGGAGTGAGGTGGAGGGATTGTATTAATGATTGAAGAGACGGCAGAGGATTTTACGACGGCAGAGGGAATCATCATTAAATGATTTGGTTAAGAGATGTGGAAAATTCAAATACCTTGGCCATTTCACCGCTTAAATGCTATCGGATATGAAATTTGAAATGGAATATTTTAATCCAAAGTCTGTAGAGGGTTTGTTGGTGTTTGATCAATAAAAACAATTAAAATAATCTTTTCGAATAATCCATAACTAAACTATGCTAAACTTTTATGAAATGCCATTGTAATTTTAAACTTGTTACCTCTGCCCTTTATTTGATTTTTGTAGCCTTTGTCTTCTCTGCTCATCTTTGGAGGAATCTTTCATAATTTTCTTGATGCTTTTGATTCATGAATTCACTGGGTCATTTTGTTACAATTCTGATGTCTGCTAGTTGATGCCTTCAGGGTTTATAGCTGCAGAAAGACTGTCGGGCTGCAGAAAGGCTGATCAGCTGCAGAATGTCCACTGAGCTGCAGAATGTTCCTGTAGAACACTTTAATCATGAAAATGGAATGTTTTTGGAGTATGGGTGAAATGTTATGTGGTATGAATGAAAATGGATGATGGATTATGATATGTATGAAGTCGATAATGGAATGGAATGGATTCAGTTCATGAAATGGAATGAAGGAACATAAGGGTTGTACTGCAATTCATGACATATTTTATTCACTTACAGCAAGATATCAAATTTTTGTGTTTTGATATGAAAATGAAATGAATGGAAGATGGAGTGAGATGAATGAGATGTGGAATGGAGTGAAATATGAATGATGGATGAGATGGAGTATGGATGAATAAGTGAATGGAGTGAGATGAAATGAATCATAAGCACTATGGAACTGTACTTATGATTTTTTATAACAGCTGCTTATAAAAACAAAAATGGGAAAAGTTAGAGTGTCAGAGAGACTCTGATTTTCACCCTATCTTTTCTGTATAAACATGCCAATCAGTGATTGGTTTTCATGTTTATACCTTTATTTTATTTTTTTTATATATATATATATTTTTTTTTTCAAAAGATAAATGCTTCAGAAAATTTAATCAAGTTGATGAAGAAGAGAGACTCTTCTTCATTAACTTTACATCATTGTCTCCTTGGAACTTCTTGACAAACTCTTCTCTTGAGAGTGGCTTGTGGTATAGCTTCAGTCTATGGCCATTCACAAGAAAAGTGACCTCTTCTTCATCTATAGTTCTGATTTTTACTGCCCCATTATCAAAAATTCGAACAATTTCATATGGCCAAAGCCAATGTGTCTGAAATTTCCCTTGAAAATCCTTGAATTTTGAATCAAACAAGAGAGCCCAATCACCCTCTTTAAATTTCTTCTCCTTGATGTACTTGTCATGCCATCTAGCCCTTTGTTGTTGGACTAGACTTGTTTTCTGAACTGCATCTTGTCTGATCTCATCCAACTCATTGATTTGCTCCAGTCTATGCTTTTGTGCCTCCGTTAGATCAAGTCCTAGCTGAACTGCCATCTTGAATGTTTGAATTTGGAACTCTATAGGAAACAAAACTTGCTTTCCATAAACAAGCTCATAAGGAGTATGACCTTGTGTATTTCTCCATGTAGTTCTATAGGCCCACAAGGCTTCAGGAAGCCTATCTACCCAATCTCTTCTATGTAGATGAACAGTCTTTGTTAGGATTCCTTCAATGACCTTATTAGTGGATTCCACTTGACCATTTGCTTGTGGATGATAAGGAGTTGTTTTTCTATGTCTGATTTTGTACTTCTCCATCAATTGCTCCACTAGCCTTGATGTAAATTGAGCTCCTTGATCTGTAACAATTTCCCTTGGGACACCAAAATGAGTAAAAATATCCTCAAAAAGAAAAGTAACTATAGATGATTCATTAGCAACAAGTAATGGTTTAGCTTCTACCCACTTAGTAACATAACCAGTGCAAACTAATATATGAATGGTTTTGTCTTGATGGAGGAATAATAGGTCCCACAAAATCCAAAGCCCATTTTTCAAAAGGTTCAATATGTACCTGAGGTTGTAATGGCATCTCACCTGAAGGAGAAGGTTTCCCTACCCTTTGGAAACTGTCACACCTTTTGACATACTCTTTAGCATATTTAAACAAGGATGGCCAATAATATCCTAAATTAAGGATATTATAGGCTGTCCTCTTATCAGCAAAGTGTTCGCCATTAGTGTTCTGATCGCTTATATGCCCTGAGAATTTCGTATCTCATCTACTCAACACACCTTCTAATGATCAAATCGACCACTCGTCTTGTACAACTCATTAGCTAATTCATGAATATCTTGCACTATCATTAATGATTTTTCTTTTATCCTTGTATTCATATCAATATATTTCAACTAAATAATTGGCAATATCAGCAAACCATGGAGTCTGAGTAGAGATTGCAAAAAGATATTCATCAGGAAATTGATCTTCAACCGGAGTGTCATCTTTGATATTTTGAATTCTAGACAGGAAATCAGCCACAGTGTTTTGTTTTCCAGGCCTATCTAGAATAGTAATGTTGAATTCTTGCAATAATAACAAACATCTTATAACTCTGCCATTAGTAATTGATTTATTCATTAAATATCTAATTGCAAAATGATCAGTGTGAACAAAAGTCTCATAGCCTGTTATATAGTGTCTAAATTTGTTAATGGCATGAACAACAGCTAAAAACTCTTTTTCAGTTACAGTATAGTTTAACTCTGCAGGAGTCAAATTTTTACTGATATAATAGATGGCACAGGGAATTAAATCTTTCTGTCCCAATACTGCTCCTAGAGCTGTATCGGAAGCATCTGTCGAGATATGAAAAGGTAACTTCCAGTTAGGTCCCCTTAATATAGGTGCTTCAGAAATTTTGGTTTTCAGGGTTTCAAAAGCTAACTGCAATCGAAGTCAACTTGTATTCACAATCTTCATGAGTAATCAATGAGAGATATTTGGCAAGTTACAACCTCCGATAATACCTCTAAATCTACGAAAACTTCTAACATCTCTTTGACAACTTGGAATGGATAGGTTAGAAATGACTTCAACTTTTCGCCTCATCAACTCTAACTTATCCCCCGAAATGGGAAGCCCAAAAGCAATACTCTTTCAGAAAGACTACAAAACATTTTTCATGACTAAGAGAAAGGTTTGCTTCTTCACATCTTTTTAAGACTTTTTCCAAGTTTTCTAAAGCCTCTTCAAATGTGTCCCCATAAACTGTGAAATCATCCATGTACACCTCTACACAGTCATGTATTAGATCAGAAAAAATTCCTAATACTGCCCTTTGGAATGTTGCAGGTGCATTGCATAACCCAAATGGCAATACTCGGTAGGCATAGGTACCCCAAGGAAAAGTAAATGTGGTTTTATCTTGGTCTTCAAGTGCTACTTGGATTTGATTGTAACCACTAAACCCATCTAGGAATGAAAAGTTCTTTTTACCTGCTAATGTATCTAATACTTGATCTATGAAAGGTAAGGGAAAATGGTCTTTAAGAGTAGCTTTATTCAGTTCTCGGTAGTCAAAACACACCCTCCATTTTCCATTTTTCTTAGGCACAATCACCAAAGGAGAAACCCACTGACTATCTGAAATAGGATAGATGAAATTAACATTTAACAATTTTTGTAATTCTTCCTTGACAATTTCCCTAAGATTTGGATTCATCCGTCTTTGAGGCTGTCTGATTGGTTTGCAATTTGCCTCTATATAGATGTAATGAGTACAAGTCTTGGGACTTATCCCTTTCATGTCAGTGTATTCCCATGCATATGCAGAAGAATGTCTCTGTAATACTTTGACTAACTCTTCTTGTTGAGATCTTTCTAGGTTTTTGTTTATGTTCAAGGTTTTGCCTGGAAAAATTTCACTTGTAGAGCTGCCAAATTTGTCCATAGAATGAAGAGACATCTGCCTAGATGACAAGAACTCAATATTGGATCCCTCTTGAAATGATTCATATTTATGTTCTGGAGAGGATTCAAAGTTTTCTAGAGTATTCAGAATTTGATTATCTTCACTAATTTCTGAAATTGTGAAGAGTGGTTGTAAATATTCTTCATCCTCTATCCATTGAGTGTCATCTAGATCTGTAATTGTCCTAGCTGGAGGATATAAAGTGAATTTCTTTGTTGAACTACCATCGGAAATATACATATCACCGGACCTACAACTAATAAAAGCATCAGCTGTAGCCAACCAAGGTCTTCCTAGTATAACAGGATGGCCTCCTAGATTATTCTTGGGTGTTAGGATCATGAAATCCATAGGGTACTCCCAAGAGTCTAGGGACACTGGAATGTCTTCTATTACCCCATCTGGTCTGATCACAGATCTATCTGCTAATTGTAATAGTGTGGGTGTAAAGAGAAGATTAGAAAGTTTCAGTTTGTCCATGATTTGTCTACTCATGATATTTATTGCTGCTCCTAAATCAATGAGTGTGTTTTGAATTTCAATTCCATTGATGTGAATTTTGACAACTGGATTTCCTGGGTCAAGATACTTTGGAATAGCAATCTTGCCCATCATAATGTCCGCTATTTGTCCTACCAGTTGAATTTTCTTTGTTTCTCTTATTCTTTTTCTTGTTGTCTTCATACTCAACTCCTTTATTGTTTTGGCTAAAATTGGGATTTCCTTGATGGCTTGCAATAATGGAATTTTAATGCAAACATTTCTCAATTCATCCAAGAAATCATAATTAGGCACCATGATTTGTTTTTCTACACCTTTATCAATTTGTAATCTTTCCGGGAAGGGAGGTATAGAAGTAGATGTGGATGGTTGCTCTAATACATGAGTTGGATTTATTGGATATTTTTGTTTCAGTTTTTCAATGTTTTGGTCTTGAAAGGTTGTGTCTTCCTCAAGACTTTTATTAACCCGTAGGGAGTCTTCCTCAGAATTATCTTGTTCTTGTATGATCACAGAAGGTTTCCTCTTCTCAAGTATCCTTCCAGACCTAAGTTGAACATCACTAAGGTCTAGAGGAGTAATTAAATAAGTTTGAAATTGTTGTCCTTCTATCATGTATGTATTCTGAGGGTTCTTATTATTGGGGTTTGGTATGGGCTGAGCTGGCAATTGATTGGATTTTTGAGGGAATGGTAGTGGAAGTGGTTGATTTTGATGAGATTGGTTCGGATGATGTTGTTGAGGATTTTGCTGAAAATTTTGTTGAAGATTTTGAGGAAAATTTTGTTGAGGATTTTGAGGATAAAAATGTGGATATGGTGGATAGGATGGTGGATACTGATAATATGGAGAGTATATTCCATAGGGACCTTGTGATCCTTGTGCCCAAGCTTGAGATTGATTTTGAAATTGGGGCCAAGGTTGCTGCCAAGAATTCCAAGGTGGAGGTTGATTATACATTTGATCATGTAATCCTTGTGTCTGAGATCCCTGCCAAGGTCTTCTAGATACAAAGTTAAGAGATTCTGTGGAGTCTGTAGGAGTTTCTTCTTGAAACACTAGACTGCAATAGGTTAACAATTTCGGTTCATTCCTTCTCATCAAATAACACAGGTTTTACAAATTCTTTATGAATTAGGAGTGAGACACTTGTATTAGGCACAGCTTCTTCCTACATTTGGGACAAAAGATTGCCAAGGCATCAGATTCAGCCTTTTGCTTGTTTTGTATCTTGAGAGTGTCTATTTGTTCACTAAGACTCCCTAAGATGTCAGATTTAAAATCATCAAGCATGTGTCCTATTTCTGATCTACTTACTGTCCCAGAAGCAGATTTACTTGCTCTTGCAAGAGCAAGATCTCTTGGACCTTTCCTTTAGATTTCCTCCGAGCTGCTGATACATAACTCAATATTTGTAATGAGTTGTGATATATCCCTTTCTCCCATCATGTTAAGGATATCCAACCATGGATCCCTAAATTGTTTTAAAACCAAGAGCTAAAGTATTCTAATCTAGGTTTTCCATTTGTGCCTTTTTTATGTTGTATTTAAATCTTTCCAACAAATCTTCTAAGTTTTCATCTTCTTTTTGTAACATCTTGAACACTTCTTCCTTATGATTAACTGGCATACAATAATCCAAGTATCTCTCTAGAAATGCTTGTTTCATGTCTTCCCATGTTCTAATAAAACTACTGTTTAAACTCATAAACCACTTCAATGCTGCTCCCTTCAAAGTTGAAGGAAATAATTTCAGTTTTTGAGCATCTTGTAAGTAGTCATAAGTCCTACACAGCACTTCAAATTCGAATAAGAAAGTTTCAGGATCTTCAGTTTTAAGTCCATAGAAGTTCGGAAGGACAGAGGGTGAAATGTTTTTCATGGCTGTATTGGTTTCTTCATCAAGTATAGGGAACCCAAAAGAGCTTCCTATTCTACCTCTTCCTCCATCTGCACCTCTACCTCCTTCTCCTCTTCCTCCTTCTCCTCTACCTCTACCTCTACCTCCTCCAAATAATGTGTGTTCTCCATTAATAACTCCTCCTCCTCCTTCTTCTGCCATGGTTGACTCTCCTGTGGAAGTAGAAAGGTTTGTGTCCCTAACAGGAGTCTTTAGATCTTCTTCTATAGCAGGTTCAGTGGATGAAGTGGAAGGTTTCTCTAATGGAATAGGTGACCTTAGATCTTCTAGAATTCCAGGATCAGTAAAGGATGGAAAATGGGTTTGAGTTGAAGGTGTACTAGTTCTAGGTCTAGATGAAACAAGTGGTGTTCTAGAAATCAAACTTCTGCCTCTGCTGCTTATAAATCTTCCCCTTGAATCTCTCTCCCTACGCATAAAATTGTTTTTTTGGATGCTAAGAAACAAAGATTACCTAGTTTTCACTTCCCCGGCAACGGCGCCAAAATGTTGGGTCTCAATCTAGTCTCCTAAACTGAGCTCATTTAATTGTCAACCAGGATTTGTAAACTGCTGAAGTGAAGTGTACCATATGTACCTAGGTGCTTGTTTCCTAATGCGTTGTGTGTAGTGTTTGTGATGTTTTTGGTCTTTTTATTTTGATTTATGATGTTTTTGGTCTTTTGATGTTTTATGCTCACAATGAAAATGCCTAGAAAACTAATGGAAATAATTTGGTGGTCAAAACAGAGTTAAGTCTAATGTATGGATTGGAAAATGCAATTGGAAACAATGAAGCAGAATCTGAACTATGACTAAATAAAAGCAAAAGCTTGATAATGACTTTTTTAGGTAAATGACACAAACTAAACTTGAGAAATGACCACTAGATATGCAAGTCCTCTAACTAAACAGTTAAACACTAATCTTACCCTGATGCAACATTTTGTTCTAAGCTCATCTATTCTATGACTAATTTCTAGTTCTATTCTGCAATTTAATTGAATATCACAGAACCTTTACTCAAAGAGTTATTGGTTTCTTTTTCAAATTAGTTCTTTTGAGAAAGAGCTCTGTTTATAAAATGATGAGGAGATTGCAGAGAGATTTTAGACCTTATAGTGATGTTGTCTTATGTTCCTATGGCTATAGATCATTTGTAGTTTTTAGAACAAGAAGATATTTGTGAATAATGAAGGCTATCTTGTTAATCCTAACAACTAGAGTAATCTATTGTGCAATGGATGACAATTTGAATATGAGATGCAAGTGTAATGAGTTAATCTAAGAATGAACCTAAGATGCCACTAAACTAGAACAATGCTGAACTATAAGTCATCATCAAACTTGAAACAGAGTAACTGAACATGAATTAAATGCAATGAAACTTCGGAGTTGTTCTAACTATACTAACATGCATTAATCTATGAAGTTACACAATCTGTTTGTTCATCATTAGTGATATTTTGGAAGAGTTCCTTCTTTTGGAAGAGGTAGAACAATTCTCACTGTGTACTTGGATGCAATTGCAAGCAAATAAACTGAAAGCAAATGAAAAACTAGGTTATCACATCCATACCCTACTCGTCATTATGATGTCTTGGGCAAGCGTTTAAGAGCAAGATCAGAGATGATACTTAGTACAAACACACAACTAAATCATTCATTATCACGGTCATGTCTTGAACTTCTTAAGGATGTCTTGGAAGAGTTTCTTCTTGTGGAAGAGTGATTAGAACAAGTGTAACTGTGATAGTGAATAGAAAAAACTACAACTGAATCCTACAGTACCATAGCTATTCATCATTCATCATTATAATCTGTTGGAAGAGTGTCTTCTTGTGGAAGAGCTGGAATGAATATAACTACAGTAGCTAGTTAAAACAACTACAAATTCAACTCCTATTTCTACAATACTATAGTCATTCAACATTCATCATTATGGTCTTTTGGAAGAGTATCTTCTGGTGGAAGAGTTAGAATGAGTACGACTACAGTAGCTAACAAAAACAACTATTAATTCAAATGCAAAGCGTAAAGGCAACTAGAAAAACTTATCTAATTTACGCAAAATAAATCCGTGCAAGAGGCAGGGGCCCTCTACCACTTGACGGCATTCAACTTCAAATTAAATCACGCCTTCAAAATAACTTTGTCTGCTCCATTAACGATGCAATATTTTGAACATAACACTCTACGTTTTCAGGAATGTATTACAGAGTTTTAAACAAAATCTAGCAGCAAATCTAACATAAAATCTCTCCCTTAGCTCTCGGTCTCCCAAGAGTTTATAAAGCAAATGCATGTAACAATAATTACAACAATTTAGGAACAATGTATTTCCTTATCCAGATCACGTTAGAACTCTTTGAAGTGGCTGCGTGAAGAAGAAAAGACATCTGGACTGAGACAGTCCTAGTAGGAGTCTTCTTTCATAAATGTGTTCCCACGTGCATAACCGTACCCAGAATCCATTTCTTCCTCCATGATGAGCAACGAACCATGTAGACATGACGTGGATCATGCCCATATGCGGTTTTTCTCAAGAGGCCACCTGGAACATACTCAAACATGAAGGCAACTGCAGAATCGCCGGTTAGCTACGGAATGTCTGCATTCTGCAGCTAGTTCCGGTCAAAATGCTTAACAATGGAAAAAATCACAAAATTCAACAAGTTAGTCATGTAAATCATTCTAGAAGTAATTTTAACTATATTTATTGATCAATTGGGTCTAAGATAGAAATGGACAAGGGAAAATGAGGTAAAATGAGGTGAATGAAAGCACAAATTTGAGGCTCAACATACCCCCACTGCTGTCTCTTTGCATGTCCTCATGCAAATTATCCTATGAATTCAGAGGCTTCTGCAAGGACATCTAATCCCCTTCTTCTTCTTTGTCTGGAAGCTAGAGGTCTTCTGGGTTTCCTGATAACAATTTTGAACCTGAGGTTGGTGAGAGCCCTGATTAGCTTTTTGTTTCTTGTCTTCAACTTCTCATTGGTCCTCTCCACTTTGTCTATATGCAGGGATAAGGTTGAGTTCATATCAGTTTTGAGCTTGATTTGATCTTTGAGAATTTCATTCTCGTTTTTGATATGTCTATTCAACACTTCCAACTCATATCTATCCCTTCTTAATATATCTATTTCAGACAGTGGAGGACTGGGGGTTCTTTCTCTGCTTTCTGAAGCTGTCCTCTCTAAGGTTTCCACATAGTCATAAATTTCCTGTTGAGCAGGATCAATTTCAGGGGTTCCTTCATAAAAATCTTCTTTATCATCCTCTTCAATGGGCGTTTCTTCATCTTCTATATTGATTACCCTGTTTGTTTGGTTGGTGTTTTCTTCAGTTTTCCCTTTAATCTGTGGCTTCTCCTAGGCTGAGAGGATCCCTCTCCTTTCTCTGTGGCAGATTCCTTGATTATCTTCTCTTCCTTAAGTTGCCTCTTGATTCGAGTCAACTTCTCTAAAATGATTTCTTCACTGCTCTCTTGGACTGGTTTGTCAATTTCAACTTTTGAATCCCTCCATTTCCTACTTCTCTTCGTAGGCTGTGGTTCAGGTGATGGTTCTTTTGCTTCTTCAAAATTATTTCTTATTAAGAAATCATCCCATGTATCATTTGTTTTAGCTAGATGATGCTCAATCAAAATTTTGACCAAACCATGATGATACAGGGTTGTCTCTAAAAATTGAACTCTTCTCTGAACACAGGAAGCCATCTTCTTCAGACTTTGAAGCAAGAAATATGGTAGGTTTAAGTCTTCCCCTAGGAAATGCATCATTAGTCTAATGTGGTAGACATAAAATGTCCCATATCTACCCTCACATGTAACAAATTTTTTCAAAAGAAGTAGTATGTTTCTCCATTTGTTTTTCAATGCAGAGCTGGGAATTCCTTTCTTGAATACACTAACATCCATATTTGGTGATTTTAAAATTTGTTTCCAGGAGTCATTGTGGAATTCCCTATTTTTAAACCATCTCTCTCCAGTTCTGAGTAATCCTGTAGCCTCTGCAATAAAAAATTCAGTGACAGTAAACTTGACATCACCTACTTCAACTTCGGTTCCTTGAAATGCTCTTGCAAATGTTTTAGTGACTTCCTTATGAAAGCCATTAATTTTTTCCAAAAATTGAAGCCATCCTATTTGTTGTAACATTTCTTTGCATTGTGGGTAACCTTCTAAATATTTTGAACCCACAGGTTCAGTCCTTACGATGAAACCCATGATTTTTCAATACCAAATTAACACTCTTCTACCCACAAAACAATGTCTTTCACTTTCGGATTGAAATGACTTCAAGCTCTAAATGAAAATGGCTTCAATTTTGGAATGACATACCTCTGATTGATAATAACAAATGCCTTTAAAACCTCGGACTGATATTCTTCTGTTGACAATTGAATGTCGGAGTGCTATGCCTTTACATGATGAAAGGCTAAATTCTCTGAGGCCAAATGTTTTGATTGAAATGTGCATGAAGCCAAATTTCTTTTCAGGTAATACCTCCTGCTCTTAGTAGCAAAAGATCAAATTAAATGCACTTAACAGCTCTCGTTCTGCAACAACACCAGATTTCCCCAAACTCAACACTTGTAACGTCTGTCTCTGTAGCAAAAATCTTCAAACTCGTAGCACCTCTGTCTTCCGGTAGCAACAGGCTTTAAAGTCTTCAAACCGCAACACCTCTGTCTCCTTTCTCCTAGCAAAGTCTTCAATTTAATCACTACAACACTCTGTCTCTGTAGCAAAGACTTCACTTTATCAATCATTTCCTTTTTGGTAACAAAGACTTTTTTTTAAACTCACACTGCTACAATTCTGAGTTTATAGTGAAAATGCTTCAAACTCCGTCCACAGTGATATTTTATCTGCCCACGGAATCAAGTAGCTTCAAGTCCTCACACTGTTATACTTCCAAATTTACCCTTCTGCCCTGCTCTGCGTTTACAATGCTCAATGCTATTCAAACTGATATCCTTTGGCTCTGCTCCTGGTGATAATAATATCTATATCTTCGGAATAGAATGCCGGCTACGAAATGAAGTTATGGCAGTGGTAACGGAATGGAGTTGTGGAGTGAGGTGGAGGGATTGTATTAATGATTGAAGAGACGGCGGAGGATTTTACGACAGCAGAGGGAATCATCATTAAATGATTTGGTTAAGAGACGTGGAAAATTCAAATACCTTGGCCATTTCACCGCTTAAATGCTATCGGATATGAAATTTGAAATGGAAAATTTTAATCCAAAGTCTGTAGAGGGTTTGTTGGTGTTTGATCAATAAAAACAATTAAAATAATCTTTTCAAATAATCCATAACTAAACTATGTTAAACTTTTTATGAAATGCCATTGTAATTTTAAACTTGTTACCTCTGCCCTTTATTTGATTTTTGTAGCATTTGTCTTCTCTGCTCATCTTTGGAGGAGTCTTCATAATTTTCTTGATGCTTTTGATTCATGAATACACTGGGTCACTTTGTTGCAATTCTGATTTCTGCTAGTTGATGTCTTCAGGGTTTATAGCTGCGGAAAGACTGTCGGGCTGCAGAAAGGCTGATCAGCTGCAGAATGTCCACTGAGCTGCAGAATGTTCCTGTAGAATACTTTAATCATGAAAATGGAATGTTTTTGGAGTATGGGTGAAATGTTATGTGGTATGAATGAAAATGGATGATGGATTATGATATGTATGAAGTGGATAATGGAATGGAATGGATTCAGTTCATGAAATGGAGTGAAAGAACATAAGGACTGTACTGCAATTCATGACATGTTTTATTCACTTACAGCAAGATATCAAATTTTTGTGTTTTGATATGAAAATGAGATGAATGGAAGATGGAATGAGATGGGTGAAGTGTGGAACAGAGTGAAATATGAATGATGGATGAGATGAAATGAATCATAAGCACTATGGAACTGAGCTTATGATTTTTATAACAGCTGCTTATAAAAACAAAAATGGGAAAAGTTAGAGTGTCAGAGAGACTCTGATTTTCACCCTATCTTTTCTGTATAAACATGCCAATCAATGATTGGTTTTCATGTTTATACCTTTATTTTTATTTTTATTTTTATTTTTATTTTTTTTCAAAGAGAAATGCTTCAGAAAATTTAATCAAGTTGATGAAGAAGAGAGATTCTTCTTCATTAACTTCACATCACTGCTTTCTTGGAACTTCTTGACAAATTCTTCTCTTGAGAGTGGTTTGTGATATAGCTTCAATATATGACCATTCACAAGAAAAGTGACCTCTTCTTCATCTATAGTTCTGATTTTGACTGCCCCATTATAAAAAATTCGAACAATTTCATATGGCCCAAGCCAATGTGTCTGAAATTTCCCTTGAAAATCCTTGAATTTTGAATCAAACAAGAGAGCCCAGTCACCCTCTTTGAATTTCTTCTCCTTGATGTACTTGTCATGCCATCTAGCCCTTTGCTATTGGACTAGACTTGTTTTCTGAACTGCATCTTGTCTGATCTCATCCAACTCATTGATTTGCTCCAGTCTATGCTTTTGTGCCTCCGTTAGATCAAGTCCTAGCTGAACTGCCATCTTGAATGTTTGAATTTGGAACTCTATAGGAAACATAACTTGCTTTCCATAAACAAGCTCATAAGGAGTATGGCCTGTTGTGTTTCTCCATGTAGTTCTATAGGCCCACAAGGCTTCAGGAAGCCTATCTACCCAATCTCTTCTATGTAGATGAAAATTCTTTGTTAGGATTCCTTCAACGACCTTATTAGTGGATTCCACTTGACCATTTTCTTGTGGATGATAAGGAGTAGATGTTCTATGTCTGATTTTGTACTTCTCCATCATTTGCTCCACTAGCCTTGATGTAAATTGAGCTCCTTGATCCGTAACAATTTCCCTTGGGACACCAAAACGAGTGAAAATATCCTCAAAAAGAAAAGTAACTACAGATGATTCATTAGCAACAAGTAATGGTTTAGCTTCTACCCACTTAGTAACATAATCAGTGCAAACTAATATATATTTCTTTTGTCTTGATGGAGGACTAATAGGTCCTACAAAATCCAAAGCCTATTTTTCAAAAGGTTCAATGTGTACCTGAGGTTGTAATGGCATCTCACCTGAAGGAGAAGGTTTCCCTACCCTTTGGCAACTGTCACACCTTTTGACATACTCCCTTGCATCTTTAAACAAAGATGGCCAATAATATCCTAATTTAAGGATCTTATAGGCTGTCCTCTTATCCGCAAAGTGTCCGCCACAAGGTTCATCATGACATGCCTTGAGAATTTCAGGCATCTCATCTTCACGAACACACCTTCTAATAATCAAATCTGGACCTGTCTTGTACAACTCATTAGCGACCCATGAATATCTTGCACTATCATTAATGATTTTTCTTTTATCCTTTGCATTCATAATTGAAGGAAATTTTCCTGAAACTAAATAATTAGCAATATCAGCAAACCATGGAGTTTGAGTAGAGATTGCAAAAAGATATTCATCAGAAAATTGATCTTCAACCGGAGTGTCATCTTTGATATTTTGGAGTCTAGATAGGAAATCAGCTACTGTGTTTTGTTTTCCAGGCCTATCTAGAATGGTGATGTTGAATTCTTGCAATAATAACAAACTATCTATAACTCGCCATTAGTAATTGATTTATCATTAAATATCTAATTGCGTAATGACGTTAAACAAAAAGTTTCATGTTTCTGTTATAGTGTCACCTAAATTTATAATAAAGAATGTCAAATTTCTAAAAAATCTTTTTCACATAAGATAGTTTACCGTTGAGTCAAATTTTTACCGATATAATAGATGGCATAGGGAATGTGTCTTTCACCTCCAATACCCTAAAGCCGTATCGAAGCATCTCAGCCGAGATATGAAATGTAATCTCCATGAAATTTCCCTAATAAAGCTTCAAATTTTGGTTTTCAGGGTTTCAAAAGCTAACTGGCAATCAGAAGTCCACTTGAATTCACAATCTTTGGTGAGTAATTTGAAGAGAGGAGATGCTATTTTGGTGAAGTTTTCTATAAATCTCCGATAATACCCCGTAAATCC